>LNAC01000064.1:2075698-2234818 GCA_002007465.1 Ailurus styani | reverse complement strand
CCGAGCCGCGCGCGGGTCGCCCGGCCCCGGCCCAGCGGCGTCCCGGCGGCCTCCCGCGGGCCTGGCCCCCGCCTCGGGGACGGCTTTGTGCTAGCAGGGGGAGGTGGGGCCGAGGGCGGGAGCGGGAGGGAGCCGGAGGTGGGTCCCGCGGCCTTTCTCGGGATTAAGTGGCGACACTCCCTTCCCCCTCTCGGGCGCGTTCCGGGCGGGGAACTGGCTGGGTCCTTGCAAGTGCGTATGGGCCGCCTTTTCGCGTTTCTTGGGAACTCTGCTCTGGCGTTGCGGCCACCCCAAGGAGACCTTCCTGAGGGTGTCTCCGCCAGGGCAGGGACCGGGCGCCTGGAGGCCGCTGGCGCCTCTCCTCAGGGGCCCTGGACCGGTCCCAAATGGACGGACCCTGAGCGGGCCACGGGAATGTGCCCGGACGACCGGCCCCGGGGTGGAGGGTGGACCGTCTTCAAAGAAAAGCTGCTGGTAGAGTAGGCGTATCCGACAACACAGGCTGTCACACGTCAACCACCACCACCCCCCAAACCACTACCAGCTAGGAGTACAGTTTGACCCACCAACGAAAAGCTGATTGCTTGGTACACACCGGAGGGGAAGAGCTGGTGTTAAAAACGCTGGAAGAGGGTAGGAGTAGGGATAGGAAGGTGTGTGATTGTAGGAGGATCTCCACCCCCCCTCCCTGCCCCATTCTCCGTAGCCTCGTAGAAATCACTACTCGAGCTTGAAAACTTCAGTAGCCAAAAGCCGGAGCTGACAGCAGGATTTTTTGGATTGTTTTGATCTTCGTGTCAAAAATGGTTGCAAACCTAGTGGATATCGGATAAGACTTCTTGCAATTCCTTGATTAAATCGCACGATTAACATTTGGTTGCACTGCTTAGTTTTGTGACCCAAGGGGACTCAAATGAATTCGGAATGAAAACGGGTCGATTTTTATTTTAACCTGTTATACCCAGCACCAACAGACTATTTGGTATTGAAAATAAGTTCTGAGTTAGCAATCTGGTTTCACCACCATGCGTGACTTAATTTTTGTGGGTAATAGCTTTTTGGGATCACATATACTTGTGCTTCATGAAAGTAGCTTTTATCTAGTCATGCTTTTCCAAAAATTAATTTTGTATCCTGGGAAAAGTAATGCCAATAAGAATAATACCCACAAAAGACTGTGGGACCCCACTTGCCTGTCTCTGCCTGGACTATTGAGAAATGCTTGAAATTAATAAATGATATTTGGATTATTTTGGGGAATTCTAGCTTTGTTTTCTTAATGTTAATATTCTAATGGAGGGCTGGAGGGGTGGGTCCGGGTTTCACCCTCCTGAAGCTTACACAACTGTGTGTGTTAGGTGGGTGGGGGTGTGAGCTCTTAGAAAAAGAACAGGAGAGCAAGTTACTGGGGCTTCCTGCCAGAGCATGCAAAGAAAGAGTCCTGAAGCTTGAGCTTTACCAGCTTCATGGTAAGTCCACCTAGAAGGCCTGTTTTGTAGAAGCAACCTAAAAGAATACACACAGGATATTTTTCCATAAACCCATCAAAGTTAGGTAATCTTTTGGATAGCATAGGAAGATAATTTCAGGTAGCAAGTGTGGACTTAAGTAGCATCATCTTTTTTGTGGTTGTGGACTTTTCAGATTGAAACGTTCTTCTTTTTATGTTCTGTAATGTTGATGCTGTCACTAATTAAAGCAAAGTGTTTTCAGGACAGCTTGTCTTTGTACATATTTGAAGATTCTCTGTCCCCCCCTTAAATTTTATTGAAGATTTATGATGTTGGTCAACAAGCTTGTGTATTCTAGCAAGGCAACGATAGATTTAGAATTTTTTTAACTGCCAAAATATATGAAATATATTTGGGGAGAATATGATATTACATATATGAATATAATTTTATATGATACCCACAGGTATTTTTCATTACACAAGAGTTTCTGATTATGAACTATTTGTAACACATTCAGATAGGCATTACGAGAGAGTAAAAAGAGGTGTAAGGTGAGCCAGGTCCTCAAGGGGCTCACACTGTCTTGGAAGGGGAGACATGAACAGACGTAAGTTAATATAATGATGTATTCGCCAGATCATCATACTTCATTCCTCCTCCCTACTCACCCCACTTTTGCCTAGGACAATTTCTTTTAGTCATCTTATGTGTTTTAAGGAGTGTGGCCATTATTCTAGAAAGGAAACAGAAAATGCTCAAAGTTATAGCTATTTCATATGGTATAAACTTTCAAGCAACAGGATAAAACATTTTAATTAGACTTTCTACTCTTTAGTCTTATACATGCGTGTTTGTTTCCATTTGGTTATATAAAATGTATTTTAAGATCACAAATATTAAGAAGTAATCATATCTTTCTCAAACCACTAAAAATATCTATTCATTTATTCAACAAATAAATCTTGAGTGTTACTGTATACCAGGCATTGATCTTAGCACTGAAATTCACTAGTGAGAGGTGCCTGCGTGGCTCAGTTGGTTAAGCCTCTGCCTTTGGCTCAGATCATGATCCCAGAGTTCTGGGATCCAGGCCGTTGTTGTGCTCCCCACTCAATGGGGAGTTTGCTTCTTCCTCTGCCCCTCAGTCCACTCATGCTCTCTCTCTCTCATCCCCTCTCTCTCAAATAAATAAATAAAATCTTGGGAAAAAAACCCCCAAAAACAATTTAGTGGCTTAAAACAACAATTTATTAAAAAAAAAATTCACTAGTGAATAGAACAGAGTCCTTGCCCTCACGGGTGCTTACATTCTAGTAGGGGGAAAAACAGATAGTAAATCAATCAAGAAGGAATAGGTAACACCTTAGAGGGTGATAAGTGATATGAAGGAAAGCAAAGCAGGCTAAAGAGATTAAGAATAATGGGAGCTATTTTATATAAGGTGGTCAGGGATGCCCCATCTAATGAGATGACCTTTGAGCAGAGACCTGAAGGAAGTGAGAGATCAAGCACTGAAGATATCTGGGACAAGAGTACAAACAGATGGAAGAGCAAGTGCAAAGGCCCTGGGGTGGGAGAGTGCTCAGCATATTCAGAAACCAGCCTGTAAATCAGGGACATAATTAAGTAAGCTAATGAAATCTATTGTCTCCTTAATAGTCCAGATATTTGTATATTCAAAAACAGACAAAATCATACTTATCAATGATCCTGGCAATGGAGAGGTAAGTAAATAATAAGCTAATAGCATCAGTCTTATCTCTTCCCTGAAGTGTCACCAGTTTAATGGTTAAGGTCTCATGTCTTTTACCTACAATGGATTAAATTCTACATGCTCTTAATTTAGAGATGAATAAGAACATATATCCTAGAAGACTGTTGGGAATTAGAACTGAAGAGGAGGAATCAAGTACAGATGGTGCTTGCTCTGTCACCCTGCCTGAATGAAACCTACCACCCTTTAGCCACTACCTCAATCCTTTCACTGTAGCCTCCTGCAAAATAAAGCTTGCCTTTCCTGCCTTCCTACTCCTGCCCTCACTCAGTTTCTACAAACTTGTATCTTTCAGAAAACACAGGCTTATCCACTGTGTTTGGAAGTGAGACACCACAGTATGCTTGGTATCTTCAATGAAGTAAAGTAATATACAGGCAAAGTTAACCTACCTGAAAAATAAGAAAATACTAGACAACAAGATGAAAATTTGGACTGACTTTTAAAAAAAGTTGAGTTACATGTGTGCCTAATAAATACACTACTGTGTTTATGTGGATGGTGTTTAATAATAGAAATCTCTAAGAAATCCTTTAAATCATTGCTTCCCGAACTCATTTGATTACAGAAATACCACCTGAGGCATTTGGTAAAACTGCAGATTCCTGGGACCCACCCCAGAGCTGTGAAGCCAGAGGAACTAGGGCATCTGAATTTAAAAATGGTCCCAGCTACATTTTAATGTACATTTTTATGATAGGGTTAGTTAGTGAGATCATGCTTTAAGTGAGTGCTCGATGTGACTTTACATAATAAATTCAGTTTATATGTTGACTTCTCAGGTGTTTATCCTGCACATAAGTGAAATGAAACCTGGGGGCTTTATTTTACATTCTTTGTGCTATCCTGTTTAAGCAGCTTCTGATATAATTTTAACTTGGCTTTAGAATTCTTTGGCCTCCTCTCAGTTTTGTTTGCTTTCATTGTTTTGCTGAACTGCCCCTTCTGGAAGAATGGGGTTCTTTTGACAGGTCATATATTTCCAGAGCTCCTGAAGACCTGATTTGGAATGATGTCACCCATCTGGGCCTCTGCTAGGCCTGTAGCTAGGGGTCAAGCTCAGATTTTAGGCTGGAGCCCACTCACTAGGGAGCTAGGTTAGAGTTAGAAGGTCACCTTGACCTTCTAAAGTTTCACTTTAGAACCTAAACCTAGTGTTCCTTTTTCCAGAGACAGTCATTTCATTGAATTTAGAATCTATTTTATAGCACAAAGTCAAAGGTAATAAGTTCCAATCTGATGTTGGTCCCTGGTGAAATGATTTAATGGGATGATGGTTGCAGTTTCATTTCTGGGACAAATGGTAGCTTTAAGTATTACCCTGATAAGGTGGCCACCCAAATGGGCCCAGTGCCATCTGATTTAAGAGGCTTAAGAGTAAGTGCTGGAGCAGCTGATGGGGAGCTATATCTAGCAATTTCTATTAGACTCTGCAAAGTCAAAAGGAGAATTAAACAAGTCGTCAGGTAAGTCAAACATACATAGGCACATTTAAACAACAATACTTAATAACCCAAGAACTATTTGTTGAAAATCTATAGATAACTTAAACAAGATTATTATTTTGATGTTAGGTTTTTAAATCTATTTTTTTAAAAGGCTTAGGTAATTCAAGCAAGTGCTTCAGTTTGTCTTTGTGACTTTGATATGCCTGGACTCACATTTCTGGTTAAAAAGTTAACAATTGGGATAAAGAATATTTTCCCTCTTCTTCCCTAGTCTGAGCCAAACATTTTCTCCCTCCCTCCTTCCAACCTTCCTTCCTTTCTTCCTTTCTTCCTTGGTCTGTCTCCTGATACCGCTTTCTTTTTTTTTTTTCTCCTCTCATATTACTTGGTGGAAATTGACACATGCGCAGCTTTTATGCACTGAGGTAAATGTGAATCTGACTTTAGATGTCATTTTAGTCTGTGAACTTTGCTGCATTCTCAGCATTTGCTCTGAGCATCAGCACCCCATCCTTGCTACCTGAGCCAAGAGTTAAGATGGCAGAGATGATGTTGCCTGATCTAATTGAAGTCAACTGAGTTTAACCTTGGAAAATGTTTTACTTTTGAGTTATTCTTAGTATGAGAAAAGCCTTATCCTAAGTTACTTAGAGTCCTCACTCATGATACCTGGTCTCTTATCAGGGTGTGGACCTTCTCTTCCTTTTCAAAAGGTACTCAGGGATTGTAACAACTAAGTCTAAGCTGAAATCGAGTAGTGATTGGTTTGGCAAACTTGTCCAGGAAGAATTCCTTAGCGAGCAGCAACAGGTTGAATAGGAATTTTTGCTCTGGCCCAGGAGGACTAGTGGTTGCTTAGTAACAACAACATGTACCTGGGAGTCCCTCAGACAACTTCACAGGTCCTGGGAAGGACCCCAAAGTTCAGAGTCACTTTTCTCTCCACCTGCCCTGTGTATTTCCATCCTTGAGAGAAGTCTCAGCTCCTCGGTTCAAATCCATCCACCCATCTATTCATTACTAGGAAATTACATTTTATTCTGTAAATCTTTTAATGGTAAAAAGGACTGGACTATAATGGATTAAATGGGATAGAAACAAGAAAGTATCTCTTTGAGGATCTACCTCCCAACCCCATCTCAGCCCCACTCAGTTTTAGTGGGAAGAGGATTTAAAAGGGTTTAACTTGTGTTTTGGTGACTAGCAGGATTACAGTAACATTATTTCTAAAAACAGCACGTTTTGAATTGCTATATACACCATACAAGTGCACTTTTTTAGAGTTCTTTGGAGAATACTAGAATAGCTGGTACATTTCAGGGGATTTCAACATACATTTCAACAGTTAAGTTGGGTTGTGGAGATTGTTCATGCATTTGAATAGGCATTCAGTGGAAAGCAATTGCTGCCTGCCAGGATGAAGAGCCTTATTTTACTTTGTAATGAACATGGCAATGAACTTTGTGGGGAGCACTTTTAAAGTGATCTGACTTCACATTCACTCCCAAGGAAATGCTTCCTTTACAAGTGTGAATGCAGACACCCTCCAGAGCAGAAAAAGAAAGCAAGATTTGCTTGCTGCTTCTTTGTACTTTGGTGCCCGCCTTTCATCTGAGCGCTGGATGTCCAAGTATGGCTCACCCCCCTGGGCCACAGTGTTGTTTTTTAAGGTCTCTGAATTTAGATTGGAGTTTTAGAAAAGGCGCTGAGGGTGAAGAATGGAGAAAAGGGAGGAAGAGAAAGAACAGGAAGAAACCGTACTTTAGCCACTGTTGAGCTGCCAGCATTTTTCTCAGTAGGAGAGTTTCTGCCTGCCTGAAATCTAATGTGGGATGGTGTGGGTATTTGCCCTTCTGGGGAATTGATACTGACTTTAACTTGAAGCCTAGAATCCTAGAGCTAGGATGAGCTGTAGAGATCACACAGGGAATGTGAATAACCAAGCACTGGATTTTGAGCTAAAAGTTTGGTTTAAGGAGAAAAGTGCCATGCATTCTTTCTTCCGTGTTGCATGTTGAGGTTGTAAGTATGGGTTGAAAAATCTGATATTTTGATTATTTTGAAAAAAAAATTGCCTTCTTTTGGGAGGGAGGGAGACTGGGAACGAGGTGGGGGGGAGCATTGCTTGTTTACTTCTTAAAATAGAAACATGAATATATGAACACCCGTTGAAGATCCTGATAGTGTGAGTTGGAATGGACTTTCCTTCCCACACTCACCCCAAATCATTGTTTTTAGTTCTCAGTTCAGTGAGCCCTATAAAATAACTGCTTTCAGTACTTCTTGGATCTAACTTTTCAAATAAGCAAGGAACAAAGGTAGCTTTTGCCTCTTTCCTGGATTGCCAGTAAGATAATTAACATAAGATCAGAGAACTCTTTTTCATTATTTTTCATCTGTAAAATGAAGTTGAGATAAGTGATCTCAGGATAATCACCTGCTGCAACATTCTGTGAGTCTCATCTTCTCCCTCAAGAGGAATCTAGACTGGTGGCGGCTCACAGAAACAGTGATGCATGTTGGCAAGATAGGAAAGTACTGGGCACAGTGCGACCTGCTTCCACCACCCCATGCCACCCTCATCCCTTTACCAAAATAAAAGGTGGTCTGACTAAGATGACCAAGAAACAGACTTATATATAGCAGGTGGAAGGAATTCAGAGGGCCACATGGAATTCAGAAGGGCAGCTGGGAAGGAAAATCTGGTTTACCTAGGGGACTTCTGGACAGCTTCACTAGGCTGGTAGGTAAAGGGTACAAGAAAATCAGATAAAAAAGGGCTGGCAGATACGCTGAGAACTCTTTCCAGAGAGAGCCTAGGAAGTGGATTCCTCTGGGCAGACTTGAGGAGTGAGAGTGAGGCAATATCAGAATGGGTGGAACATGGAGTAAAATTACAAAGCTGAGAACCTTAAGCAAATGGTAACTTCTCCCCTCCCTCTCGCTCCTCCCCCCAATCCTCCCCACCCCCTGCCCCGTTCTCCTTTCTTCCTTTTTCTTCTCCCCTTCTCCTCCTCTTCCCTACTCCATTTCCTCTTAATAAAACATAATTCAGGGACACCCCTTTCCAGACGATATTACCAAGCCAGTTGTTTAGTAAGTGTTCAGAGAAGGTATTAAATAATACAAGGGTAAGAATAGTATCTGTGGTTTCACTTCAATTATAAGGTAATATATTATCTCACATTAGGCACTTAACGACCATTCATTTAGGTACGGAGTAAAATCTCCTTCTCTCGTATCTTAGTGTGTTTTATATATCCAGTATTTAAGGTCTCTGAAGTCAATTTTCTCTAAGGCCAGTACTGGTACCAGGACAAAATGGATCATGGATCGTAGCCCGTGGAAGGTTTTCACGTTGGAAGACTTTTTATAGGTTACATGACCCTTTAGGTACATTTATACTTCCTCTGCAGACCACAGTTTTTAGCTGCTTTGAAATCTTGGTGTCCACTTTGAAACGTATGTATATCTTACATATTTTTGAAAGCATTTTAATAAAGGACAGATGCCTCAATAGAAATATGGTCAAAGAACATGAGTAGATAATTCACAAAAGCTATAAAAAGCTGGATTTGGGGAAAATACATTTCTAGAGCCTTATAAATTAGTACAAACTTTCTGGAAGGCCCTTGGGCAAAATCGACTCTAATGGGCCTACTTGTTGACAACACACCTGAATTCCAGTTGTAGGGATTTGTCTTAAGGAAATAATCAAGGATCAGTTGGGCATTATTTTTGAAAGTGAAACATCAGAAAAACCCTGAAGTGCCCAGCCACGAAGGATTGGTTTAGTAAATTGTGTGAGATGGTAGGCTAAATCATATTATGGAAAAATACTGAATGGCAGGAGGAAATGTTCAGGATGTATTTTACTGGAATTTTATAGGCATAGAAAATAAAACATAAATAATAGTAACAACAACAACCACCACCACCACCACCCACAATAGGTTAACAGTGGTTTGCTCTGTGTAGAGACATTGTAGGTACTTCTTTCTCTGATTTGTGCTTCTCCATGTTTTTCTAGTTTGCTTTACTGAGCTTGTACTGCTTTTGTAATAAAAGGGAAAAATTTAAAGGTTATACTTTAAAATAGTCGTTCTGCCATGGAAACATTTAAAAATAACACATGCGTACTCTAAATAAAGTGGAAAAGTCTGCCTGCTTGCTTGTTCCAGGTAGAATTGATGTGATCCCCCACATAAGTCCCTGCCTCTCTCCTGATCCGGGTGTATGCTTCCCTGCACTGCACTGCTGGTGGGCCCCGTGTGTCTTCTGCACTATGCCTCGCTCACCTGTAGATTGCTCGGGTTTATGTCTCAACAACCCTGTATTTTTGGATTTGCCCAATTATCAGATTCCAACTATTTTTCAAAAATGCACAAATGGGTGTAGGAGTCTCCAACGCTCATAGAATTTGAAGCCGGGGAATGACTAAGGAGGAGAGAAACTCCTTCTACCCAGTAGGCTGTATGCACTTGCGTAGTTTTCCTTGAAGAAAATTGTCTGTAGAGGAGGCAGCCTTCACTCAGACTCCACCAGAGTGTTTTTGGGAGAGACCCGGGGGTGAGTCCAGTTGTATTTAATCTTTAGGAGTAATAGGGAGAGCCCAGAATACGACTTCCTTTAAGAATAAAAAGTAGTTGTAGGCAAGTTTGAGTTTCTATTATTTTTTTTAACAACAGTTTATTTTTTCCATAACGTAGACTTGCATTTTCCCTGGAGGGCCGAGTGTGTGACTCATCTACCTGCTTCTACAAGCTGGTACATAGATCATGCCAGATGCACGCTGGACTCTGTTAGTTAAGCTCTATGAGATTGCATCACTGGATTTCCTGCAGGCTCTTTAATGGAGTCTGTAGAAAATATGAAATGATTTGCTTATCAACATATCCAAGGAGCATCCACAGCAGGGGAATAAAAAGTACACGATAGGAACTTGAGAGAGAAAATGGCCTTACAGAATCACTGAAGTTATGTGTGTGTGGGGGGGAAACAACAGAGAGTAGGGAGGCTTAAAAAAAATGTAAATGAACTTCGCAAATAGGAGCAAATCAAAAGAACGGTTTGGCTGTGGGAATCAACACAAGAGTTTGTGAAGCAGAAACTCACCTTAGGTGTACTTGGTTGTGGATTCCAAAGTGAAATTTGCAGTTGCCCCTTTCTTTCTCTTCCGTGCCTGCCTGTTTTCCCCTCCCCCATCTGTTACTTCTTACTGTGCAGAAATTCATCAGATCTCAAATACTTACATTTTCCAAAATCATTATTTTCTTTAAATGTTCAAAGTTTAAATACAGGCACATGTTCTTACAGGAGTTGTGGAGGACATGAACGAAGGGCTTGTCTTTTTATCCTGTATTTATTTTCAGTTTTAGTAAACAACCTAAAAGGTGTGGTTTGTATTCTGTTCAGCCACACAAAACCACAAATTTGCTTTTTGAATTTGCCCACACATTTTGGGACACAATTCATTTGATTGCTTCTAGTACTCTGAAATTGAGATAAACTGGAGTAGGGATTGTTTTTCTCTTTCCTCATTTAAAAGACCCATATGTTTTTTTGTTTTGTCTTCCCGATCTTCCTAAACAATGAAATACCGACCGGTGCATAGCTAGCTGGGATACATTTAATTACAAGTTGCAAGTTTTTCTACTGCAGCATATCCATGCTTGGCCAGGTGAACAAAATCGAACACTCTATATTCAGAGTTTTCAGGACTAACCAGATTTTGTTGTTGTTGTTGCTGTTGTACCCAATATTCCTGGAATATGGAGGAAATTGAAAATGTTATGATTCTGAGATTTTTATTGCGCTGAACATACGATGAACTATTTTATAAATCACTGTTTTGCACTATTTCTGAATGACCCACTAAAGTGTTTCCAAGGTGCTCTTCCAGGCTGACTTTCATTGTAACTCTTTTATGAGGCACTTTTGCATTTGCATGTGTATTTTTTTAAAGCACCGTCTTCTGGGGAGACTTTTTTCTGATTATGAACATAATATATGGTCCCGAGGAAAATCTGTAAACTTGAGAGAGGTAGATAGAACAAAAATCACTCATAATTCCAGGATCCTAACACTATATATTTTCTTACAGTGTCCAATAGATGCCTGCATATGAATGTGGTTATAAAATTATGAGTACACAAATTATGATCCCCCTTTTTTACATCATTCATGCCGTTCTGGGTTTTCCATTTAATGCTATATTATTAGCATTTTACTTGTCTCGTAAGTATTCTACATAACATTTAAAGATGAAATCAACCATCTTCTCTTTTTATTTAGGTTGTTTTGTTTTTTCATTATTACAAATCATGCTTATACATAAATCTTTGTATCTCTGGTTATTACTTCAGAATAGGTTTCTGGAAGTATAAGAATGAAAAGACATAAATATTTTTAGGTTCTTGATTCATTATTTGAAAATGACTTCTAGAAAGATTGAAAAAATTTTTCTCCCAATAGCGTTAGTGTCTTTTGCACAACCTGTCATCAGTAAAGGAGAATTATAATTTTTTTTGTCCTTCGAAAGGCAAAATAAAGGTGTATTTTTCTTGTAACTTTCAGTTTCGTAATTAATGAGGTTAAACATTTTCACAGATGTTTATTGGTCATTTATACTTCTTTTTATTGAAGATCTGGCTCTTGCCTTAGCTAGTACATTTGGTCGTGTTGTTGTGTTCTGGGCAAGGGGACCTTGGGCCTGAGATAAAGCTATGCTTCCCTCTGGCCCCTGCCCAGGGAAAAGGGCACCTTCCAACATCTGCACAAATGTGCGATATGTGTTAGCAGTGCCCTTTTCTTGTTTTTCACTTATTTAAAAAAAAGAAAAAAAACTGATGCTGGTATTTTTATTATTATTATTGATTTGTGAGAGCTCTTTACACACCTGTAGTTATTAACCCTTTTGTCAAAATTCTGGCTATCATTTCTCCAACTTCTTGTTGTTTAATTTCATGATTTAAAAAAATGTTCAGAGCTTTACACTTTTTGATGTCAGATAATGTAACTCTTGTGTGTATGTGCGTACTTGTGTGGCTCTCAAATCCTGATTTGCAAATCTGAGATCAACCTTTAGGGACTTAGCTCATTAAAATTTTTTCCTTTATTTTAGCCTTTGTTTTAAGGTTATTTAAAAGACCCTTGGGAAAAAAAGACCCCTGATAAGGTAACTAATTCATACTTAATTGTAAAAACATTAGGATATACAATTACTTTCAAAACTACTACACAGAGAGGTGTTAACACTGCTAACACTTTGATATCTGTATTTTTACTGTCTTTTCTATGTATCACATACAAATGTGTACAGAGATGAGATAGTAGTTTACAAAGTGTTTAATAACTTCTTTTAAATTAATATTGATCGTAGATAACTCTCCATGATGATATTTTTAATAACCCCATAGTTCTACATGGAATGGAAAAGTCCAAATTAGCCGGTTTCCTACTGTCATGCATTTAGATTTTTTTCTCAGTTTTCTACTATTAAAGTCAATATTTGGGTGATTATCCTTAGAGCTAAATCCTCACGTACTTCTTAGTTATGTCCTTAAAAAATGTTCCAATGAGGGCGCCTGGGTGGCTCAGTGGGTTAAAGCCGCTGCCTTCGGCTCAGGTCATGATCCCAGGGTCCTGGGATCGAGGCCCACATCGGGCTCTCTGCTCAGCGGGGAGCCTGCTTCCTCCTCTCTCTCTGCCTGCCTCTCTGCCTACTTGTAATCTCTCTCTCTGTGTCAAATGAATAAAAAAAAAAAAAAAAAAAAAGTTCCAATGAATAGACATTCCTGATCAAAGACATGCTCTTTTTAAAGACATTTGGTTCATATTTCCAAATTGCCATCCAGATATTTTCTCCTCATTAACACTCCCACCAACAGTGTGTCTGAGGGAGAAATTCCTTGTTCCTTTCCCAGCAATGCGTATTATCCTCTATAGTCTTTGCCAATTTGATAGGGTAAAAATGGTAAGTTATTTGGGACTGTATTTCTTTCCACTTACTCAAATTATGTTTTCTATCTCAGGAGAGCTTTATGTTTTATTTTTAGTATATACAGTATTTTGATATCTTAAAAACTCTTTTTGGGATTTTATAGAGAGTTGAGCATCAGTAAAAGAGTCTGTTAGCAGAAGTTCCAGCCATGGTCTCTTCTCTCAGTACAAGTCATTGGGTCTGAGAACTGTCCCTAATTCATAGCACCCATTCTTCGCCAACGAAAGCAATGACCCAGGTCTGCACTCAGTCTCCCTAATCAAAGACCAAAGTTCAGGGAAGTGCATCAAGGGACAAGGAGCCTATATCTCTAAGTTGACTGATGATGACTGAGTACAGGCTGACTATATTCAAACAACAACAAATAAGTGGTCACCACCCAGATCTATTCCACTTGTGATTTATCGAGTGCCTGTAGGCCAGGAGCATGGCTGGGCACCATGCCAGGTGCCGAGACCACAAAGATGAAGCAGACTATTAATGTAAGGGCTGAGAATCTTAAACAATACAATTAGGAAAAAAAAAGTAATTTAGAAAAAAATGCACATTTACCTTCCATTCTTGAGTAATTAGTTGTGGGAAAATTGGAGGCAGGAAGGTCCAAAATAAGACAAAATAGTGCAAGTCTTCAAATTTTCTGCTTTATTTTGATTTGAAAAGTCCTGTCTCTGTTTTTCATTTCTCAGGTTTGGTCAGGCTTTCATCCATTCACATTTTTTGGGGGATTTATTATTAGAGGTTTAAGAAATACTTTGGTTGTTTATCTAAATAGCAGGGCTATTTAGAATGGAATCACTTTTCAAAGATAAATCTCTAGGGCTCTATAATTAAATTTTTTAAAAGATTTTATTTATTTATTTGACAGAGAGAGACACAGCGAGAGAGGGAACACAAGCAGGGGGAGTGGGAGAGGGAGAAGCAGGCTTCCTGCCAAGCAGGGAGTTCCTTGTGGGGCTCAATTCCACTGGGATCATGACCTAAGCTGAAGGCAGACGCTTAACTGACTGAGCCACCCAGGCTCCCCTCAAACTTTCTTGAAGATGTGAATTTAAGAATTGTGTGATTAAGAAGTCTACCATTTGCAAGATACAAGTAATGGCTTTCTCCCATAAAAACTGTAAAGCGCTATGTCAAGGAAGGGGAATCTTTTTTTTTTTTAATTTTTTTTATTTATTTTTTATTTTTTTATTTTTATTTATTTCACAGAGGGAGAGAGATTACAAGTAGGCAGAGAGGCAGGCAGGGAGAGAGAGGGGGAAGCAGGCTCCCCACCGAGCAGGGAGCCCGATGCGGGCCTCGATCCCAGGACGCTGAGATCATGACCTGAGCCGAAAGCAGAGGCTTTAACCCACTGAGCCACCCAGGCGCCCAAGGAAGGGGAATCTTTAAGTAATAGTTCATACTGCATATTTTTCTCTCTTTTCCAGTCTAACCCTAGAAGTATTTGTCCATGATTTTATGACTTTTTTCTAAATATTTTAGTAGCTACAGAGCATTACCTGTGGGTTTGTTGTCATTGACTTAGATTTAGGTTACGGATAGGTTGTTCCCATAGTTCTCACTGTTACAAAATCATACTTTTATTAAAAAAACCTTTCTAGATTTTTAGATCACTTCCTAGAATTAATTTCTATAAGTGGAATTTGCTGTATTAAAATGTATGGATATTTTAAATAATTTCATTATCCAGTAATTATACCTTTAGGGAGAAAAAAAGACAAATACCCCTTCTATAATTCTTCTCTCCTACCATTTTCAGCAGAGTTTTGACAGTTTGTTGGATAAAATTCTGGATGTGTTTCTAGGTATTATGTCACATATGAACATGCATGTACTTGAGAGTTTTTAAATTTTCCCTTTTTTCTACATAAACGATATTATACATGTTGTTACATGAGTTTTGATTATTTCTTGTCAGTACTTTTTTTAAATAGTTGCACAGTATTCCACAGTATGAATATGTATGTGGCTAAAGGATGAATTCATAGAGGTGGGGCAAAGGCTATGCATATTGAAATCTTAGGTTGTTGCCCAAAAATACTACTTTTTTAAATATTCTAATTAATAATGTTTGAATTTACCCACTTCTGACTACCCTCAAGCAATGGATCTTATCAGTCTTCACAATTTTTGCTAACGTGAAAAATTTTATCTATTCTCTTACTTTACATTTAATTCTATTTATTTATTTTTAAAGATTTTATTTATTTGAGAGAGAGAGAGCACAAGCGAGGGGAGGGGCAGAGGGGGAGGGAGAAGCAGGCTCCCCACTGAGCAGAGAGCCGGACATGGGGCTTGATCCCAGGACCCCGAGATCATGACCCTAGCCGAAATCAGACGCTTACCTGAATGAGCCACCCAGGCACGCCTCATATATTTAAAAAATTTGTATTTTTTCCCCTGGTGGACTGTTAATGCTCTTTGCCTATTATTCTATTTTGTTGTTGGCCTTTTTTAAAAACAGCTTTGTTGAGGTGTAACTGATACACAAAGAAGTGCATATATTTAATATAACATTTGTACATTTCTTAATGTACAATTCAGTGAGGTTGGACATACGCAAACACCTGTGATACTATCACCATAATCAAGATAATAGACATATGCAACACCTCATGGAGGTTTTTGTGTTCCTGTGTGTGTGTATGTTAAGAACACAGCATCAGGGCGCCTGGGTGGCTCAGTGGGTTAAAGCCGCTGCCTTCGGCTCAGGTCATGATCCCGGGGTCCTGGGATCGAGGCCCACATCGGGCTCTCTGCTCGGCAGGGAGCCTGCTTCCTCCTCTCTCCTCTCTCTCTGCCTGCCTCTCTGCCTACTTGTAATCTCTCTCTCTGTGTCAAATGAACAAATAAAATATTTAAAAAAAAAAAAGCACAGCATCAGATTTACCTTCTTAACAAATGTTGAAGTGCATAATACCACATTGTTAACTACAGGGACTATGTTGTATAGCAAATCTCTAGAATTTATTCATCTAGTATAACTGAAACTTTAAACCTGTTGTATAACAGCTCCCCATTTCCCCCTCTCCCCAGCTGCTGGCACCAATATTGTATTCTCTCTCCTTCTACGAGCTTGGCTACTTTAGACTCTTAATATAAGCGAAATCATGGAGTATTTGTCTTTCTGTATCTGGCTTATTTCACTTAGTGTAACATCCTCCAGGTTTAACCATGTTGTTGAAAATGGTAGAATTTCCATTTTTTTTAAGGTAAGATAATATTCCCTTGTATGTATACACCACATTTTTCTTTATCCATTCCTCTGTTAATGGACACTTGGTTGTTTGTCTAACTTGGCTATTGGGAATAGTGATGTGATGAACGGTGAAGCAAAGATATCTCTTCGAGATCCTGATGTCAATTTTTTTGATAATATACCCAGAAGTGAGATTACTGGATCACATGGTGTTCTTGGTCTTTTCCAGATGAATTGTAAGAGCGACGAATATATCCAGATTAGCTGGTTGTCTACCAGTGTGTCATGTGTCTTTTGACTATGTTACATTTTTGGCTTTGCAGAGATTTAAAATTTTTAGGTAGCTGAATTCATCTGTTTTCTTTTCTTTTTTCTTTTTTTAAAAATATTTTATTTATTTATTTATTTATTTATTTATTTATTTGACAGAGAGAGCACACAAGCAGGGGGAGTGGCAGGCAGAGGGAGACAGAGAAGCAAGCTCCCCACTGAGCAGGGAGCCTGACACTTTGGGTTCAATCCCAGAACCCTGGGATCATGACCTGAGCTGAATGAAGGCAGACGCTTAACTGCTTGAGCCACCCAGGCGTCCCTCATCTGTTTTCTTAAATGGCTTCTAGGTTTTCTGCCTTGCTGAGGAAGGCTTTCTCTGTTCTAAGTTCCAAACAAACACCAACAAACAATCCTTCCTCTCCTCCAACACTAGTTTTTTCCAAATTTTATTCTGCCATTTTATGACTTAAGATTTCACATTTCCACTGAAAGCTTTGATGTGTCTGGAATTTACCTGGTGAAGAAATGAAGTAGGATTCTTACTTGATTGCTTTTCTAGGTGGCCACCCTATTGTATAAATACCACTTATTGAGTAACACATACCCCCCCCCTTAATTTAAAATCCAGCTTTTACCATATATTACATATCTATGTGTCTTGGGACTGTTTCTTCACTCTTTATTCTGTTCCACTGACAGAACCATTTATGCTTTAAAAGCAACTATGTACCTATTTATTCATTTATCTCTATAAAATATTTTTGTATCTGAAAGTGCTGTGCCATCTCACTCTTCTTTTAAAATATGTTCCTGGTTATTCCCCCCACCTTTTTTTTTTCTTTTCATTTTCAATATAAACTTTAGAATCAGCTTCTGTAGTTCTTAAGAAATCGTGATTTGGGAGTGGGAAAGAAGAAAGGGAATACATTAAATTTAGGGATAACTTTGGTATAGAGTTGATATTTTATTAATTTTATGAATTATTTTTTTATTAATTTTGTATCCTTTATTAATTTTAATTTTACGGTTAATATTATATCTTCCTATTGAAGAGCAGAGAATGTCTTGCTTCATTTATTTAAATCTTTGATGTTTTCATCAAAGATTTGCGCCTTTATTGTTAAGTTTATTTTAAAAAATTAAGTTTTCTCAAAAGTATGTTATCTTTTTGGTACCATTTTAAGTGGNAGCAGAGAGCCCGATGCGGGCCTCGATCCCAGGACGCTGAGATCATGACCTGAGCCGAAAGCAGAGGCTTTAACCCACTGAGCCACCCAGGCGCCCAAGTCTTTTCTTCCTTTACATGTTTTAGCTGTTATTGTTATATAGGAAAGATACTGATTTTTAAATGTTAGTTTGTATCCAGACACCTTATTTTATTGCTTTTTGCTTGTAATAGGTGCTCCCCTGATTCTCTTGGATATCAGTCATGAGGTCATAGAGTATGCAAATGATGTTTATTGATCTCTTCCAATTTGTATACCTTTTATTTCACTTTCATTTCTAAGTGTATCAATCTATCACTATAGAACAATGTTAGCTAATAGTAATAGGTGTGAGAGTGGACATCCTTGTCTAATCCTCAGGGTTTCAGCATTAAATATGATCTAGTCTTTGAAAAGCTCTTGGTTTTATGTGATCTTGTACCTGGCTACCCATCTGAACTCCTCTATTTTAATATCTCTGTCTATTCATTTCCCCTTTTCCTCTCTCTGAGTCTCAGATTATCCATTAAGTAATTATGTTATCTGCAAAAAATGATGATTTTTTCCTCCTTTTCAGTATTTCATATTTCTTAAATCTTTCTCTTACTACATTGTTCAAGATGTCAAGTACGATGTTGGAAAGTAGGTAGCAGAGGACATTCTGTAAAGGAAGTGGTTTTAATGTCTCACTTTGAAGTATGACGGTACTGGAGGTTTCTTGGCTCTCAAAAATGATTTTCATATCATGTTAATCTCTTACTATAATGATATCCATTAATACATTTCCTAATTGTTTTTTTGAACAGGCTTACATTCTTGGGATAAGCCTTGTGTGGTCACGATGTAAAAACATAGTGATAGATTCAGTTCATCAATATTATTTTGAGGATTTTATAGCTATATTCACCCCAGTCCCACTGCTTACTGGAATTATGACCTTTGTGACCTTGGGTAAATCCCTTAGGCACTCTGTGCCTCAGTTTCTCCTCCTTAAAACAGGAATAATAGTAAGAGATCTTGGCTCCCAGCCCTGGGATGAAGTATATAAGTCCGTGGTACATAGTAAACACTCAGTAAATGTCAGCTGTCCTTATCCTCGTCATCATAACTGATACTGTTTTCTTGTTTCCTCTGTGTGTGTGTGTGTGTGTGTGTGTGTGTGTGTGTTCATGCAATCTTTTGTGTTTTGATATCCACGTTATGCTAGCTGATTAGAAAGAGTTGGGAAACTTTCCATGTCTTATTATGCTCTGCAGTAATTCAAACAGTGTTGGAATGATCTATTCCTTGAAGGTTGCCTGTGCCTGGTGAAGGTCCTTGACTAACCTCTTAGTTTCTTGTATGCTTCCTTTGTCTGTTCAGGCTGTCTACTTGAGGCCAAGTATTAGTGCTTATATTTTCCAGGAAATCATCAGTTTCTGATCTCTTCTTTTTCAGTGGGATGTCTTCTCATTTCTCACCCCTTCTTTGTCAATCAGATTTTACGTCACCTACCATTACCTTCGCCCCAGCACCACACTTACACACACACATTCACACCCACATACAGACACACACAGAGGACAGCTCATCATTGCCTTTATGGATGATTTGAGTAGAAAAGATGGGGCCACAGGAGAAAAGACTTAGGCAGTGGTTCACGTAGATAGAACTGGGACCAACAGTTGAAAATGAGATTTAGTCTCATTTCAGATAGAACATACGTAAGATTTGGCTCAGTTTATGTATAAGTTAACTTAGATCCTCCAAGACGCCATCACTAAGATGAGATTAAATAAGCAAGGACTTTATGAAGGGAATGCCTTATCCCAGAGTCCTCTGAAGGGGTGTAGGGCGGGCACTGGGTAAGGCAGGGAGAGCCCCAGACCCAGAGGCAAGTCTGAATGTGGTAGAGATGGGGGGGGGGATTGGGTGGAAGCCTCTTGCCTGCCCAGCAGTCTGCGGAAGTTTCCTCAAAGCCTTAGGAATCCTCGAGCATGTGCCACCAGAGCAGTTCTGCACCTACTTTAGCACCTAGGCTGACTTTAGTTATTGGCAAGGGGGCAGTCTGCGGGAGGCCTGGCTTCAAGGGCAGCTGGGCCCCTGTCAGTTCTCTCTAGGCTGCTGGAGGGCTGCAGGGTGCTCTTGAGTGACTATCACAGAGTAAAAGCTTCCTAACAATGAGAGCTTTCTAGCAGTGGAATGAATTGTAGGGTAGAGACTTCTGACCAGCGGTGTTTTAGCAGAAGGATGTTCGGTGCAGGGGTGGGGCTGTTTACATTTGAAAGAGAGTCTCAGTCCTCCTGTCCCCCATCCCCAAGGCTTCTTTTTCTCCCTCCTGTTCTTTGCCCCTTCCTCTACTCCCTGCTCTTCCCCTGCCTCATCCTTCTCATCCTATTCCTTTCCTCTTTCTTCCCTTTGTCTCTTTTTCTTTCTCTGTGCTCTGCGCGCATGCGTTTGGGGTGTGTGTAACCACTCTTCCTACTACTTAAGCTTTGTTTACAAATAAAAAATTTCTTTTAATATTGAAATTAAACACGTCAGCATCCCGCTGCCTTCCCCCTCCACTCTGACTGCCTTTCTCCCCCCTCTCTCTCTCCCAGGGTCCTGTCTCTTCATTAAGTTCATGAATCCTTCTGGTGAGGCTCCCATTAGAAACCCCTGGTGGGGCAACCTGGCTGACTCAAGAGCATGTGACTCTTGATCTTAGGGTTGTAAGTTCAAGCCCCATGTTGGGCATAGAGATTACGTAAAAATATATATATTTAAAAAAAAAAACTTCCTAGAAGAAAGCTCCTGGTATCTCTTGCCAGCTGACTGGCATTGCGATCACTTTAGTCTACCAGGGATGGCTTAATATATTTGAAACCTTAAAATGTTGATAGCTAATGTAGATAGAGTGCTTTACTGTGCCACGGGTAGTAGTCTAAGTGCGTTACAAGTATTAACTCAATTATTTCTCAAATCAGACCTCTGAGAGTTGATGAGAAAATGGGGCACAGAAAGGTTAAGTAATTAGCCTAGTGTGCAAGCTAATAAGCAGCAGAGCTGGGATTAGAAGCCCCGTGGTCTGGTCGCTTTCCGCTTTAGTCATTATGCTTCCTTGCCTTCGAATGGGAATCAGGCTAGGGGTCCTGATCCTTTTCTCAAGAGATTCTGTGCCCACTCACTTTATTTCACCAGAAACTTGGTAGGTTAGTGGGTGAAAGCTGGCAGTCATGGGCTGCATGTATTTTTAATTTTTATCAAAGAAATGTATTTAGTTTAAATACTGAATAATACTAAAAAAATTTGTGAAAAATAACAGTTTCCTGAGACCCATTCTCCTCCCTGGATTCTGGTCCCCAGAGGCAACCATACTGAACTTTCCCTTTGTACTCACCTCTGTATGTCTCAATAATAAACACTGCCATACTATCTATTGACTTCCAACCAAAGAGGTCTTTTTTTGTTGTTTTTTTTTTTGGCCAGCCAAAATAAAAAAAAATAGTGTTAGTAATTCTGGTGTCTCTGAAGCAAAGAAAGAAAGAAGGAAAGAAAGGGACATTCTTCCACATTTCAGCCTAGGTCCAGGTCAGGGGGTTGCCCCTGCAGGCAGAGCAGGCCCAGGGGCCAGGTCAATCCTGCCCAGGGCTCCAAGGGAGACCAGCCATGGGTTTGGCTCCTCAGGTCTGACTGGGAGGCTGCCTGCTTCAGTTTGGGGAACCCAGGCTCAGAACTAGGAAGGAGAGACACGGTGAAGGTCAGAGGTCTGGACAGAAGTCCAGACAGACAGAAGTCAAGGTTCCCATGTGGAAGCCAAATGCGGGAGAGAGGGCCAGAGGCCAGGGTTACTGAATCCTGGGTTGGCATCTGGAGGGCACTAGGCCACTCAGAGCTGATGCCCCTCCAGAGGCTGGGCAGCCAGGCCTTGGGCTCCTCAGCAGGGCCAGGCCACTCTTGGGAGCCCTGCTGTCTAAGCCGGGACTCTCCAGGGCTGCTCTAGGTGAGCCACTGTTGCTGATACCTGGGCTGAGGCTAAGTTCTGAGGGTGCCTGAGATTTGGGGATGCCTCCTTTGGGACTCCCTGAGGCAGGGTCCCCCTCAGATTCTCCCAGCCCCTTGTGACCCTCAAGGCTCTACTTCCGACCGGGACCTTCAGAACTGAGGAGACCAGGGTCACGTGGCCTTCAAGGCCGGAACCCCTCTGTGGGAACCAGAGAAGCAGGGAGCAGTCCAGGCCACCCAGGGGGCGGCCGGTCACCACAGCGGCTCAGGGAGGGTGCAGGGCCCAGCCAGGCCTGGCGGCAGGGCTTGGTCGCCAGCCCCGGTTCTCGGGGCAAGGAGTGTGCCTCCGGGGTGAGTACGGCTGAGAGAGGTCAGGCCGTCTCCACCACAGTCTCCGGCGCCGTGGCAGCCCGCTCTCGGCCCTTCCGAAGCCTGTCCAGGCAGGCAGAGGCCAGTGGCCACGGCGCCCTGGTGGCTGTGGTGGCCGCGGTGGCTGCGGGCCGGGCGCAGAAGGGGCGGTCACGAGGAGGGGGCGCCCGCAGGCCAGCGCACACGCCGCCGCCGCCGCAGCCCTGCGAGTCCTGTGACCTCCCGTGACCCGGGGCTGTGGTGGCGGTGGCGCCTGCGCACGGCCTGGCGACGCGCGCGGCTCCCGGGACGGTGCTCCTCCGACCTTGGTGCCCGCGCTGCCACCGCGGGCTGCTGGAGAAGGGGTGCAGGACTGGAGGTACGTTTGCGAGGGCTTGCCTGTCTTAAAATGTAGTTTATCTGCCATCGTCCTGGACGGATCGTTTGGTTAGATACGGAATTCTTTTTCCTCAGAATTTCAAAGGCACTGCTTCCGTGGTTGCTAGATTCCGAAGAGGCCGACCCTTTGCGTGTGACCTTTTTTCTCTCTGGAAGCTTTTAAAATCATCTTCATATCCTTGGTTTTCTGAAATTTTATGATAAATGCCTTAGTGGGGACCGCCCGCTTTTGCACTAGGTATTCCGCGGACTTTTTTGATCTGGACATTCAGGTCCTTCTGTTCCGGAGCATTTTCTAATGCTGTTTCTGTGATAATCGCTTTCCATTAAGTTCTCTTTTCTCATTACCAATTCGTACTATTTTCACGCCCGGCCTCTTGGACCGATTCTCCACTTTGCTCACATTTCCCCTCCTATTGTCTACCTCTTTTTCATTTTACTCTGCTTTTTGGAGTTGCCCTCACCTTCATCATATAAGCTTTCCATAGAATTTTTGACATTCTAGTCATACTTTTTGTTTTGTTTTGTTTTGTTTTGTTTTTTGTTTGTTTGTTTGTTTTACAAGAGTTCTAGCTTGCTTTTTTTCCCCCAACAGTCTCCTCTTTTTACCACATTTTTACCACATTTAACCTCTTTTTATCACTCTAATAATATTACATTTATTTTCCTCTTTTTTTTTTTTGCAGTGTCTCTATTACCTGAAACTTTTTTTTTTTAAAAGATTTTATTTATTTATTTGACAGAGAGAGAGATCACAAGTAGGCAGAGAGGCAGGCAGAGAGAGAGAGAAGGAAGCAGGATCCCCACTGAGCAGGTAGCCCGATGTGGGCCTCGATCCCAGGACCCTGAGACCATGACCTGAGCCGAAGGCAGAGGCTTTAACCCACTGAGCCACCCAGGCGCCCATTACCTGAAACTTCTTGTTTGTGTTTTTGTTGTAGCTTGCTTTTGTGTTGACCTTCATGATTCTTGCCTGTCTCTTGAGCTCTTCAGTGGCTACATATTTGATGGCCGAGTGCAGCTTACTCAGTAGCTAGCTGGAAGCTGTATGTAGGGGGTGGAAGGGAGGGCAACAATGGGCCAGCTCCTTGACTGGCTCATTTCCCTCAGGGATGACCAGGCAGTGCCTTTTCTTTGGGTTACCCCCAAAAGTTAGTATCTCTAGGTCTTCACTCTGGGATCAGTGACTGTCTCCAGACCTCTGCTTCTAAGTAAGGGGATGGGATTTTGGAAACTGGTGGGGTGAGAGGAATCTCATGGTTTATTATGTTTTCTTGTCACAAAGTCCCTCTATTTTCATTCAAAGGCCTTATCTCTCTCTCTGGTGCTTGGTGCCCCCAAACCAGGCCCTTTGGATTTAATATTACCTTCCATCCATGCTAAGATGTCGGAGAGGTAGAGGCCTGGCTACTGGGGGTGGGAAAAGAGATTTAGGGATGGGGAGCCTTATTGTCCTATGTACTTTTAACCAATCTTCCTGTTTTCAGCCACTCCCCACACGCCTACATTCCAAGATTCCTAACGATTCCAATTCCTCAAGCTTTCCTATTCTTTGGTACTACATGACTTGCTTCTTGTATATTCCTCTGCATGCATTTAAGCTTCATTTACTCGACTATACTGGGGCAGTTGCCACTCTTCTAATTTACATCTCTCCCTAATTAATTAATTATCTGATAGGCTTATGCCTCCTCTCCCTATTCTTTGATCTTTTAACTACCATTTTAATGGGCTTTCAGATAATGTGTTCAACCTGCCATATTTAACCAAGAGTCTCTCAGCACTCTTTCAATACTGTTTCCTTTTTCTTCATTTGGTGTTCTACTTCTGGGATATTTATTATCTCCACATTTGTTCCTCATTGTGTCTAATTATCTATAATCTAGTGACTCATTTCTGTCTCTCTTCTGCATACACTGTGATTATCTCAAGTCTATCCTTGGTCATTAATTCCATTTTCAGTTCTCTTTTTGTACTACTAATGCTGTTGTTTTGGTCTTCTCTTTTCTTAGCTCTGCAGTTTCCCTTTCTACCTAATTCTGTTTTGCCATCAACTTGTACTTTTGTTTTATTGAATTCATGTTCTTATATTTTATAGTAGAAAGCAATTTATGGGAATTTTATCCTTTTTGCGGGGGGAGAGGTTAGTTCAGTTTTCTTATGCATACTATGTTCTCTCATTATTTGTTTGATATCCTGTAGTATTTTTTGCCCTATTTCTATGCCGTTTCTTTTGTTCATGCTTGATATGTTCTATTCAGACCTTGTTTTGTTATGTTGTAGTCAAAATGAAGAATTTCTTTAGTGTCTTCCCACCATCTGAGCCCTGTTTGCATGCCCATTTATTTATTTATTTTTATTTTTAAGATTTTATTTATATTTAGAGAGATTGAGAGAGAGAATAAGCAAGGGGGAGGGGCGGAGGGAGAGAAAGAAGCAGACACCCATTGAGAGGGGATCCTGACCTGGGGCTCAATCCCAGGATCCTGGGATCACTACCCGAGCTGAAGGCAGAAGCCCAATTGACTGAACCACCCAGGTACCCCACATGCCCTTTTAAAGCCAGCTTGAAGCCTGAGCCCTTGAAGATGTAGCAGGACTCAGCTTGCCCTTGTGTAGCCTATGAATGAATTGATAACATGCTCATTGTGGTGTTGAGTCTACCTCTGCAGGAAGGCCTCCTTTTCCTGTGTGTGTGGGGTGCCTTTGGGTTTTAGGTCAGTCCCCTACTTGGCCATGGAGTACCAGGGACTCTGCTTCTGCTGGAGAAAGTCAACCTAGTTGTTTACATCTCTCATTTCCGTTCTCACTCCAGTTAGTCACTTGGGTTAAAAGAAATGGATACCTAAAGTGTTGGCACCATCGCTAGTAATTCACAGTGGAAAATTGTCATGAACTTCACCAAGAGCTTTTGATGGTCTCTGCCCCTTCCCTAGTTTTTCCTCCTTCAGAGAGTCTTACTGAATTTATCTATCATTTAGTTTTCAGTTCTGTTAAGTTCCTCTTCACCACTGGGAATATTTAGCACTAGTTCCTTCTTCCACTCCACCTAACCCCTCTGGCTAGGCTAGAGTCTCAGGACAAGAAAGTCGGCAGAGAAAGGGTCCAGAGAGCTACCACAATAATCTCAGCAGGTCATGAAAAGCCACCAGGACAAAAGAGTGTGCTGACTGGCACTCCAGTGACCTCTTCCTGTCAAAGAAATCAGGTTGTGCACTATATTTGATTGAATTCTGCAGGGCACTTTTATTGTGCAGTATTCTGACAGTTGTTGGGGAATCTGTATGCTTTTTTGAAATGTTCACTTTCCTTAGCAACAGGACAAACGGAAAAGATGAGGTTTTCATAGAGGGTCGGATAATATCCAAATTACCACATTGACATTTGTCTTTTCTTCAGACTTTCAGGTACGTTTGCAGTAGTCTGTTATAAGCTCCACAAGCATTGTAATTAAGCAGCTACAATTCCTAGAAAGCTTTATGTCTCCTGCAACCCCACCTCTCTTTCTCGCTGGCTTAGCACGAGTTCGGCTAGCATCTGTACAATATGACTGAAGTCAGGGAATAGAACTAAACATTTTCATGCAGCGGTGATGTCAGGTAGAAGAGCTAAGGCAACTCAGATTCACCAACACCTTGCTTATTCACACTGACCCTGCCTGTCACGTGGCCAGCAGAAGAGTTCAAGTGTCTACAGAGTCCTAGATGTTCTAGAGCTTCCAGGCTCAAGATGATCCTCTTTATTCATAATGCGGGTTTAGCCCCTGTGATTTCATGCTTTGTCTGTAATATAGCATGCCCTCTCTGAACTCTCTAGTACATCTTCCTTCTTAATTATCACTTATTAAACTTCCATGTGACCTTTCCCCTTAGATAAGCATACTTTGCTGGGGCACCCAGGAGTAGTGCCCACACAGCCTCCTCTTCTCTTGGTGGAGTTTCACCTGAGTTCTGGTCGCTCCTCATGTGTTTGGTCACAAGAACATAACCAGTTTGCAGGCTCCTGATCTTTATCTTAGGTATTTCTGCTAGTGCCTCCCTGCTAGTCACTGAAACAACTTATCCTTCTATCAATGTCCCTTCAATACAGAATGATTCACTCTTAGCCAACCACAGTTACCTATACATGGTTGAAATAATTCTTTTCCTCTTTTCTCCCGGACTAGAAAGACCCCAGGTCTTTTCATCTCTGCTGAAGTCTGATGGTGGAGGCAATAACTTATCTCAAAAGGTTTTCCCAAGCTATTATTCACCTGTCCTTGGGCATCTCTCCCTATTAGGGAGCTATTAGTGAGATTGCTCCAAAATTTGTTGCTTTAACTTTTTTCCTGTATTGCTCCGGGTGAGGCACATTGGTCCCAGAACCTTCTGTTTCTTCTCTTTAGCACCATCTGTTGGACTATATGACATGGCATTGTGGTCCTTCACTGATGAATTTCTGAGTCACACACAGAGGTGCTACTTTTTTTTTTTTTTAAAGATTTTATTTATTTATTTGACACAGAGAGAGATAGGGGGAAGCAAGCTCCCCGCTGAGCAGGGAGCCGGATGCGGGCCTCGATTCCAGGACCCTGAGGGGCCTCGATTCCAGGACCCTGAGATCATGACCTGAGCCGAAGGCAGAGGCTTTAACCCACTGAGCCACCCAGGCTTCCAGAGGTGCTACTTTTTGTCCATTTTTGTTAGGTCTTATGAGAGAGAGAATTCGTATTGCAGCCCCACTTCTATGTGTTTAACCTGAAATCCCTACACATTTTTAATGTTTAAGTGGTCAAAGTTACCTATTTTTTCTTCATAGATTCTTCCATTGTTTCTGTACCTAACATATTCTTCCCAAATCCAAGAGCAGATTAAAGATTCATTTACATATTCTTCTATATTTTTGTACGTGTGATTGAATACTAAACTGCACTTAAAAATTGTCTGGAATTTATTGTAATGGTCAAGTAAGGGTCTAACTCATAGACACATAGGCAAAACACCTCATCTGCTTGACCCAACATTATTTATTGGAAGAGAAATTCTTTCAGTCCCCTTCTTTCCTTCTTCTCCTCATCCCTCTTTTTCACTCTTCTTCTTTTCTTTCCTTTACTCTTCTTTTCTTCTTTTCTCTTCTTTTCTTTTTCCTTCCTTCTTTTTTTTTTTTTTTTAAAGATTTTATTTATTTATTTGACAGAGAGAGAGAGAGATCACAAGTAGGCAGAGAGGCAGGCAGAGAGAGAGGAGAAAGCAGGTTCCCTGCCGAGCAGAGAGCCCGATGCGGGCCTCGATCCCAGGACCCTGAGATCATGACCTGAGCCGAAGGCAGAGGCTCTAAACCGCTGAGCCACCCAGGCGCCCATTTCCTTCCTTCTTTTAAAATTTCTTTACATGTATGTAATTTTATACACACATAATTTGCATAAACACATAGTGTGATTATATTATACGTAGGGTTTTTTATGCCTTTCTTGCTTTCCTTTTCTTGCTGCTTCTTTCTATATTCTTCCCCTTCACCCACATCACACACACCGCACCCCTAAGTGTGTTTATGTAAAGGTACCGTATATATATATATATGCATATTCATATTCATTTACATAGCACATACAACTTTAAGATTAGAGTATCTAATCTTAAAACTTCAAGCACAGAGAGATACCTCTGATAATTTTCCAGAAGAGGAAAAAAAGTAATTGGTTCTTATTTTTCTGTTAGTGTTCTCAGAAGCCCATCAAAATTCTAATGAGGCAAACCAAAGTTTCACTGGTTTTTATTATTTCCAGCATTTTTATTTTAGGTGAAGCTTATTACATAGTAAGACCTATTTTTTCCCTCCTAGTTTGATTTAAAGGAGGACCATCCTGTGTAATCAGTGTGTTTAGCATGGACTTTGTATGGGCTTTCTCATTACTTCCGTGTGTAACATTTATGGGTCTGTAATCTATTTCCATATGTATTAAGCATAGAGGTGTAGTCTAACGTTTTTACTATTGAGTATTTCTGTTCATTTTGAAGCATATGAACTAATTCACGTGTTATGTGAGATTAAAATTTGAGTCAGATGTGATACCCACATGAACAAGGATGGTGAAAGTGAAGACTTGCACCTAAATAAAGAATAAGGTATAAACTATCAAATGCCTGGAGATAAATAAAAGGCCTAAAATCTTAAGGGAGAACCTATGAGATTATTTTTTTCCCATTAGGTTTGAAATAATCCTTAATTTATCTCTGTACTGGACCATTTCAATGGCCTCCTTCTTGGTTTCCTAGCACTTTTCTTTTTGATCCATTTACTGCAGCCCCAGTGATCTTTGTAAAACACACATTTGATCAAGTTGTTCCATTGCTCAAGACCCTATCTACCTATGCTATGCACTTAGAAAAAAGTTTAAAATTCTTGAATTAAATGACAAATCCTTGCGTAATCTGGCCTCTGCCTGTCTCTTAGGCTTCACCAGACCCTGCTTTCTTCCTTGTTGAAATGTTGCAGTCCAGATACACACTGCCCTTGATTTAGTTCCTTGCCTGGGAGAAGGTCCATCCTACCTCAGGGACTTTGCACAAGCTGTTCCTGCAATGCCCTCCTTCACTTTCCTTTTCTTCTATCTGACTGATTTCTCCTCTCACTTCACAGTCCTCCACCCACAGAAAGCACAATGACCAAGGAGCCCACTGCCAGCTCCAAAATCTCATCAGTAGTCAGGTACTTAGCAGAATGTCCTTCCATTTACATGTGTCTGAGGTTTTCCCCATGATTAGCCTGGAGTTACGGATTTTAGGAAAGAATACCACAGAGGTGAAGTGTCCTCATCACATCACAACATCTCTAGTGATGTCAACCTTCATCATTTGGTTAAGTAGCTGCTGACAGATTTCTCCACTGTAAAGTTACTGTTTTTCTCTTTCCAAGTAATTGAATCAGTTTCGATTATGTTTTTCTAGAAATGTTTCTATTTTCTCTAAGTTTTCAAATGTATTGGTATTAAGGAATTCAGAAATTCTTATGTGAACTGCATCTGAAATTATGTCTTCTTTTTTTCTCTTAAAATTTTATTATTCTTGCCAGTTTGTTAGTTTTCTTTGTCACTTCAAAGAACTGACTTTTGATTAAAATTGTCCTTTATCATGTCTTCATTAATTTGTTTTATCTTTAGTAAATCCTTTTTTCTTTCTTTGGAGTAGTTCTATTTTGTTAAGCAAAGGTTTTATTTATTTGTTTGAGAGAGAGAGAGAGAATATGAGCAGCGGAGGGGGAAGGACAGAGGGAGAGGGAGAAGCAGACTCACTAATGAGCAGGGAGCCTAATTTGGGACTCAGTCCCAGAACCCTGAGATCACAATCTGAGCCGAAGGCAGGCATTTAACCAATTGAGCCACCCATGCGTCCTATTATTTTTTTTCTAATATTCTGTATACTTAGCTCTTTGATTTTTAGCTTATTCATTTCAAATAAAAGCATTCAAAGATATAAAATGTTTTTATCTTCAGGTGCTGATTTATGTTTATCTCACAATGTGTAGGATATATTTTATCCTTTAGTTTTGATTTTTAAGAATTTCTCTTAAGAGCTATCTTTTGACCTGTGAGTATTTGGAAGAGTGTTTTGAAATTTCTATTTGTAGAGTGTTTAAAATCTGCCTTTTTTGTCGATTTAGAATTTTTTTATGTGTGGTCAGAGAATTTAGTTTGTATTATAAGCTGTCCTTGTTTAATGTCCTGATACAGTGTCAGTTTTCTTATGTATCATGGGAGCTTAAGAAAAATGCCAGTTTCTTTTTAAAATTCAGTTTGAAAGTATCTATCTTTTAAAGGCAGAGTTAATTCATTTCCACCATTGCAATTTGCTGATATGTAAGCTCTTATTTTTCCTGTATTATATCATCATTTTTATTCTTACTTTTCTTTCATTGAAGGACATTTCTTTTTCTCTTATTTTTCTTTTCCTGTTATTTCTTTTTCTGTTATTATTCTAGAAAATAATAGTATTTCTCAAACATTTTGTTCTCAGAATAGTGGTTCTTAAACATTTTGTTCTCAGAATCCCTTTACACTCTTAAATTATTGAAGTTGTTCTAGAATAGTGGTTCTAGAATAGTGGTTCTTAAACATTTTGTTCTCAGAATCCCTTTACACTCTTAAATTATTGAAGTCCCTGAAAAGCCTGTGTTTGTGTGGATTTTAGATAGATAAATAGATATTGAGACTTGCCATATTAGAAATTAAAGGTGAGCAATTAAAAATATATTTACACCTTGATTAAAATAATAATTATAAACCCACTACATATTAACATAAAATGAAAAATTAAATTTTCTGAAACAAGAGAATTTAGTGAGAATTTAGTGTTTTACACTGTGTAGTTCTCTTTAGTACCTGGCTTAATAGATGAAGGCTGGATTCTCATCTGCTTCATTCAGTTTGTTGCAAAATGTTATTTTACTTGAAGTGTATGAAGAAAAGTTCTGCTTTACACTGATAGCTGGAAAAAGAAAGCATTTTTATTGCCTTTTCAGATAGTTGTAGATATTTTTTGATATGGCCCCAAAATTTGACAAGTGATAGTTTCTTAAAGGTTAGTTGCAGTATGGAAACCGAAATCAGGCAGTGAACTTTCTGTACTCTCTGTTACTTTAAAATTCCTAGGTTTGTCTTGCACTTTGAATAGATATTTTACCTGTGTGTGATTTCGTAATGTCATGCATAGGCATTTGGAAATATTGGTTGATTTAGTTATTCAGATCTTCCAAATGTTAACATGTTTCATGATACATTAACAAAAAAATCACATCTATTAATTTCTCCATTGAACTCTTTGAAAATCCTTAACTATTAGGAAGTGATCAATAATGGTGGATGCAGGTTTTCAAAAATTATAATTTTGGTTTGAAAGCTCAAATTTTACCATTGGCGACAAATACTGCCAGTTGTTTTCCTTGAAGTGATAGAGTCACACTTGGTTTCTTTTTGAGAAAATGTCAGCCAAACACACAAGCCTGAAAGCATAGTTTGTTGGTCTGTCTTTAATGTAAAAATTAAGTGGTTGGGGAAAAAAGCAGCTAGTTCAGCTTCTAATCAGACAATTGCACAAATGTTTTTCCTCAAGGCAGTCATTGTTCTTCAGTAGGCAGAAGTGCTTTAAAGGTACTGCCCGCTTTGACACATGGAATATTAGAAAGATGTGTATCCAGAGTTTGAAATTAATAAAATTAATATTTTATACTGCTTCATCAAGGACATTCCCAAGTAGTACTTTTTGTTTGTTTGTTTGCTCTGTTTCTTTTATTATATGTGGTGTTGGTAAGAACACAATGACTCAAGGACAGCTTTATGTCACTGCCTTGATTGATGTCAGGAATTAAAAACCTTTACCCACCATTAGCTTTGTACCATCAGTGCAAATATCAACAGAGTGAGTAAGACAAATAATGTCGTTGTATTATTATGAAAATGATTTTGACCTCTTGGACTCCTAAATTATCTAAGAGACCCCAGAGGTCTGCAGACCATATTGCTGTTCTAAAATTTCTACATCTGATCTTTATCCTGGTAATTGCAACCGTGGAATTTTTAATAAACATATTTAAAGTTATATTTTCTAAAATATCAAGAATTAATCATTCATTATCCATTACTTTTCTTTCATACAAGGCAAAATTTTCTTTGTCTTTTTATTTTAATATTTTATTTATTTATTTGAGAGAAAGAGCACACATAAGCACGGGGAGTGGCAGAGGGAGAGGGAGAAGCAGGCTCTCTGTTGAGCAGGGAGCCCAATGTGAGGCTTCATCCCAGGACCTTGAGGTCATGACCTGAGCTGAAGGCAGCCGCTTAACTGACTGAGCCACCCAGGCACGCCTGAAATAAGATTTTCAATATATTTTTAAAACAGCCACTCTCCTATTCTGAGATATTTCATTTGAATTTGGTTTTACTCTTTTTTTTTCTTAGTGAGCAAAATAAATCCTACCTCTAATAATCCAAAGTGATGAGTTAAAATAAGTGTTTTCTCATCACAAAAATGTTCTCTCAGATAAACCTTTTTTTAAAGTTTTAATTTAAATTCCAGTTGGTTAACATACAGTGTAATATTAGTCTCAGGTGTATGATATGATTCATCACTTCCATACACCATTTGGTATTATTTTTAACAATTCTTTCTTAGTGGCATAAATTTCATTTCTGTGATCTGAAATTATTTACAAAGAATTTAACATTTCATTGGTTAATTTGATACTCTGATTGCTGTGTCACTTTTCTTCCTTGCCCATGAATGTCTTTTTTTTTTTTTTACTTTGAATTGAGGAGGAATAATTTTTTCAAAAGGGATGTCTGAGTAGAATAGGTTTGGATCCTTTCATGACCAAACATGTCTTTATTTTGCCGTCGTCACACAGAATCTGTCTTTTGCTGTGTTCACAGTTCCACCTTTGGATTTCTATCTCTTCTCTAGTCTTACAGAATTTAGTGATGCAGACAAAAAGTTGACTGGTTTATACTGTTTATCGTTTTTTTTTGAAAATCACTTTGTTCTTTTTCCATTTGTGGCATTTTCCACTTAATCTTTAACAAAGAAGTTTTGCAGGATATAGGATAGGTGTGTTTCTACTTATCTTTTCCAGAGCTTTGGAGCCTTTCATTCTCAAGACTCAAGTAGTTCTTCAGCTAGAGAACATTTTCTTCCATTATTTCTCTGATTATTTTTCCTTTTCATCATCTTCATTGCTTTCTTCTTTCACTCTTGTTAATTGAACATTATACCCCTCAATCTTTTCTGTATGCCTTTTAACTACATCTCATAGTTTCCTTTTTTCCTTTAAAAATTGGCAAAATTCCTTGCTTCAATCTCTCAGGTTATTAATTTTTTTTGCTCTTTTGAATTTAACCCTCATACAATTTTTTTTAATTTCTGAAATTATGTATCTTGTTTTGGGGTTATTTCCTTTTCATAGTAAAGGAAATAACTTTGTAGAGGCAGTATCTTTTTGCTTTATAGAGGCAGTATCTTTTTTTAACATTATTTTTTGTATCCAGTGTTAATTATTTTTGTCATCGGTAAGCTGTTTTATTCATTTTAAGTTAGGTTTCCTTAAATATTTTCATTCATTCATGTTAGTTTTCCTTAAATATCTTGTGATTTTTAGTTCTCCTATTAAAAGTGAAGAGTTTGATTACTCACCTATCAGAGCTGGTGGGATTTGTTAGCTGAGTGGAGTGCACTCTTCCCAGGATGGGCTGTTTTCTTTAGTGGCAGGAGTGGCCACAGGTGCTGAGGGTACCTGGAAGATTCCTTCAGGTACGTGCAAATGAGGTCCAAGGGGGTAAGGTGGGGATTGAATACATTAGAGGACTTTCCTGTTTTAAGCTGAATTTCTTTTTTTTTTTTTCTTTGTTCGCATTTGGTAGTTTGAAGTTACTCTAGGAATTTAACCAAGTTATTTCTCTCTCTGGTCCTAGGGTCCCCCCAAACCTGACTCCTTCTATATTTAAGAAGTAAATGCTGGGGTTCCTGGGTGGCTCAGTTGGTTAAGCATCCAACTCTTGATTTCAGCTCAGATCATGATCTCAGGGTTGTGAGATGGAGCCCTGTGTCGGCCTTCGCAGTGGGCGTGGAGCCTGCTTAAAATTCTCTCTCTCCCTTTCCTTTTGTACCCCCTCACCCACCTGGCTCGCATGCCCATGCTCGAGCATGCACTCTCTCTAAAAAAAAAGTGAGTGCTGTGTCTAGCTCCTCTGGGTACACCGTGTAGGGACTGCTTTGGTCATGGGTGCCGAAGATTCTGTATTTACAGGTTTCTGGGCTCAGTGGGAAAACCAGTTCTCACTTTTGCATTAACCCCTTTTGCACCAGAGTTCGGGTGCAGCCTTCACGATTTTGGTTTCTCCTCTATTCCAATCTCTTTTGCTTTCTATCTTCTAGAATTGCACTAAAATTTGTTTCCACGTTGGCTATATACGTGATTACTTCTCTCACTTCAGGGAAATCTTTGAGATAGAAGTACACGCATGGAATGATTTGAGATGGAAGTCTGTCCTGCAGCCTTTAAAGAGGCTTTTGTATTTTGTTTTTTCTGCTAGAGATTTGAGCATGGTAAGTTCCTCCCAAGAATTGATTCTCTTTTTAACTTGTAAAATTAATTTGGTTTAAAAATGATTTTTCCTTTAAAAATTGTATTTTGGGTTGCTGTCTAAATATAGTGTGTGTAATGTATTCTAATTATTTCATTTATATTTCTGTCATCTCAATTATTTAACATTTCTCACAGGACATTCAAAAACAGATGGCCTCTAGCTATGTCAAGCTGAAGATGAATAAGGAGGAATTGCTACCCTTCCTCCCTCCCCACAAATTTATTTGTGTTGCTTGATATGATATGCAGCCTGCAGAATGTTTTAGTACCTTGGGATTCTACAAATAATTTAAACATGTTGCCTTTTTTTTCCAAGGACCCTATAGACTTCCCCTTTGCGCAATTTTTCTAGTACTTTGAATTCGGACATCCTCTCATTTACTTCCATGTAAGAAATCCGTTGTCATATTGGACTCTTATATCCAGTCTGTTTTCCAGTTCCCTCTTTTCAAGTGACTTTTTTTTTCTTTTTTAAGATTTTATTTATTTATTTGACAGAGAGAGACACAGCGAGAGAGGGAACACAAGCAGGGGGAGTGGGAGAGGGAGAAGCCAGCTTCCTGCAGAGCAGGGAGCCCGATGCGGGGCTTGATTCCAGGACCCTGGGATCATGACCTGAACTGAAGGCAGATGCTTAATGACTGAGCCACCCAGGTGCCCTGTGACTTTTTTTTCTGATTGTGAAAGTAGAGCATAGTCAAGAATTGGCAAAAAGGAAGGATGCTTAAGAGCTCACCCTCTGGGATGCAGTTCTGGTGTAACCTGACTGCTGTGTGACCCTGAGCAGATGATTTAGCACTTACTACTCAGTGTGTTCATCTGTGCAAAGGGCACCATTACCATGCCTGACTTGAAGCTTATCGTAAGGAATAAATGGTTAACCCATGTTAGGGGCTTAGAAAACTCATCTGGCATGTGGGAGGTGCTTTGTAAGTATGTGTGACTTATTATTGAACACTATTTGAAAAGTGTGAAAGTAGAAAGAGGCAAATAAAAACTCACCTTCATTACTGTTAACATTTTGAATTTTGATTTACATACACACACATTAACCAGTTTTAGTTGTATCATAGATTGAGTTCTCTGCCAATTCTTTTCATTTTGTAATTCTTTCTTGTCCTCTTCCTTCCACTTCCCATTGAGATATCTTTCTCCTTACAGTTGTTTCTGGTGCTCTGTGCTGTGCCTCTTCTGCTTTTTAATTATTTTCCTAATCCTCTCCGTCTCAGTTCTGGATTACTTAACAGGTGGACTAAAGGCACCAGCAAATTTGGGGCACCAATGAGAGAGAGAGAGAAGTGCAAGGGGGCAGGGGAAGGAGGAAGGGGGAAAGAGGGAGGGAGAGGTATTATGTGTCAACCAGTGAATCAGCATATTTTATAATGAGTATATCTAAAATGAAGCCATCTTAATTTCAATAAACATAAGTTTTGTTTTACAGTTTATTATTTTTAAAAGCTATGCATTTTACACGATGGAGGGCATCGTACTATGTTCACTGAGTTAATTGGATCTTTTCTTTTTAAAACATAAGCATCATTAACATGAAAATTATCAGTATCACCCCAGGTTTGTGGATTCATTTCATTTCTCTCAAATTCTATATGAATTAGGTCAGGGCTAAGGTTAGAGTCATTAAGAACAAGTGCTCAATGTAAATAACTTCCTAATAAATTTCAACTCTTGTTCTAACATGGAAACTATCTGCCATCTTTTGTGATTTCCTCTAGCAAGCACCAAAAGGAGGGATATTACTGAAGGTAGACAGCAGTGAAATAACTAACATTGTTGGCATTTAAATCATGACATTAACCCTGGCTAGGATGATTGGTTCGTCAGTTTCCATTTGCAAGTATTATTTTCTTCTTTCTTTTTTTTTCTTTTGCAAGTATTATTTTCTTAATGGAGAAAATGCCAAGATTCCAAAAGAAAGAATAATTGTCATTTTTTGAAACTTTACTCTTTTTTTTTTAGATTTTATTTATTTATTTGACAGAGAGAGGCAGACAGAGAGAGGAGGAAGCAGGCTGCCTGCTGAGCAGGGACCCCCCCCCCCATGTGGGGCTCGATCCCAGGACCCTGAGATCATGAGCTGAAGGCAGAGGCTTTAACCCACTGAGCCACCCAGGTGCCCCTACTCTTTTTTTTTTTTTTAAGATTTTATTTATTTATTGTCAGAGAGAGAGAGAGAGAGAGAGAGAGAGAGAGAGAGCACAAGCAGGTAGAGTGGTAGACAGAGGCAGAGGGAGAAGCAGACTCCCCACTGAGCAAGGAGCCCAATGCAGGACTCAGTCCCAGGACTCTGGGATCATGACCCGAGCTGAAGGCAGCTGCTTAACCAACTGAGCTACCCAGGAGTCCCAAAACTTTACTCTTAAGAATATTGCTTCTCCTCGCCTTCCACCCCTTGGGAAGCTGAAGTGATTATATGCCAGTAATCAGCTACAATAGATGAGCTACAAAATATTGGAGTAGATGAAGACTAAACCCCAAGTGCTGAACACTCAGAGTATAAGATAAAATATTCTATGTGGAGAATAGAATTCATATTATCTCAAAGGCTGTGTGTGTGTGTGTGTGAGAGAGAGAGAGAGAGAGAGCACAAGCAGGTAGAGTGGTAGACAGAGGCAGAGGGAGAAGCAGACTCCCCACTGAGCAAGGAGCCCAATGCAGGACTCAGTCCCAGGACTCTGGGATCATGACCCGAGCTGAAGGCAGCTGCTTAACCAACTGAGCTACCCAGGAGTCCCAAAACTTTACTCTTAAGAATATTGCTTCTCCTCGCCTTCCACCCCTTGGGAAGCTGAAGTGATTATATGCCAGTAATCAGCTACAATAGATGAGCTACAAAATATTGGAGTAGATGAAGACTAAACCCCAAGTGCTGAACACTCAGAGTATAAGATAAAATATTCTATGTGGAGAATAGAATTCATAGTATCTCAAAGGGTGTGTGTGTGTGTGTGAGAGAGAGCAAGAACAAGAAAGAGATGAGGATGGGGGTATGGAGGGGGAGATTGAAGTAGAGGATATAACATGAATTCCTGAGAATTCTATAAAAGCTGCACTTCTGAGAAAGAGGGAGGTGGCTTGTCCTGGGTGGAAAAGTCCTTTTGCCCCCCAACTCAAGTCATTGCTGAGAATGATGGACCACAGGTAGGAGAACGGCTCATGAGTATTGGACCTTTACTGATTGGATTTTAGCCTTCCCCCTGCTTTGCCTCTGGTCTGCATGTAAATCTGCTTGGTTTCCTAGTGATGTAGCTCACAGGAGTAGAAGAATGAATCCTTAATTTGTTTAATTAGAAGGTGAGAATTAGGAGGTGAGAAAAAGAGAGTTTAGATATGATCAATGCATGTTAAATTAAATTTACAGGGCGCCTGGGTGGCTCAGTGGGTTAATGCCTCTGCTTTCGGCTCAGGTCATGATCTCAGGGTCCTGGGATCGAGGCCCGCATCGGGCTCCCTGCTCAGCGGGGAGCCTGCTTCCCCCTCTCTCTCTCTGCCTGCCTCTCTGCCTCCTTGTGATCTCTCTCCCTCTGTGAAATAAATAAATAAATAAATCTTTAAAAAAAAAAATTAAATTTACAGTTATGCTTCCTAACATTAAGTCAACTTTTATTTGTGTTGCACTTCGTAGCTCACAACCAACTTTACAGATATGCTATAAATTGATTTTATGAAAACGTGAAAAATATAGCTCCCCCCATGCCCTGTATCGTACTTGAAACTCCAGCTCATACTTAGGTGTTCTAGGAAGATTATTCAGCAGGGCTGCAATATAGATTGAAGAGGGGAAAGTTGAAGGATAGGGAGACTAGCTGGAGAGAAGAAGAGAAGTGAAGAGAGAAAACTAAAGCTGTGAGGCTGGATATGGTAACGGATCCTGTAGAAGGGACAAAGAGAAATAACAATGACTGACATGTATGCAGCTTTCACACTGTGTCTATATTTAATTCTTTTTAAATTTTATTTTATTTATTTATTTGACAGAGAGAGACAGATTACAAACAGGCAGGCGGAGAGAGAGGAGGAAGCAGGTTCCCTGCTCAGCAGGGAGCCCGATGCGGGGCTGGATCCCAGGACCCTGAGATCATGACCTGAACCCAAGGCAGAGGCTTTAACCCACTGAGCCACCCAGGTGCCCCGTAATTCTAACAAAAATACTAGAGAGTAGATACTATTATTCTAATTCATTTGTGGGTATATCCCAATTTTACAGGTGAGGAAACTGAGGTACAGAAAGATTAACTAACTTGTCCTCGGTTACATAGCTAGTAAGTAGTGCAGCCAGGATTTACATCTCGGCAATATGGCTCCAGAGTCTGTATTTTAAACCAGTACACAAGATTTGATTCTAGATGACCAGGGACAGATGATGGTGAGGAGCACCCAACTGAGAAATGATGATGAGCTTAGTTGGGGTATGTTGAGTTGAAGTTGACCACAGAGCGTCTAAGCAGAAAGTGCAAAACTGGCTCTCTGGCAATAGACGTCTGTTAGTTAGGAAGGTAGAGGATCAATCAAACTCAGAAGAATCAACAATGGAGATAAAAGAGCAAAGGCCCCAGGATTGTCAGAGTTAGAGGAATAAGAGGAGAGTTGATGGTGGAATAAAAACTGGAAAAGACTGATGGGCTGTAGAGAAGAACCACCTTCATACAATGTTTTGGAAGCCAGGCAAGACAAGATTCTAGAGAAGTAAGAAATATCCGGGAAAATTCAAGGAGATTAAAAACTGAGAATAGTCTATTGGATTTTGAACAGAAAAATAATAGAATCATTTCTAAAGAGAAGTAATACTTTTAACTGATATTAATTGAACTATTTATCTGTAATGTGCCAGACACTTCGTCTGCAGATATCTGAGTTTTTCCTTAAGAACAGCTCTGAAAGATTGATATCTTGTTACAGATGAAGAAATGGAAGCTCAGAGAAGGAAAGTAACTCATCTAAAGTCAATAATTGACAAAACTGAAATTAAAACAGATTTATTCAACTCCAAAACCACCCTTCCTCTGGATTAGCCCCCCTCGCCTGCCAAACAACAACAAAATAAAACAAAACAAAAAAGCACAAAAACCAGCAACCTCCTAGGAGTTACTAAAGAAATGGATGATGAGAAATGGATCGAAAGTGGTAGTTTGTGTGAATATGTCATGTCCTCATTTTTGTTTTGTGGCCCCAGATGCAAGAGATTTATGTCTGTATTCATTGATTATTACTACACGTATTTTTAGAAAGTAAAGACGTCATACGGTGCTGTTTCTACTCTTCTCCCTAGTGAAGCATTCCTGCATTAGACTCTTGTTAATGTTTATGGGGGATGGTAGGTGGCCGCTGGCGGAGTGATCTGGAGCTTTTCCCGACTCTTGGGTTGTGATCTCAATGGCATGACTGCCCCACCTCCTTTCCTACTTCCGCTGATGACTCATCCCTCAACTGTTCTCCCAACATCCACAAAGTGAAGTAGTGGATTAAAGAAAAAAAAAATGAGAACAAAAAGTTGTATGTGTGACCTAACATGGCCTTTAGCTTTGCTGTGAATGCTCTCAGGTGTTAATCTAAACTTTTCTCCAAAGAAGGACCAGGGATCAAGTTTATAGCTGCTATTTACAGTTCTTGTTTGAGACTACCCAGAACACGCCATACCTAAAGCTACAAAAAGAATATTTAAAAGGTTGACCAGAGCTGAAGTAGAGCTGCCATTCCAAAAGAACGATGATGAAACTCAGCTTCAGAATGTGTTCCAAACTTTGGTAAAATCTGCTCTGTGAATCTTTCCTTTCTTTGTAAGTCTACATGTTTGCTTAGTAGAGATTAGTCTGTTTTTATTAAATCAAGCTTTATTCAGCAATGCACTGCACCAGAGAGATTATAGTCTATGAAGCAAAAAAACCAACCAACCAACCAAACAAAAAACAAAAAACAAAAACTCCCCCAAAAAACCCACACCAAAAAACCGAAAAAAGAAAACAAAAACAAACAAAAAAAAAGAAAACCAGTCATTATGCAGTTAAAGGAAAGGGCATAAAAGGCTCCCTTGGCCATTAAAAATGTGCAAAGAAACAGCTAATAAGGTTGTGCTTTCCCAGAATATTTCTTTCCACTAATCATGTAAGGATTCATCAACAATCTCATCATAGGGGAAAGGCCGATGAATCTAAATTTATGACAGACAATATTTGTGCTAGGAACCAATGAAATCAGCAATCCAGAAGACTCAGCAAGGGGTGGGGAGGAGTAGGGTTTTTAAAAAGGAAGACTTGAAGAGAAATCTCTCCAGCGAATCAGTATATCTCTTAGTGTAAACCAGGAGTTGGCTCTTCTCCTTCAGCCTGGCACTTCCTGCTAAACTTTTGGAAATTAGCCAGTGTTGTAATTAACACCTTACTTCCCTCTGCAATATATACTTCTCTCAGTCACTAAAGAAAATATGATCCACATCTTTTTTGATGATGAGGTCACTGCAGATAACATGAAGCTCTTCCTTCCTTCCTGTAGGACTGAACATTTTAGGAAGTGTGCGTGATGGCTGGACCCTCACGGGCACAGATTAGGTTTCAGAATTTGCTGCTTCCCCTCTAAGTGGCGGAATCACCCAGGGTGCCCAGCTAAACAACACGGAAGGGGTGGTAGTGGCCTTGCCACACGCGGGCTGATCACCTCTCTTGGTTCTCCCCAGAGGCCTCATTTCTTCCACTAATTGACTCTCAGGATGTCACCCACATTTCTGTCCCCAAGTCCAACCCTATCTTGTATAAATGAGTAATTTTTACAACAAGAAAATGCTAATTTTACTATTAGATCAGAATATAGAAATTTCTGTAGCTGACTCCAAAATGAATACAAATGTGCTCCTTTTGTGAAAAAATTCCATTATTCTGAATTACCAAAACGTTCTTCTCTTTATAGAACATTTCCCACATCTGCCCATTTCAGCATGGACCAACAGCACATTCCTGCCTTCAGATATTTGTTGAAACTTCAGCTCCTCTTTGATCCTCTGGATAAGTTGGTCTCCTCTGTCATGTACCCTCATGATACTGTCCATTTCCCTTTCTCGCCCCCCGGGGCTCTTGTCATGGTGATGTCTTCTCTCCACTGGGCTGCAAGCTGCATGGACAGTGGGATGGGGTCTGTCTCGTGTGCCGTGTCCTCGATGACCAGCTTAAGGTCTGATACCCATCGCGAATTCACAGTAAATACTTAACAGAATATTGCTAAGTGAACAACTTCAGTTTACCTCTAAAATGGTTCTCTTTAACACTTTTCAATTATAATTGACTTTACCAAAAATCGGTGCACCTACAGACTTCACAAGAACAAAGAACTCTGCGGTGATCATGGTACCTGCTGTTTACATAGCATGGCGAAGTTTGCAGAGCTCTGTTTTCTCTATTATGTTATTTGCTTCTCACAATCGCACTGTGAGCTAAGTAGGGTGGGCATTGCTGTCCTTATGTAAGGGGTGAAAAAGCTGAAAGTTTTTTTCAGACAGTTTTGTACCTCTGTAGATGGTGCGCAACGACTCACTTCCAGTACCCGCTGCTAGTCCATGCCACCATTAACCCTTCCGCCAGGGTTTTTCCCCTGTGCTTCCAGAAACATCATTAGACCCTTTGAATCCACTTCATTTGCAACTGGTTCAGTATTATCTTTTCCCAAACTGTTTCAGAGTTGAAATCAGGGGGCTGCCGACTTTCTAGCTCAGAATTCCACTCCACTGAATGTGGACATCCCACCCTCATTCCCTGATAGATCTTGCCAACAATGACAGTGTCATTTTCTGACCTTATGCCAGTGCACGGCACCATGCCAGCACAGAAGGGGCCCTCAATGCAGTCTTTGTCAAGAGTGCACGCCAGTTCTCTATCAGAGTGAGATGAGAGATCATCTCCCATTGGAAGGTCCCATAGGAGTGTCAGCAAAAAGGTACCTCTTTTAGAGCTGAGTCACCATAGAAAACTCATGGTGGCTAAATTTCCATTCATTAGTTCAGCTGTTACCTTCACCAGTCCTGTCACTTGTCCATGTTTTGTTATTATGAGTTATAGCTGTTATTGATATACAATATGTCATCATTACATTTTGGTTCTGTTTCAATGAACAAACAGTAGAGGGCCAAGAGACAAGTTCCAAAGCCTCTCCAGGCTCCTTTACTCGAGGGGTCCCATCCCAGGTAGCTGCTGAGGACTGTCATAGGTGTTGGGTATTTGAGTCACTGTCACATCCTCTGCAAGAAATTGCCTTGTCAATTGCTACTTTACCCAAGTGTGGCTTGGTTAGGATTGACAAATACTCCAACCCCTTTCTGTCTGTACTGAAAATTCTCCAGATACTCTCCTCATTCTCCATGAGGATTTTATAACCTGGAACTTCTGCGTCATTTAAGTAAAGGACAATCTTGTGGCAACACAAGATTCACGTATAGAGTCTGGGTGTTGCTTCATACCCTTACTATGCAGCATATCAGCAATATGTCTTATTTACAAAGTAGCTTCTACTGTCATTTTTAAATTAAAAGACTTGGATTGGTCTATAATTTGCAAGCAATTTCAAATGCAGATTAAATTTGATAAAAGTTTTTAGTAATTGCTATCCCATTGATTACATTTAATGTATTACACATATTTACTTATAATTACAGCTCAAGAGTTAAATGAAACCTGCTTCTCACAGGGTCACATGCATTCTAATATTAATAAAGAAGAGTCAAATAAAAATGATTTGGCTCCTAGAATGACAATATGAAAACATCAAGTGTGAAGGAGATCAACTTACAGTACTTAAACAACCTTATTGTAAAGAGCATTTTTACTTCTAGAGGCGTAGTGGCTTTACAAATGCAATGCGGCAGCATTCCCTTCATTCTAGGGGAGGACAGATGAACCATATAATGTGTGTATTTTTTTTGTGGAAAAAGGAACATTTCCCTGATAATGAACCTCACATTTCTCTTGCTTTCAAAGTAATAAACGACTGGTGGCCCTAGTGCCCATGCCCAGCGAACCTCCATTCAATACCCGAAGGGCCTACACCAGTGAGGATGAAGCCTGGAAGTCATATTTGGAGAATCCCCTGACAGCGGCCACCAAGGCGATGATGAGCATTAACGGTGACGAGGACAGTGCTGCCGCCCTGGGCCTTCTCTACGACTACTACAAGGTAGAGCCCGCAGCCCCCCCTCCCTCCTCTGCCTGCCCCCAGAGCCTCCCCTCCTCAGTCGGTGGGAAGAGAGGAGAGAACAGAATATTTCCACGCTCGCTTTGGAATTCAGCCTGCAACTGTCCCGTTCTTGTTGCCTCCCTGCCTTCCCATCAGTGGAGCTCAACTTCACCCACCCAGACGAAGTTTTCATTTTGGGATCGTTATTTCTGGGTTGTCTGTTCACATGTATCCATGTTATCTCCATGTAGTTCCTACCTCATGCCATATTGCAGATACTTCCTTGTTGCCATTTTCGCCTTATGATTTTTGGTGAATAAAAATATTACAGGGGCACCTGTCTGGCTCAGTCGGTAGAGCAAGTGACCCTTTGATTTCAGGGTCTAGAGTTTGAGTCCCGTGTTGGGCATAGAGATTACTTAAAAAAAATTACATTGTGTGACTGTAATTTAGTCATGGCTCAATTATGGGCATTTAGGTGGCTTTTAGATTTCTCATTTTATACGAACATTCAGGGTTTCTAGAATTACTAATTTTTTTCTTTTGTTTTAGTTTTATAAGGAATATTGCAGTGAGTGCTTTGTGGTAGACTTTTGCAGCAACTCCAAAACCTAATTTTGTTATAATCTTGTTTCCATTTGTTTTGATGGGTACTAAATATTTATTTTGAAAAACTTTTAAAACGAAAACCACCTCTTAGAAAGGTCCGACCTAAAAAAAAAAAAAAGAAAGGTCTGACCTGCTACCTTAGCACTGGTGAAGTGTGAAAAATCAACACGTATTTACTGAATGAGGAGATTTATTGCCAGCTTTGATTGTAAACACCACTGGCTTATGCTGGGGACTTGGCACAAAGGCGAGAATGGCTGTGTTTACTTTGCTGGTTGGGCACAGTGAATGCTTTATTTTAGAGTAAGAACTGAGTCCCTGCCTTCCCCTCTCCCTCCATCATGAGATCACCCAAGAGGAACAGTTCTCCTTTTAGTAAGCTTTAGTCTCTTCTTCCTGTTTTCCTCCCTGTTGCCAGCTTTCTCTGTCCTTCCAGCAGTCTCCACGTTTGCAAGTTGTGTTGTTTCCTGTCTCACTCCTAAACCAGAGTTCTCATAATTTCCAAAGATCTCTTACCATTAATACCCTGCTGTAATCACTTGGGTCATGACAACTTCCTTTTGTGGCTTTTATAACTATAATAAACTAATATGTTAGTTAATAGTTTTGTAAAATGTTGAAGAAACATATCAAGATATATTTTGAAGACATATTCTAATTTTTAAAAAATAGATTTTATTCCATCACTGTGAAATGGACATCATTTCAGATATCTGTATCAGATGGCAATGCTTTTTATTAACAAAAAGAGAAGTATACCTCAAAACAAAATACTTAGTAATTGATGAAAGCAATGTATTTTATTTCCCCATAGATTGAAAGGATAATTATTAGTAAGTATGGTACCTAGTTACCTCTCCTCTTGCATATTTTTGATATTTAAAGGATAGTTGAAACATTGCTATCTGTAAATATGTTGAGATGCAGAATAGGGAATTTACATAAAACTCAATTTGTTGCCAAGTCTATAACTCTTTCTGTTGAATTCATATTTTTCAGGATTAAGTTATTACTTTAGGATATAAAATATTTAAATAAAATGTTTCCTGAGACTGTGTGGATGAGTAGACTTATGTGGCTCCTTTTATTTCACATATATTTTTGCTTGAAACATTTTAAACAAGAATTAGTCTCGTTTCCCAAAACTGTGTGCAAATGATAATTTTCAGGCCTTAGATCTCTGACAAGCACCGCTTACCTATCATGGTATTAAAGTCACAACAAAGTTAAATCTACTTTGAGAATAGACCTTCCTTCTGTATGAAGTAAAATATTAATGAAAAAAAGAGATTCTATTTTTTGAGTATGCTTTGAGAAGTTAAATTATTGTAACGATTACTGCTGTATTATCACTTAAATTCTATAGATTTTTTATACCTCTTTGGAAGCACTAAATACACCATTTTTCTTCCTAAGGTTGGACTATATCACCGTCAGGGGACAGTAGTGGGCTTTATCAGAGAGAGGATGTGTGACACAGAGCAGGCACTCACGAAATGGTGATCTCTGCCCTTGGGAACTGCAAAGGCATATCTTGGTATAATACTTAATACATTTCAAAGTCTTTTGATGTATATTTTAAAACTGTCACCACAGGGTCATTGCAGTGAAGCCCATCAGATTTTATATTTTATAGTTAAGACCACTAAGTGGGATTTCCTCAAGGTCACAAGACAATCCTGTACATTTCCTAATTTCATTCTGTTATGCTGTCTGTATTAGTCTGTGGGGCTGCCATACCATAGACTAGGAGACTTACACAGCAGAAATTTATTTTCTAACAGTTCTGGAGGCTGGAAGTCCAATATCCAGGTACTGGCAGCGTTGTTTTCTAATGAGGCCTCTCTTCCTTCCTCCTTTGCAGTTGGCTACCTTCTGGCTGTGTCCTCATATGTAGGTGTATATTTCTCTGTGTATGTATATTTCAGTCCTGTTGGATTTGGGCCCCACTGTTACGACCTCATTTAACCTTTATTACCTCCGGAAAGGCCCTGTCTCCAAGTACAGTTACATTGAGGGTTAGGGCTTCAACATATGAACTTTGCAGGGATACAATTCAGTTCATAACCTGTCCACTATTAGAAATTGCCTTTAAAAAAAAAACTCCATTCAAAGCATATTAAATGGGAGCTATTAAAAATAACCAAATTGCTAGAATTCTCAAAATTTAGGGGAGTCAACCATAAGCTCAGTTTTCTTTCCACTTCAAGCTACTTGCCAATAGCAGCTCCAAAGTCAAGTGTGAACTTTTGATGAATTTCAGGTGTGACAGAAAAACAGGACAAATTCCATTAGTTAATGAATTTTAAAAGTGGTTTGACTCACTTTATCTTACTTCATTTTCCCCTGAGGGAGCTGGTGGTTCATCATTATTTGATTCTAGTTCATGAAAATATGCTTCTTTGGCTAATTCATTCCCGTCTGTTCTGTTGACCATGTAGTGCTGGAAACTAGTTTGTTGGCTTGCTTGTTTGTCCATTTATATAGCCATCTATTTATCTGTCTGTCCATCTGTATATCCATCTGTCCGTCCGTCCGTCCATCCATCCATCCACCCATCCAGCAAATATTCACTAATTAGCTGTGACTGTCCAGCAATGGTGATAGATACAGAAGTGGAGTGGATATCCAAAGGCAGAGAGAACTTTGACAGCTCTGCTGAGAGAAGGAGCATTGCATGTTTGAGATACAGTGTGACTATATGTATGGCAGCAATGGGGGGCTGCCCAAGTTGAGGTGGGAGCTTTTTGGAGCCATGTTTTCAAGAAATGGAAAGCATCGAAGACCTTCAAGTAAGAGAATAATGGGATTAGATTTGCATTTTTAAGGTCAGTCTGGATTTTAATGGATCCAGAATGGATTTGCTGGGACTAAATGAGGGAGAAGAGAGACCAGTTGGGAGGCTGATGCAGTAGCCCAGGCAAGAGATGTTGGAGGCTGAACCAGAAGACAAACACCCAGAGGAAAGTGGATGGATTTGAGTCACGTGGGACTTAGCATAAATGTCTTAAAGACTCATATTAGAGCATGTATGAGAATTTCATTTTTAAGGCTAAATAATAGTCTGTTGTGTATATATACACCACATTTGGTTTATTCATTATCTGTAGACGGCCATTTGGGTTGTTTCTAGCTTTTGGCTATTGTGAATAATGATGCTGTGAATGTTTATGTTTATCTGTCATCTTCAGTTGATGGTAGGAGTTGTGTTTCATTCAGCTCATTTCTATCTAGCACTTAGCAATGCCTACACATTGTAGACCCTCAACATTGACCTGTGAACAAAAGACTTACAATTGATTTATTTTATTTTTATTTAACATGTAGTTATAAAGTACCAGATACTACAAGTGCTTTGAAAAAAAATTAACTCACTTAATTTTAGTAAAAATACTGTGAGTCATAGGACTGCCATTGAGCATGGTTTACAGATGGGAAAAGTGAGGCAGAGTTTAGTTAGTGGTAGAGCTGAGATTCTAACCCAGAGAGTCAGGTTTAGGTGTTGACTGGTAGCTACCCTGCTTTGCTGCCTCCCTCATCTAGCTGATTGGGCTTGCATATATATCCAGGTGAGTGGAAACCATAACAATTTCTAGAAGAATCTAGAAGAGGGATGCTTCTCATAAAGGCTCTTTTATGTCAACATAATGAAGGCTGCATTTGGGTGCAAAGGAGTTTGACTACATGAAGATTTGGAGATGTAGCAAAAAAACACAGAAATAAAAACAAACAAAACATCCAACCAACCAACCAACCACACAAACAAATCTAAAGCTACTATTCATGTGTTTGAAACTGTGTCAGAGAGAAGCAAATGATCCATGCTACAGTAAGATGATTGGATGGTGGTCAGAAATGCAGTTGGTAAGAGCGTCTCTTTTCTCTAGTAGTACTTTCTCACTCATCTTCCAAGTAAGGTGTTGGCGTTCTGGTTGCAAAGACAATAAAGAAAGTGCCTTTGAAGAAAAATTGTGGAAGCAAGGCTTTGGAGGGGTGGTGGTTAAAGGCTGGTCCAGGTATCCTGGCTGCTTCTCTCCTGCTGCATGGCGCAGGCCCGTGCCCAGTTGGCTCCCCTCTGGGTCAGCACCCAAAGTCCCTCATCAGAGTGGAGGGGTCTCTCCCTGTTTTTTGAAAGGATGCTTATTGTAAATCCAAGATGATTTCTGCCTGTTCCAGGATCCAGTTTTGCCCTCCACTCATGGTGCTCCTTTCCCCTCATTCACTCCCAAGGTGGGGCAGTCTTGGGGCTAGTCAGGTCCAGGCAGAGCTGCCCGTGTCAGCAGGTGCACAGCAGAACTGTGGTCATGATGGCCTTCTGTTCATCGTCACCCCTTTGTGTCTGATCCACTGTCATTGCCATGTCACCCCTTTGTGTCTGATCCACTGTCATTGCCGCTTTAACCATCACCTGCCTACAGCAAATCTGCCACCTTTTCCCAGAGAACATTCCATTTCAGTTGCTTTGCTTCTGCTGGCCTCTAGCTTTGTACTTAGTCAAAGTTGCATCCGTTTAAGTCTGACTGATGGTTGGTGATATTTCTAGGTTCCTCGTGACAAGAGGCTGCTGTCTGTAAGCAAAGCAAGTGACAGCCAAGAAGAGCAGGATAAAAGGTACGGCGTTATGTAAAGGAATATGCCTGGCACCCCAGATAACTCTTTTTCTTCTGTGTTTTTGAAAACAACAGTACTAAGCTATAATTTTTGTTCTCGAGAGGAGATGGGATCAAGAAGTTTAGCTTCTTCTGTCTTTTAGAGTCTGGACCAAAACTGGACCTCTCAGCAGGGAGAGCAAATTGCATATTTTGGTTGTACATCCACAGGATCTTCAGCAGGCTCTTGATATACCCTCTTTCAAGAAGGCTGAAATCCTTGGTTAGTGGTGAAATGCTGGCAAGATAGGCTATGTAGGGGTGAAATTTTCTGATCAGTTCCATGGCTGGTTAGTTGTAATCAAGCCCTTGAGGGAGTGAGCCATGGAGAGATTGCTTTTGATGAGGGGAAGAGGAAGAAGGCTGGACTCTCTTACCCCAGGAGGCCACTGGCAGAGAGCCATGAGTAGCAGTGGACACCATGAGGGAGCAGGGGCAAGAAAGATGCTAGGAGAGCTTTATGTGACTCCCCTTTCCTGCAATCCTGAATTAGGAACCAATTGAAAAACAAGACACAGATTGAAATGAAAAAGGATAAAAACTCAGTTTTATTTCTGATTAAGCCAAGATTTTTGAATCCACAATTTGCAACATGTCCATCCTAATTTAGAGATGTCTACTCACCCAATCTCAGGTAGGACTCCAGGCCTCCCTGAAGGGACAGGGCCCACTGTGATATGACAGTGGTGACCGGAGTCTTCTCTCTTTGGCAAGAATGATCCAGACCTAAAGAGGGAACCAGAAGGGACTGAACCACTTTACTTAGCTACTTCTCTAAAACGCATTGATCAAATCTATCTCTTTCCTGCAGAGGAATGGGGAGAAGCCACAGTGTTTTCCTATTGGTGATCCTTCCATATGGAAATAAGAAGCCAGGAGGAACAAAATCCCTTGCTAGCAATGTACATCAGAATCTTACCTGCCCTTGAGAGGAATTGCTTATGACATTATGATCTTGTTATATGACCAAAAGCGGAGCCTCCCCACCAACCAGCAGCCCTGGGCTGTGCCATCACCTCCAAAGTATACCGTTGGCAAAGATTCAGGCTGTCTGCATCTGATTTGCAGTTGCAAAGAGATCTTCTAATGCTCCAAACTGTCTTGGGGCCCTGGGTCCTAGTTGGTAGCAGAGATGACAGGGAGAAAGCGCCTGACACTCTTCAGGTCCTTTGACTTCCATTCCATTTAGTCAGCATTTATTAAGCTGTCTTAATAAATATCAATTAATATATTAATAATATTAATATTATATTAATTAATTATACAATCACTATAATATTATATAATTAATTATTAATTAATCATTATATAATCACTATAATATTATATAATTAATTATTAATTAATCATNTTCCATTCCATTTAGTCAGCATTTATTAAGCTGTCTTAATAAATATCAATTAATATATTAATTATATTATATTATATTAATTAATCATTATACAATCACTATAATATTATATAATTAATTATTAATTAATCATATTAATATTAATTAAATATTAATATTTATTTATGTGCTGTCTGCTAAATCATATACCGGTAATCATAGAAGGGTCAGGTGAAAACACGTTTAAGATACGTGCTCCGTCTGCATCATAATGGACAAATGAGACCACTTTTGTTGTTGTTGTTGTTGTTGGAGCGTCTTTTAGAACAACATGGAAAGGCCCATCATATTTTAATGGTTATTGTTGTGATTTCAGTGGAGTACCTTCAGAAACACTGGCAGTGAGGTATAGACACAATCACCTTGTACAGAGTCATTTTGACTTAGTAGACTCTGGTTGAGTGTAATTTGGAAGACTATCATTTGATCTGCAGTGTATTCATGAATTACGGTGCCCTGTGCCAGCACGCTAGCATTACAACTGTCTGTATATAGAAGTTGGTACTAGGAAAAATAACTGAAACTCTCAATGGCACGATCGAAATTTTTTAAAAAGTATTATTAATGCACCATTCTTAGTGTTGTATTTCTTTCTCGTGTTATGATATTTGGTTCAATTTTAAATAATATTGCAGATGAGTCAGTAGTTCCCAATAATTCTTACTTTGTTCTAATCTTCCATTTTTTGGACATCTTTCTGAAGTTCTCTAGTTTCTAAAACTACTGCTGTTCCACAGAGGCGGGTACACGTTATAGAAGGATGCTGCATCTCATAGTCCTTCGTCACATGGTAATCATGAGTGGACTAGATTNAAACACTGGCAGTGAGGTATAGACACAATCACCTTGTACAGAGTCATTTTGACTTAGTAGACTCTGGTTGAGTGTAATTTGGAAGACTATCATTTGATCTGCAGTGTATTCATGAATTACGGTGCCCTGTGCCAGCACGCTAGCATTACAACTGTCTGTATATAGAAGTTGGTACTAGGAAAAATAACTGAAACTCTCAAAGGCACGATCGAAATTTTTTAAAAAGTATTATTAATGCACCATTCTTAGTGTTGCATTTCTTTCTCATGTTATGATATTTGGTTCAATTTTAAATAATATTGCAGATGAGTCAGTAGTTCCCAATAATTCTTACTTTGTTCTAATCTTCCATTTTTTGGACATCTTTCTGAAGTTCTCTAGTTTCTAAAACTACTGCTGTTCCACAGAGGCGGGTACACGTTATAGAAGGATGCTGCATCTCATAGTCCTTCGTCACATGGTAATCATGAGTGGACTAGTACACAACTCTGTAGTTCACTTATGTTTGTTCATAAGAATGCCCCAAATATTTTGACTTGTGTTTCTTGTTTAGAATTCATGTGCTTTGCATGAATTAAAGAATTAATAAATTTAGCCTGAAATGGACTCTAACTGTAGGAGAGTTGGTTAACTTTGAGTATTTTGGCAAAGGCAGTAAGTCTGTGCTTGTGCAATGTCCAGAGGAGTAGAAACTGGACACTTGCTTTGGTAGCTAATCAATGTAGACCAGCCCCTCTTACATCCAGCAGGACATTATCTGCAAGTATTAATAGTTAATCCTCCACAAGAGAGTTTGGGGTAAAATGAGTTTGGGAAGCTCTGGGTTATAATTAAACAGGTGAAGGAATGCCTGGGGGCATTTTACTGTATTCATGATGTTTGTGGCTCACACAGGCTAGCTTTGTTATGGCAATTTAAAAAAAAATACTGATTTTATCACGGGCTCCTTTCTTTGAGGAACATCTATTAACATTCCGTGCAATGTTCTAAACAATGGAGCTTAGGAAATGCTGACACAAATGGGTGGTCTGGGTTTGGCATCATCTAGCTAACTGGACTCAGATTAAACATAATTTCTAAATTTTCACTGTGTCTTATATATAGAGTCTCTGTACTGCTATGACCATGAAAGCAGGTTATTACTTAAAGCAGAATGTTTATAGACTTGCAGTTTTATTCTTTAAAAGATTACTTTCTAGAATGATTTCTACAGATTTGTGATAGACTCCAAGAAGTTTAGGTATTTTTCTGTTGGCTTTATTCATGTGAAACCATTCTTTCCTCAAGCTTCATTCACTTTGAGGTTTTGTCTGAGAAATCAAAGCTAAACATATGTAGTCCTGCTTGAGAGGTAGGCAAGCTCAGAGGAGCCAGGAGAGCTTAATTCTGGGAAGAACCAATTTTAGTCAAATATTTTTTTCTCTATGAGAGATGCTAGTTAGCCCCAGAAAGATCATGCTAGTTTAAAAGGGAAAAACAAAACAAAACAAAAACCCAAACAACAGACATTGGGGACAGGGTTCCATGCAAAATATGTATTTCTTTTTGTCCATATCATTCAGAATAATCCACATATAAGTGAGAGGTGACCCCAAATTTAACTGACCGCAGGGACTTTGCTAGTAAAATCATGGTGCTATCAACCATACTCTTTCATTGACTAATTTCTCTTTGCTTCTTCTCTCTCCCAGAATTCTGTAGTAGAAATGGAAAGTATTTTATCCTAGCCTGGCGAAAATTAATTTTCCAAACCCTCTCCTTTCTCTTTGTACCAGCCAGGAGGTCTGAGATCTGAGAGATCTTGTTTTACATAAGCCCAGTTACACCACTCCCTCAAGCCCCGAAAGTAATTCAGTGCTAAGGATATCGGTGAGCTCATGTTGTTTTTCAATTTAGTGAAAATATTTTAATGATAAATTCTCATTGCCTTTTTTCTTCCAAGGAGTTTAGCCCACAGAACAGTGTAAAATATTCTTTCCACTGCGCCCCTTCAAATTATTGTCTCACTCCCACATTTTTCAAAAAGATATTTCCTTTGAAAGTTTTCAGACATATCCAGGAGTAAAGAGGACAGTATAATGAACCCCCCAAATACCCGTCCAGTTCTCCAGGTTCAGCAATGGTAACTTTTTGTTACACCTGCTTAATCTCTACCTTTTCTCTCTTTCTCTTCTTTTTTCTTTATTGTAGTCATCTTTAAAATAAGTTCCTAATATCATATCATTTCATCTGTAACTCCTTCTCATTTGTATCTGCAAATAAAAAGGATGTTTTATTACATAATCTCAACATCATTATCACACCTAACTAAATGAACAATACTTCCTTAATATCACCTAACTCCCAGTCCATATTCAATTGCCTCAAAGATCCTATTGTCTCATAAATGCCTCTGGTTTTTCAGATGAGGATCCTAACAAAAACTACTCATCCTATTTGATTGCTATGTCTTTCAAATCTTTTAATCTAAAACAAGCTTCCCACCCTCCTTTTTTTTTTCATGCCACTAACTTATTGAAGAAACCAGGTTAGTAAGATGTGCTATATTCTGTTTGTATGATTGTTTCCTTTTGATGTTGTTTAAGTCATTCTTCCAGCCTCCTGTATTTCCTGAGAGCTGGGAGTTAGATATGAAGGCTTGCTAAATTTAGGGTCAACTTTTTTTCCTCCCAGTTGCACTTCATAGGCGGGCTGATTGCATGGTGCTGGGAAACACATGTCCTACTTCCCTTGTAAAGTTCACCATCAACTTTTCCCCCTGATGGTATTAATATGCACTGATGATTGCTTGCATCAGTTATTCTATTAGGAGTTGCAGAGTGGTGACTTTACTAATTCTGTTATGTTGTGTGGGGGGATGGGTTTCAATATGCAGAAACTGTCTTGGCACCAGTGAAGCCCAGAGTAATTTGAGTGGAGGAGAAAACCGAGTGCAGGTCCTAAAGACTGTTCCAGTGAACCTTTCGCTAAATCAAGACCACCTGGAAAACATGAAACGGGAACAGTACAGCACGAACATCTCTGAGAGTCCAGCCATCATTCCTGTATCAGGAATCACAGTGGTGAAAGCTGAAGATTTTACACCTGTTTTCATGGCCCCACCTGTGCACTATCCCCGGGGAGATGGGGAGGAGCAACGTGTGGTTATCTTTGAACAGACTCAGTACGGTGTGCCCTCCATGGCCAGCCACAGCGCCTACCTCAAGGATGACCAGCGCAGCACCCCGGACAGCACTTACAGTGAGAGCTTCAAGGACGGAACCACAGAGGTGAGTCCCTGGCTCTGTCATCTGCAGCCAGTACCTAAACCCAGAAACCCCAGCTCATTTTGTTTCTGTTTGCTTTTTAAGTGGGATAAATTAATTAAACTGGGAGCTTGGGGTTTATAAAAAATATAGCTGTACCTTTACAAAAAGGTTTTAATAAATCTTTGGTTTAGGTGTATGGAGGACTATTTCTACTTTTCTTGACCCCTGGGCGCCTGGGCGACTTAGTCAGTTAAACATCCAACTCATGATTTTGCCTCGTCATCAGGTCAGGGTTGTGAGATTGAGCCCCGTGTTGGGCTCCACACTGGGTGTGGATCCTGCATAAGATTCTCTCTCTCCTCCCTCTGCCCCAAACCCCACCCCACTTGCATGCTCTGTCTTTCTCTCTCCAAAAATAAAAATAAAAATAATTTTTTTTGATCCTTAAATGACATTTTTCTGTTTTAGTTTTAGTCTTAAAATTAAATATTTATGAGGAACAAAGAGCTGTTTGTATAGAAACATGCTACTTTGTGAAGTTTTCACCTTGACCTCTTCTACTTTGTAACTTTCTAAATGGTAGCTAAAGATGTTGCCTGTGCATTTTTTGAAACAGTGTAACTCTTTAAGAGCTAGAGTGGAGGGGTGCCTGGGTGGCTCAGTGGGTTAAGCCTCTGCCTTTGGCTCAGGTCATGATCTCAGGGTCCTGGGATCGAGGCCCTCATCGGGCTCTTCTGCTCAGCAGGGAGCCTGCTTCCTCCTCTCCCTCTGCCTGCCTCTCTACCTACTTGTAATCTCTCTCTGTCAAATAAATAAATAAAATCTTTTTAAAAAAAAGACCAAGAGTGGATACTCAAGAAAGAATTTATAATATTAATAATGAACTGTTATATGTATGTACATTTTATACTTTACAGATAGGATCTGTTATTCTTTTCATGTGCCTGTAGAACTTATACAAAACAAGGTTCTCGGATTGCTTGTTTTATTTATATTTTTAATTTTTAAGTTTTTTAAAAGATTTATTTATTTATTTTAAAGAGGGCAGAGAAGGACAGAGGGAGAGAGAGAATCTCAAGCAGATTCCACACTTGGTTGATCACACAACCCTGAGATCATGAGTTCAGATGAAACCAAGAGTTGGACACTTAAAACAACTGAGCCACCCAGGAGCCCCCTGCTCGTTTGTTTTAAATTCACAAGTTTTAAGTGAAGTTTGAATATTTCAGTAATTGGGTACAATGTCAGAATCAATAGAAATTTCCCTCACCCTAAAAGTTTTCTTGAGCCCCCCTGCCTTTGAAACCTCCTCTCTCTTGCTCTGGCCAAGCACTAATCTGTCTTCTGTCTATAGTTTCACTTTTACTTTCACTTTCTGAAATTCTGTTTTGTTGCTTGTAGCAAAAGATTGTATTGTGGACTTGCTAGGCAGTATTCCATGGTAAGCATATATCACAATTGTTTGATTGGCTCACCAGTTAATGGACAGATTTGGCTGCTTCTGGTTTGGGCTTTTTTGAATAATACTGCTGTGAATGTTCCCGTGTATCCTTTCATGTGGACACGCGCTTTTGTTTCCTGGGTAAAATACCTGGGCCTAGAGTTGCTGAGGCGCCTGGTGAATGTGTGTATGACTTTATAGGATTACTGCGGTACAATGTTTCAAAGTGGCTGTGCCATTTTCCATTTTCCTTCCCACCAGCAGTATGTGAGGGTTTCTGTTTTTCTCATCCTTGCCCAAACTTGGGGCTGTCGATCTCTCTAACAGGAGCTATTTTAGTGGATATGTGATGGTGTCTTCTTGTGGTTTGAATTTGCTTTTCTTTGATGTGTAGTGATGTTGAACATCATTTCATGTGTTGTAACGGGCCATTCTTATAACTTCTTTTGTGAAATGTCTGTTGAAATATTTTTACTTTTAAATAAAAAATTTTTTTTTAATTTTTAAATTGGGTTATCTGTCTTCCTTTAATTAAGTTGTTAAGAGCTTCTTAAATAATGTGAAGTCAGTTACATGTTTTACAGTCTGGTAGCCTTTTTGTTTTTTTAACCATGTCTTTCAAGGAGCATCCGTGTTTAACCTCAATGAAGTACACTTAATCAATTTTTTCTTTTATAGTTGATGCTTTTGATGTACTGTTTAAGAAGTCTTGGTCCAACACAATGTCACAAGATTTTCTCTCGCTCTTCCCCCCTAGGCTTTAAATAGTTTAACCTCTTCCATATAGGTTTCTGATCTGTCTTTAGCTAGCTTTTGTAATGGTGTAAGGGAAGGATGGAGGTCCGTTTTTTTTTTTTTTGGTCTTGTCTATATCCAGTTTCTCCAGCACCACTTGTTAGAAAGACAGTTTGCCATTTAGTTGCCTTGGGATCTTTGTAGAACTGGTGTAATCATGGATTAGTTCTCTAATTTTTGACCCAGAATATTTAATGCATTTTTTAAACTGGTTCAGGTCAGCTTCTTTGACATTTAGGAGCAGTGGCTCTGTATTCGAGATGATGGTCATCGGCTTCCCATTTTTCAGTCCACCAGGACAATAAAAGACAATGGCAGAAGGCAAAACCTGCGGTTTCTAATTTCCTTAAGAGGAGTTAGTGTGGTGGCAGCATGCCAAATACTTGCAGTCTGCTGCTCACCTTGTTGCCATTGGGACAAAATGTAGCTACCCAAGGTTGAGATTGCATCCCAAACAATAATATTTAAAAAGAATAAGCATTTGGTGACCCTGCTTACTATAGGTTGGGCATCACCCCAAGTGAAATATACTCATTTCATCCTCGCAAAAACCGGATGAAGTATGTACTATTTCTGTCATCTCTATTTTCCAAATGAGGAAACTGAGGCACAGAGAGCCTGCCAGTGCCCATGGTCATACTGCAATAAGTGGCTGAGATGGTACTCATCATAAGCTCTCAGGCTCCAGGACCAGTATCCTTCCCTATTACCTCTATACTCTCAAGAAGACTGTGCAGGGTCTTCTAATCCTCAGTAGTTCCATTCCTAAACACAGTGAGTGACTCACCCAGACTTTTTTTTTTTTTAACTGAGTGTCCTTTATCAATGTCATTAGATGTTTCTTATTTTTCAGATTGGAGGAGAAGAACAAAGGGACTGTCTCTCTGCAGTGTTGGCAGAGAGTTAGGTAGACAAGCCCCTCTGGCAGCCCTTCCTCTCCTGGCTCCAGCCATTCCTGAGTTCCTGCTGTATTCTCTGAAACTGAGGAAAAGCAGAGTGAGACAAGATAAATTCTCTGCCCTTAAGAGGGTACCTTATTTCTTGAGTTCTAGTAGCTTTATAATCAAACTTTTAATGGCCTTGCAATAAAAATATTATCTTAAACTTAGCTTCCTGGGCCATATTGCTGGAAATAGTTAATAGTTAGTCATTGGAGTGCTTCTGTAGGAAAAGCACGTTACTCCACATGGGAATGTCAGACACATGCTTTTTCACTAAAAGTTTGCCACTGATGTTTTTCTCACCAGGTGTGGAAATAGTCCATTAGTCACAGAAGAGGCCATGGATGTGGCCCAATGTCAACAGAGCCATCATGCTGTTTGGGGGATGTGTTATCAGTTGTGCTTGTGTTGTAGATAAGGAGGCTTGTGAAAGGAAACTATTGTATTTTGGGTTTTATTGGGAAGTAGATGAGAAAGTAACTTACCAGAAACTCAGTGTAAAGAGTGTTCTCACTAAATTTGGTTTAGCTGCACTCCAAGCTTTGGAAATTAGTGTTTATGTTGCATATTGTATTTAAATCTGACATAAATTAAATGGAATGATCTTTAGTCATGGCATTGTTAACTGGTTATAAGATTAGGTGAGCTCATAGTAATTTCAGGGAGTAAATTTCACTAAAAAATTTTGTCTAAAATCTAGTCCTTCTTTTAGGCAAACTATTAAAATGCCTAGAATTCTTGTTGAATTAGCAAATTTCATTAAATAAAAAAATTTTATTTATTTGAGAGAACGAGAGAGAGCGAGCACAAATGAAGGGAGGGGCAGAGGGAGAGGGAGGAAAGCAGACTCCTTGTTGAGTGCAGAGACACAGGGCCCGACCCCATGATCAGAGACCATAACCTGAGCCAAAATCAAGAATTGAACACCCAAGTGACTGGGCCACCCAGGTGCCCCAACAAATTCCATTTCTTATCAGAGACTGATTCTTCTGTATGTGTGTGTGTGTAGGTGGGTGTCAGAGAAGGGAGCAGTTTGGCGCAACTCAGGCTGGGATTTCTTTTTTTTTTTTTTAAGATTCTATTTATTTATTTGACACAGAGAGAAAGAAGGCACAAGCAGGTGGAGCAGCAGGCAGAGGGAGAGGGGCAAGCAGGCTCCCCACTGAGCAGGGAGCCTGGTGTGGGGCTTAATCCCAGGACCTGGGATCATGACCTGAGTGGAAGGCAGACACTTAACCGATGGAGCCATCCAGGTGCCCCTGGGCTGGGAGTTTTTTTTAAGACAGTGGTAGCATTAAAAAGTTCTTTAATGGATTGATTTTAGCTAATTTGATTTACTTTTTATTGTACAATCCCTTTATAATAACATTTGGTAAATATTTACTTCTGCTGGTGTTAGGTGCTATGCTAGATGTGGGAGAAGAGGACAAAAGGAAGGATGCTTTGACTTTTGTCCTGGAAGCTTACTATCTCTCTATATTTGTGAAGAGAAATAATGATAGTTGCCATTTATTTTGTAGTACTGTGTGCCAGCCACTGTGGCTTACACATTTTATTTCTAATCCTTACTATAATTCCAAAAAACGTTATTGTTTCCATTTTACTGATGAAAAGATAGAGGTTCAAAGAGGTTAAGAAACTTGCCAAAGGTCACACAGCTAATAAGCAAAAGAGTATAACTGATAAATACAAATCAGGCAGGTTTTTAGGATGTTTTTAGGAAACGTAAAACTTAAGGCATGGAAGGGTTTTTATAGAAAAATTATATATATATAGTTGTAATAGGAATCAAAATGGAAGGAAGAATTTTCTTATTCTGTACTATAATTTTGTGTCAGTTAACATTAGTCTATCTAGCTGTATGAATAAAAGACCACCAAGACCTCAGTGATTTAATACACTAAAAGTTTATTTCTTATTAATAATCCTGATACATGTCTGAAGAACTTTTTTCTTATTAATGACTCAAATCCAGATTCTCTCCATTTTATGACATTACCATCTCTATATGTGGCTTTTGGGTCACCCCCACTTGGAAAGTAAGATCATAAGATTGCCAACTGACTTGTAACTACTTTGACCTGGAAGTGACATGTATCACTCTTGTTCATATTTTATTGGCTAGAACTAGTTACATGGTCCTAACTAACTGCGGGAGGGCTGAGAAGTTCAGTCCTGCCTACATGTACTCAGGCATGAGAAGAACTTTTTATGGGCAAGCACCAGATATTTCTACCATGTATTTCGTAATTCAACGCCCTGTATGTTATTTGTCAAATTAACATAGTTTGCAGAGAATCCTCAAATGAAAGCAAAGAATGATTATTTGTCATACTCAGTAGACATATGATAGTCTTTTGATTTTATATTCATCTGTAGACTGATACTGGGAATTATCCTGAATTTAAGCCCTGTTCAGCATGATTAATTTTTAACTGGGAGTTCATTTACTCCCACACATTTAAAAAAAAGTAAAACCTTAATAAGAAAGATATGGCATATCTCACACACACACACAATGGAATAATAATCATAAAATAGGATGTGATCTTGTCATTTGCAACAATATAGATGGACCTAGGGAGTATTGTACTAAGTGAAATAAGTCAGAGAAAGACAAATACCATATGATTTCACTCATATGTGGAATCTAAAAAACAAAACAAACAAATAAACAAAAAGCAGAATCAGACCTATAAATACAGAGAACAAACTATTAGTTGCCAGACAGAAGAAGAGTGGGGAAATTGGCAAAATGGGTGAAGGGGAATGGGAGGTACAGGCTTCCAGTTATGGAATGAATAAGTCATGGGGATAAAAGGTACAGCATAAGGAATATAGTCAATGTTACAGTAAAAGTGTTGTATGGTGGCAGATGGTAGCTACACTTGGGGTGAGCATGGCATAACATAGAGAGAAGTTGACTCACTATGGTATACACCTGAAACTAATGTAACATTGTGTGTCAACTATACTCAGATGAAAAAAAATTAAAGAATAAAATCTTAAAGATGTTGAATCAAGTACTAAATTAGAACATAGATTCAGTTGTGATTAATGCACTTAACTTTACTATGTTTATTTTAAATATATGAGATACTGCATATGGTGCCACCAGACCTCTATCATTTTATTACATCAGTTTGGTTTTGCATCAAGCAAAATTTTGGAAAATTCTTAGCATATACATTTTATATTTTAGGAAGATTGAAATTTCTCTCTGTGAGTGAAATTTGATGAACTCAAATGACCCGGTGTTCAGAGTCATAGTAGTCATCTTCCCACCTCCTGAATAAAATGGCTATGGCAACCCCACATCTGTTAAAGCTGGTACTTTGCAACACCATTTGATACTTTGATCACTCTTTCCTCTTAAAAATGCTCATGGCTTCATGTCCACAGCTTCAGTTATCACGTATATTCTGAAGACTTTCAAAATTCAAAAAAAATTTTTAAAGATTTTGTTTATTTTTGAGAGAGAGAAAGAGAGAGAGAGCATGAGCAGGGGAGGGAAAGAGAGAGAAGCAGACTCCCTGCTGAGCAGAGAGCCCAATGCAGGACTCAGTCTCAGGACCCCAAAATCATGATGTGAGCCAAAAGCAGATGCTTAACCATCTGAGCCACCCAGGCGCCCAAGACTTTCAAACTTTTTTCTTCAGCCCAGTTCTCTCCTCTTTGCTCCAAACCTGTATATCCAACTGAGTATGACTTAAATCTGATCCCAAATCTGATTCACAATCTTTCCTTGTGTTCGCCACCTTAGTGGGTAGCATCACCAAGAAACCAGGATATTTTCTTGATATTTTGCTCTCCCCTCATCATTCATTATCAATTCTATCAGTATTACTTTCTAAATATCTCTCAAGTCCATCCATTTGTCTCCAATCTGCTTCTGTCATGCTGGCCCAATCTGTCATTATCTCTGGCCTATAACACTGCCTGCTTTTGTACACTGTACCAGGGATGGTGTTTTTGACATGCTTATCTGATTATGTCACCCCCCCCTCCAATTAAGTCCCATTGCTTTTAGGATTAAGATCTAAATCCTTAACAGGTATACAAAGCATTGTGTATTCTGCTTCTCCTTTTCCTTTCCTACCTCATCTTTACCTCTTTCCCCCTTGTGCTGTCTGCTGTGGGCTCCATTCGGTTTTGTGAACCTGATATACTTCTTCCTGCATCAGGACCTTTGTGCATGCTGCTCCATATTCTAGAACTATGCTGTATAATGCCATAGTCACTAGCCACATGTGGCAATTAGAATTAAATAAAATAAAAAATTTAGTTTCTCAGTCCCACTAACTACCATCGTAAGTGCTCAGTGTGACTAGGGACTACCATATTAGACGATGAATATTCGGAACACTTTCATTTTTACACAAAATTTTACTGGACAACACTGTTCTAGAATATTCTTCACCACCTCCCACCCCCTCCTATGTGCTTTCTCAGGGAAGCCCTCCTCGTCCTCCCTTCAGTTCCTAGTAGAATCGATTTTCTTTGTACCTAAGTCTCCCAGCCAGAGACTACCATGAACACACTTGTAATCAGGATTACATTTATTTGCCCTGCTTTAGCAGGGGACCTTTAGGGACAACTCAGCAAGATAGAGTTGGGAGGGGCTCTTCATTGTGTTTGGGCTTATACTGGATAAGTGTAAGGAGGGATTCCAGAAGTGACAGCCAGCTCTGGACTGGATATGAGAAGACATTGACGCAGCCTGGAAACTGGGTAACCATTGTTCAGGAAATGAGATGAGCAAAGCAGGACTGAGGATGCCTTTGTCAGGAAAGCAGCAGTCCCTCAGAAGGAAGACATGTTACTCACTTTTGTGGCTGTGTTACTGTCTTCTGGGCTTCTGTTGGAAACATTCCTGTTGGCCTTGTCTGGGGGCCACTGAAAGTAGTAGTAGTCAGCGGGACTGATTTTTACTTTCTCAGTTGTGCTGTGCTCTCCTAGACTCTGTCGCTCTTCTCCAGAGTGCTTGCACACAGTTTGTAATTTTTTGAATGAATGACTTTTTAAGTAATGTGTTTCTTCTAGACCAGATGCTTCATGAGAGCAGAGACCTCTTCTCTTTTGGTTCACTTTGGTACCCATGGCACCTAGCACACTGCCTGATAGAAAGTAGATGTTCAGTCTTTATTGGAAGAGTGGGTGAATGAATAAATGAATGATAAGACCTAAAAAAAACTGGTGGCTGATCAAAGTCACGGAATCAGAAAATATCTGATTTTCTGACAGTTGAGGAATCATTTGTCTTTTTCCAGTAGATTCTTAGCAAATGTCTCTTTCCTCCCACCCAAGAAAAACACTAGAATTTTAATATTTAAAATTTAAATATAACATTCTAATATTGACTGATATCTCAAGTCCTTTCAGGGTAGTCATTAAAATATATGTTATCATACCTTCTTTACTATCATTTTTCTCAATCCAAATGAAGAAGCGTATGGATGCATTATATTAAATCACAGTAAGGTGTATAGTGATGTTGGCTGTCTGCCTGCCTTTTGGCATCCTACAAATAATATTAAAAGGTTTCTAAGCAGTTGATAACTGTAACTGGAATGACCCAGACATTTTGACTATAATTCTCAGTACTAAATCACATAGAGCCAGATGACCTCTTAATGCGATTAGGTCTCATCAAGGATTGTGATGTTCTCCAGGTGGAGTAACTTTTTTTTTTATTATAAGGACAATATAAAAGAATTAAGGATAAAATTTTAAGCTTGAAAAAAGTAATATCCACATTGGTAACAGAGCTACTATTTTTATTTTTTCGAGTGCTTGTCCACATGCACTCATGTTATTAGGGTAAGATTCTTTATTTTAGTCAGCATATACTTGAAAGTCTCTTTGAATCTGAACAGTTGTGGTGTTCTCACCTTCTCACATCACCTGGAGGATTAGAACCACTGAATTTATAAATCCACTATGTTGTAGTAGGCTAGCCTACCCTTAGGTTTCCGAGTTCTATGGCCTGGACAGTAGATTCACTGAGGGCCACATTTACTAGTCCTGGTTCACCATGTGTTATGGGTTACTGCATATTCCTTCAAAGAACACCTTGGAAGTGCATCTTCTCCATCTCTTCCTTAAATGCCCTTTTCATCGTGCTACTCTCCTGCTCCAAAATTTCCTAATTCTTAATTACACTAAGTGTAAATATCTTTTCATAGATCAGCCCTGTCCAGTAGAACTTCCTGCATTTTACAGATGGAGAAAATATGGCCCTTGCCTCAGTTTATACAGGTAGCAGGTAAAAGAGTCAGAACTTAATGCTGGACAGTCTTGCTCCAGCAACTATGCCCCTAACCACTTTAAATACTGCCCTATCCTATGTATACTATGTGGACTCTCTAATCAGCGTTCCATTAACTCAGAATTTGTGACTTTTGGAATGAGCATTGGAGATAATAGAAAATGGAAGAGATGTTTTATGTGTTTGAAGAAACAGGTTCCAGTACCTGCATTCACTTTTGGAACACCTGCAGGACATGTGAATATGGACATGTGAATAATATGCAAAGCACAAATGCCTTTTCTGTTGAGTGTAATTCTCCGTGTGCAGGTGATACGCAAGTTCTGTGCACTGATGGTAACTATTTTCATTGTAGTTGAAAACACAATACTAAAAAATATATTATCTTCCTTTCTGAAGCGAGGATAAAACAGTTCAGGTACATTTGTCACTTTCTTTCCTTTTTTTTTGCATGATGACTTACCTATTTGTTTTAATTTGATGACTTTTAAATTTTGCAGAAATTCCGGAGTGCTTCAGTTGGGGCTGAGGAGTACATGTATGACCAGACATCAAGGTAGGCTACTAGGAGATGCCCCTAGAAACTAATGAACCGATAACACTTTAAATGTACCCCCAAGTTATACTTTTGAACCTTTCAAAGAAAATTCTTTTCTCTATACAGTGACTTCTAAATTACTGTTTCTAATCTTGACCTATTTTCTGAGGCCCACACCCTTTTTCTGTCCTTCTGTTGGTTAGATATCTCTTCCTAGGTGGTTCTCTGAATCTCAGACACATGGACCTCCAATACAGCATGCAAAAAAATGGAATTATTTGCCTTTCTTTTTCTTTTCTTTCCTTCCTTCTCCACTTCTTTCACATCTGCTCTGCTTTTATTTCCTATTGTGGCTAATGATGTAATGATGCTAGCTACCCATTCTAGAGGTGTCAAGATCTGCCTGACTTTTTGCTATGCTTTCATCACACTTGTCAAGTGCTGAATGTTCTATTTTACCTGTCCTGTCCCTTGCAACTTACTCTTGTTCATGTTCTGAACTGTTGTGATGTAACTTAATCTTCCGGCCAACACCTTCTTTTCCCTTCTGTTCCATTGTACATATTTAGCTACCAGCTATCATACACTGTGTTGCCTTCCATGTACAAGCAATGAGAGAGGTATGGGAATAAGATAGAACCTCTCCTTACAAGAGGTCCATAGACTTTTGGAGGGGACAGATGTAGTGATGGACAGTTATAATACAGTTTGCTAAGTGAAGAGTCAGTCCTGCTACAGAGGTACATAAACAGAAAATTGAGAGGACTTTTACGTCTCTGTGTGTGTGGGGAGGGCGGGTTGAGGTGGGCAGAGAACAAAGCTTGCAAGAAGGGGCATTCAAGCCAGATGTTGAAGGACTGTGAGCCGGAGTTTTCCAGGGAAAGAAGGAAGATTAAGAACATTCTAGGTAGAGGAGTTAGATGTTCAAAGACCTTGGTCATGATCATGCCTATAGACAGAAGAAAATGGCAAGAAGTGAATTGATCTCTCCCATTTTACAAAACTTATCAGTGATGTCACAATTTCAGACAGGATTAAACACGAATTACTCGTGAAGGTAGTCAGGGTCTTCTATGTGCTGGCCCTTTTTACGATAAACCTCATATCCCACCGTATTTCTTGCTCTTTTGCTTTTATGTATGTGGCCCTTTGCTGTTCTCTGTTTCCAACTGAAATCCTCCTGATCCTTCAGGGTCTTGGTCCAACCTCAGGCTCCCCACTCATCCTGCCCAGATCATCTGAGTGAGAATTTCAGTGTGTGGTGAGGGGGGGAACATAGAGTTCCAAATCACCTTCTAAAATGTGCAAATACATATATAATTTGCATGCTGTAAACCCAAATCACCATGTAACCAGCTATCAGGCTGGTGAAAAGAGCTTTGACCTACCAGTCACTTGACCTGCCTTCTCTTCCTCCTACTGTCCTTGTCCACTGGAGTAAGTTTCTCAGCCTCTCCTCGCCTGTGAAATGAGGAAGGTTGTTTTATTTCCTGTGTTATGGATAGGTTTGGGGAGCATGAACCCCCCAAATTATATTCAAAGTCATTTCTGTTTGTATGTGCTTTTTTCTGGGGAGAGAGAGGGTTCACAGCTTTTCATGTTGTCTTTTTCTTTTCTTTCTTTTTTTTTTTAATGCAGCCTGTGCCCTAGATAAGTTGCAAGCTGCTGATGTAGGTGATTCCTAATATCCTGTCCAGGTCTCAAATTTTATGATTCAGTGGCTGTATTGAAATTGCTTTTTCCAGGCAAAATGACAGTGAAGTTGGTTCTGTCTTGAATGATTTATTTCCCACCCTGTCCTAAGATATCTATTCTGGAATTTGCTTAAGTTTATCGGCTTACGAGTAAGGTTTTTATCATGAAAAGAGGAATATTATTGTGCCCTTCCAATTTCTTTCTCCTTATGAAAGTTATAAAAAATTAAACATTACAGAAATATCTAACACAGAAAATAAGAGTCTTCTATAATCTTGTAAGTAGACCATTTTAAGAAGTGAACTTCGAGGCATTTTTTACACCTAGCGTCTCAAAGACTAGAAGATTAAAGAGCTAAGAAAATAGGCCCAATGGAGAGCTTCTGATGATTACAAAGTGCACGAAGCATTGGTTATTGGATTAGCACCATGAGCCATCCTGCACTATAGCAGAAATAAATATTTCTGAATAAACATATTAAAAAAGAAAGATTGTGGTTCATACCTTTTATTTATTTTAAATAATTGATATATTCTTCATGGTTGGGAAAATCCAAGTGTTTTTATTTTGTAAATTAGATAATATTTTAAAAATATTAAGGAAATCATGTAGAGCAGGGATTTGCAAACTTTTTCTGCGATGGGTTACGTAGTGAATATTTTAGATTTGGCACACTATTCGTCACAACTACTAAATCCTACTGTTGTAGTATGAAAGTAACTGTAGACCAGTCCTAAATGAATGAGCATAGCTGTGTTCCAATAAAACTTTATTTACAATAACAGACAGGGAGCCGGATTTGGCCAATGGAACAAACTTTGTTTGCAGACTCCTGATTTGGAGCAGTAGTCACCCTTTCATGAGTTCTTTTGCAGTCTTAAAAACAGAAAACAAAGAAACCAACAATCTCTGTTATGGAACTAGATTCTCCGTAATGAATGTCTGAGTTTTAGATTTTCACATTTTGAAATGCTTTGAAGTGGGATATAGTTATCTGCAACATCTTGGTGATACAAAAAGAGGGTTAAGTATAGGTATGAATTGAACGAAAGCTTTCACACATTTGGCTTGCTGCTAGCACAAAAGTGGTAAATTCTATCAATTCTTAAGCCTTAGGCATTACTGATTGCCATCTAAGACCTAACAGGTTCTCCTGGCACAGCCTCGCGTAATTGGACAGACACCTCATGGACTTTCTCCCCTTCTAAACCATCTGGTTTATGAGCTACTATTAGAAATGTTGTATACATTGTATTAGCAGTGACCTTTGGTCTGGTTGCATCTCTTTTGCCATATGCTATGTTTTGTCTCTGAAGTAGAGTAAATATTGGTTAATATTCATACAAAACGCTATCAATGTGAAATTGATTAAGAAGGCAGAAATATCCGAGCGAGTGGATCTGACCACTGTTTGTTTTCTGTTCACAGTGGCACGTTTCAGTACACCCTGGAAGCCACCAAATCTCTGCGTCAGAAGCAGGGGGAGGGCCCCATGACCTACCTCAACAAGGGACAGTTCTATGCCGTAACGCTCAGTGAGACTGGAGACAACAAATGCTTCCGACACCCAATCAGCAAAGTCCGGGTATGAGCCTCATTTCTCAAATAAAGCGCAGAGGGATCACATGAAGGGAATTGCTACCTCAGAGTCTTGTGGAAGGGTGTGGAAAAAATTACAAAATAAATAATTCTAGAACAAATATCAGAGAGTTGGAGCAGGAGAACTTACTGGCTTGCAGTTTATCATTTTAATCAGTAACCAGTAAATGCCAGGGAGGGGACATGGTTGGGACGTGCTTTCTGACTGTATCCAAGGAATTTTCCCAGCTTCCTTCATTGCCTTTGTGTACCTGTTGTTGTTCTTGTTTTCAATCAATTGATCTTAATTTTTCGAGCAAGTAGCTGTAAGTCAGAGCTTATTTGTGGGCAGGGAAGGAGCTGCTGTTGTCTTCCATATGGGAGGATGTGATTTAGTCTGTGTTCCTGGGTCCTTTGCAACTTGGTTAAAAAAGCCTTCTGCAGCCCATTGCTTGCTTACTCAGGAGTCAAGTGAGGCATGATATGATCCCTACCAGGACTGACTTGCTGGAATTTTCACCTTCATGAGTGTTAGTTCTGTTTGTGGGAAATGGAACTGTGCTGGAAGTCGACCAGCTTTTGGCATTCTTGCTGCTGCCAAGGAGGGAGGAAACTGGTAATCCTTCTTTACTGAAAAGGAAAATCATAGCAGAGCTCTCTGAAAAGAGGTTGAAGGGCTTTCCTCCCTATTGTACAATGATTTATCTTATATGCTGTGTGCGTGGTGCCCACCCCACCTTATTGTGTCCATAGCCACTGCCTCCTAAGCCCTTCAGCACATTGAGAAGAATGCGGTGCTGTGCCTAGAGCATAGGGAATTTACCCCCATCCCAGACTTCCCTGCAAAGGTAACAAATGAAGTAGAAGAGAGAGAAGAATATTTGGTCACCTGCTGGCCAGCTTGTCTGGCACTAGCTTTAGGTAAAACAATTTCAGTGGTGATCTCTGAGACAGCTGGGTTTTCTGGCTTTGTTTCAGTGAGAAAGATAGGGAAGGACTGCTGCTCATTCTCAGCCCAGCAATTCTTCTTCCCTCCAAGCCTGTCCTAGTCCCAGATCAGAGCTGTAGGAGGCAGGGCAATTGAGAGTGAGAAGATGTGGAGCTCATGCCCCACCCAAGGCCGAGCCTGTTGCAGGTGGAAAGGTGCCTGGTGTGTTGTGTGCCTGCCAGGGGAATTGGTGTGTCCCTATCCTGTGGTCAAGGCTGTGGCAGAGGGATGCCTTCCTCCTCCTCTTCCTCTACCTCCTTCTCATCATCATCTTAATGGCGGAAGGATATAATAATAATAGCAACCATAATAGTAATCACAACAATAACAATGGTAGAGACATGCCATAATAATAACAACAAAAGCCACAAAGTAACAACTAATATTTATTGGGTGTATCTTCTATGTGCCAGGCACTATGTCACGTGCCATATACCTAGCAATTCACTTGAAACTGTACACCCTCTTAACAACACCATTATCGGCACCCTGAAAAGATAGTGGATGGTTTGCATTCTAAGGCCATGACACTATGAAATAGGCACTATTTTTATAATATTACAGATGAGGAAACTTGGCCTTTCAGAGGCTAGTAACTGGTCAATGTTACAGAACTAAAACATGAGGGAACCAGGATATTTCCCAGATATATCCCAGACAGTCAGATTCTTGGATTTATTCTCTTACTAAGGTACACTGTGTTGAGTTACATGGAGGGCTAAAAGCCAGAGGCACCATTCTAACTCTCCCAAGGGTATTAGATTGAGGTCCTTAAGAGAAGAGGGCTCGTTTTAGCCAAAATGAAGCAGGTAAAAAGAAAACTTCCATAATCAATTATTTACATGATTTTCAATGAAGCAGAATTCTTGGAGAGTCTCTGTACTGCAAACTACTGTCATGGCCTTAGAATGCAAAAGTCTTTTCAGGGTGCTGATAATGGTGTTGTTAAGAGGGTGTATGTGAGTTATACGCTTCCTTATAATTTACAAGACTTGTTTTTTAAAAAAGTAAATTTATCCAGAATCTTCTTCGCAGGCATCTACATGTGAGGGTGTGGGGGTGTGAAATCTAGCATATATATCCAGAGGTGAATCCCAGGCTAAAGTGCCTCTGGCTTTTGGGATCTTTCTTACTCCTCAGCTCTGGGAGAGCAAGCAATCTGGAGGAAAGAGGAGTGCACTTGGAACTTACCCGCATTAATTTGGGAGCACAGCATTTAATTCTCAGTTGAAACATGTATGCTTGGTAATAGCGTTTTCAAACTGCCTTTCTTTTTATCACTGAAGACATAAATTTACAGACTAAGAATATGTCATTTCTTAGGCTGGTATAGTCATTTGCTAGGAAAAAAAAACAACTATCTGTTATTTTTATTTGGAACAGAAGGAAATAATCACTAGGAGGCCATGCAGTGAACTTTTACATATACAGGAGTCCACCCCTCCCTGCATGTGCAGGAAGTACATTCTAGGACCCCCCGTGGATGCCTGAAACCATGGATGGTACCAAGCCCTATATATGCTGTGGATTTTCCTCTCCATACATCCCTGTAATAAAGTGTAACTTATGCAATAGCACAGTAAGAGATTAGCAACAGCAATAATATAACAGAACAGTAATAACAATGCATTGCCGTGTAAGTTATGAGACTGTGGTATTCTCGGTCTCTAAGTATCTTACTGTGTACTGCACTCACCCTTCTTCTCGTGATGATGTGAGATGTTAAAATATCTATGTGACATGAAGTGACGTGATGACATGGGCGTTGTGACCCTAATGTTAGGCTACTACTGATCTTTGGATGATAGATCAGAAGGCACACATCTGCTTCGAGATTAAGGTTGACCAAATATGGGTAACTGAACCACAGGTAAGGGGGCAACTGTAGGTGGCCAAGTTTGGGGAAGCGGGAGAGAGAAGAATGGAGAACTTGTAGCTCATAGTTCCACCAGCCCAGAAGCAGTTCCCCTTCTTGGTCATTTTTCCATGTACCTTTGAGGTCTCGGCTGCTTGTGAATTAGAATAATATGGATACATATTTCTAAACTAGTTTTCCTAACAGACATCTGCTTTCTTGTATAACAAATGTGCACACATACTTTGGGAAGAAGCCAGATTCTGAATGGACGGTACAACTGCAAGCATGTATATGGTATCTATTATTTGTCAGGCTGCGGGGCCGTCGACTAAATAATTATAAATAATTAAGTAAATGACTATAAGTGTGCAAAATGGTATGAAGGAGAAGTTATTAAAGAGTGAGAGTCAATGAAATATTCGGAATAGCAGGAAAATGTCTAAGAAATGTTTTGGTTTTGGAATAAGGAGGAGAGAGCCAGTATCCCTGATACTGCAGTTAAAGGGATTTGGGGGGTTTGTTTGTGTTGGTAACTTCTCCTTCTCATAAGTGACAGTCAGTTACTATGTATTTAATTTAATGAGGGTTTTTAGAACGTAGAACCAAAACGGGCTTTGGATTCTTACTTTTACAAGATAGAATAGTTTCTCAAGCAAGTACATTAAAATCGTGTGAAAATAAATAGAATAGTTGACCTCGTCTCCTTTGGTCTGTGAGATATCTGTAGCTTAGATCTGTGTTCCTCAGTATGAACTCATCTTGTAGTATTTCTCTCATTACCTTAGTATTTCTCTCATTACTCCAGTATTTCAGCCTGAGGCACGTAATTAGGCTAGAAACAGATGCTTGCTTCTTTACAAATGGTGCCAAACCCCACATTTAAGAATACAAAATTTCAAAAATGTGTTTGTTTTCAGTACAAAAAAGATTTTTTTGGTATTCCCACTCACCTCACAAAACAGTAAACGTGCTGTTAATTGCTTAATTTGGCTGTTTATGACTCATGGTAAAAATGATGTGGGGGTGCCTGGGTGACTCAGTTAAGTGTCTGACTCTTGAAGTCAGCTCAGTCTCGATCTCAGGTTGTGAGTTCAAGGCCTGCGTTAGGCTCCATGCTGGGTGTGGAACCTACTTAAAAAAACGATGTAGGATTCTTTTTTCTGTGTACTGTTCTCATTCCCCAAGCATTTTTTTTTTAGATTTTATTTATTTATTTGAGAGAGAGGAGAGAGAGAGAGAGAGTGAGAAAGAGCGTGAGAGGGGGAAGGTCAGAGGGAGAAGCAGACTCCCCACAGAGCCGGGAGCCTGATGCGAGACTTGATCCTGGGACTCCAGGACCATGACCTGAGCAGAAAGCAGTCGCCCAACCAACTGAGCCACCCAGGCGCCCTTCCCAAGCATTTTTTAAGTAGAGCCATTTTTAAACAAAAACCGTACAGCTGAGCTAGTCTGGACTTTTGTCAAGCAAGAAAAGCAACCTGGTAGAACTGCCAGAAGTGGAGGCTGTGAAGCCACAGAGGCACCCACCAGAAAGTAAGATGTATGGTTCTCCCTTCTGCAGAGTGTGGTAATGGTGGTCTTCAGTGAAGACAAAAACCGAGATGAACAGCTGAAATACTGGAAGTACTGGCACTCCCGGCAGCATACAGCGAAGCAGAGGGTCCTTGACATTGGTAAGTTGACCTTGACCTTCCTGTGCGGTCAAGGTGCCTGTGCGGTCTGAGGTAAACTGACATGTCATGATGCAAAGGAGAGCCCAGCACACAGCTCATAGCTCGGACCCACGTAGCTCTTGGGAAGATGTGCTGGGCGCTAGTCTGGGCACTTTTCCTTTGTTAGCACGTTTAATACAAATCAGGTGGAGACAGCAAAATCAGACCAAGCTGAATGCAAAGCACTGCTTGTTCTATGGGAGCCAGCTATGACTTGTATAATAATAGTGATACATTTGGATTTGCAAGGACTATGTCAGTTTCTAAAATATGTTTCCATGCCCTCCTGTGTTCGGTGGGGCCTAACGGCCAGTCTGGCAGACCAGATGCACTCCTGTCCCCCATGACATGAAGAATCTCAGGATCATTTGGCTCTAAGGTACTTGTGAAGGTCACATGACCTTCTGCTTCTCTTAATTCTCCATGTAGGGTCCCTTTAGCTCCAACACATGTCTGCTGCTGCCAGTACTAGGTGGTCTGGCAAATGAAACCTTTGAGAGACCTTGCCAGCAGTAGAGGAGGAACGGATCTGGCAAGTACATTTTCTGGAGTCTGTGTATTCTTAAACATGATGTCTGTTCTCTAGAGACCAGTAGTCCCCTGGGAGGGACTCAGGGTTCGGCCAGGAAGACAAGAGTCCATGCCAAGTGGTCCCATGGAAGGAATTGGTTGCAAAGATTGGGAGGGCTCAAGGCACCGTGAGGCAGTCCAGAGATAAGCAACAGCAAGACTCTGCCGCTATTAGCTGTAGGCCTGGAGGATCAAAGAGGAGGTTGTGGGTGTTGGGGGAGCCACCCAGCAAGAGCTCAAACCGTAGTGGGGGCTGCCTCAGCAGGAGCTGGGACCACAGTCGGAGCAACTTTGCAAGAGGAGAAAGAACCACAGAAGAGTCACTGCCAGACACACCTCTCAAAGAATGCCAAGAGGGAGGAGGAGAAGGAATGCCCTGTCTTCTCCCTGTGTCTCCTACTCTCCCACCAGTGCTTCCCAAGGGCCAAATCTACCCTGATTTGGGTACCATTGTGTACATGATCCTAGCAAATGTGGTTTGCAGGACTCAACCTCTGGGAAACAGAGTAAGACAGGGGAAGTCAGGGATGAAAACGTAAAGTTTCTAGAGATTCCTTAAAAATGCTGACAGTAATATATGTGTTTCTAAGTAATTTTAATGTTTTACATGCAGTTTTTATAAGAAATAAGTAATTTTTCATTCGTGGGCTTTCTTACCTCATTTTGCAGAGCAAGAGGCTGCAGTGAGTATAGGCAAAGTAAAGGTTTCTGTCCTGTCGGTATCAGAAAGTATTACTGAGCCATTAAAAAGACTTATTGAACCATTGCTTTGATTTCTTACACACTGCAATGATGGATTTTTTTAGCCCTTCCATCTCAGCCTTGCCAAGGTCCCTTGACCAATGGCAGAGAGGTTAGTGATTACTTTAGGGTGAGAGACTCAACCATAAAATATTTTGAAACTAATTGTTGGTTTATCCTGCAAGATGGTTACACCCCTCCTTGCCCCAGTGTATGCCTGTGTGCATATGCATGTGAGCACAGACAGACAGACAGACACACACACACTTCCTATTCATTAGTCAAACACGTTTACCTAATAAACCAGGAAACTGAGGCCCACTGACCCACTTTTCCAAGTGACTTATCCTCAGGTAATTAGTGCAATAGCTAGGATAAGACAATCTTCTTTCCCCAGCTCATATACAGTGACTACGAGATCTATTGACTAGGACAAGGGGTTGGGGATACTTGCCTTAACCTGCTTTGTAGCCAATCTACATAGAACAGAGGAGCAATTTTATTTTATTTGAAAAGTTAGCCTTATAATTATTACCCAAGAAAATGAGAGGAGCAGTTAAATAGAAATATGGAGTAGGTCCAAATCAGGTAAATAATAAAAGCATTTTACTGGCTTACCTGTTGGTTCAACTTTGATATTGTTATAAGGTTTACTTTTCTTAGACCAGCATGATTTCTCAGCTCTCCCAGGACTTCATATCTTACCTCTCTTCTTTATCACCTCTTGCCTGCCTTCAGACTTTTCTCTCTAACCCTTTACACATGCATTTGCACACACATGCACACACATGATTTATCTTTGAGATTTAGGAATTTTACTAAGAAGTTTTGTGGCTCCTTGGGCTACCTGCTCTGAACCTGAGCCCAAGGAATATTAAATCAGCCCTTTAGCTTCAAAGGGCAAATTGATTTTCTGACCACAACCTTGACCCGACAGCTACTCAGAGCGTATGAAGAAATATGCAAAAATCTTATGTAATTAATTCCTCTACTAGACTTACCAAAAATCAAACCACGTGTTCTTCTGCCAGTGGCTAGCTAACGCCGTCTCCAGCATAAAGGGGGAGCTGACTCTAGGATGGTGTGTACATCCATGTGGGACACCCTGTCAGCGGTAGCTCTGGGTGCGGTGCTGAGGATGGTGGTGAAGGCTCCGCCTTGCTTCCTCCAAGGAGTTAGCAGTGCCTGCTGGCAGTGGAGGGAGGTCGAAGAGTACACGTGCCATGTAGTTGTCGCTGTGGTTTGAGAACCTTCTAGTAGCCTGAAGAAAAAGAAGGAAGAATCCAATGTCTTAAAATGTATTACCTTTCTTAACTTCCACGAAGCTGAAGGTTACAGTCAGGGCTCATGGTTGCAGTTTCCAAATCTCCACCAGTCATTGTTGTCACCAAGTTCCACTGGGCCCTGTAGGTAGTGACCTTGAAGCTGGAGTTAAAGACTGAGATAGGGCCCCTTTTGCTAGAGCAGCGATTCATAACCTGTGGTCTTTGGCGTCTGTGGGTGGACTTATGGGAACCTCCACCTCCTCAAGTGATGCGCAACACAATGTTGTATGTAGAGGTGTGTGTATTCTTTCTTCTCATTTCTCAGGGTTCCTGGGATAATGAGCCCTCCTCCAGCTCTCTGCCTCTCTCTACCTCCACTCCAAGCAAAGCCCTGTGGAGCTTTCACCTCTCTTCATATCTTTCCTTATTCCACATCTCCTCAGCACTCATGCTCAAGGATTGCTCTGTGGTCTCACGTACTCCGTAATGGTGGCTGGCGAATGTTCTACCTCTTTCCTGACATACATTTATGGCACTTGGATTAGGCTGTTGGTTGTTCCTCAAGGCTGCTCCTCATCTCCCACATACTTCTGATCCTCTGAGTAGCTCCTACCAACCAGTAGTGCTGGTTGCCAGATGGGGAGAGGACCCTCAGTGTCTCTGATGGAGTCCTTTCTGTGGGTCTGTGCAAAGGAGAGTGGGAGCCCGAGGGCCTGGGGTGCCGAGAAGGAGGCTGCCCCTCAGAGCACGTGGAGCCTTGGCTCCCAGGTTCCTTGTGTCCTGATTGGAGTTCATGGTGAAGCTGCTTTTGCATCACACCAGGCACGGCTCTCCTCGGACACATACTCACACGTTGCATGGTTTGTTCCTCCTGTTTTGTAGGTCTTTGCTTGTTGTCAGCTTATCAACGAGACCTTCCCTGTCACCTTACCTAAAGGGCACACACTTGTCACTCTACAGCCCCTTTACCTTTATTACACTGCAGAGCGCTTATCACTACCCTGCATGTTACTTACGTGTAGATATTTCTATTTCTCGGTGTGCCCTTCTCCAACTAGAAAGTAAAGCCCATGAGGGCAGACCCTTGTCTGGTTTAGCACAGGCCCTGAGATGTAGTGAGCTGTCGATAAATACTTCCTGAATGAATGAATGAGTGAGTGAATGAGCAAATATGTGGATAAAACTCTTACCACACTGACAGAAGGCAGGCCTCTGGAAGGAGTGAACTGTGTCTTAATAATACCCATGTGTTCCTTGTCTTCTGTGTACCAGGCTCTTTCTATATATCGTATATAAACATTTTGTCCATCCTCAAAACAGCTCATTTTGTTGTTCAAAAGCTGAGGGGGTGAACGGTAAAGAACTTTACTCAAGGTCATGTACCTGGTAAGTGGTGTCAGTGGGATGGAAACCCAAGAGTGCCTGAGTTTGTACTCCTTGTTTCTTGTTATTCTCTGTCCGCGCTCCACTCTACATCACCTTTGTATATAGCAACTACCCCTAGGTAGTTCTTGGCTGCAATAGGCCCTGATGACTTGTAGAATGACTGCAGACAAACATGACCTGACCTTGCACGGACGTCCTGCTTCTCACCACCCCCTCTCCACCGTGCCTTCCTTCTAGAACATTGAGAACGTTTTGCAGACTGGGGGGTGGGACTCTTGGCTGCTCCTAGTTCTGACATTTCTGAAAGCCAGCTCAGATATATGGTTCTTGTACATTAGGCCATAAACTATTTCGTTTGGGGGGAAGGGGGAGAAGGAAACGCGAGCAATTAGTTCTTACTTGATAAAAGTAAAACAAACAGACCTTGGCCCTAGTGGCTCCTGCTGCTTTTCAAAGCACACAAGCGGAGTTCTCCAAGCCTCACAAGTTCTTTCTTGTGAGCTCGTTGAATAACAACAATTATTCTAGGTCATAAATGAGTTTACATTCTGCAGCCCAAGGTGCGTTCCAGTGCCAATTAGACCTCAGACCTTCTGTATGGAAGAGCCACTTAGATTGTTTCTGTTGTTCGCTAATCTCTGATTGTGGACGTCCCTTTCTAAGGGTACAGAGTTAGTGCTGGTCCCATGGTAGTTCCCATGCCTTGCAGAAAGGCATGGTTCCTCCATATTCATTCAGCAAACAGGTCAGACCCTTCATTAGAACTAGGATTCAGAGGTAATCAGGACAGAGGCCCTGTCCTCAAACTGCTCGAATCTGGAGGCAAGACAACGAGTGGCTAAGATGTCACACAGTGAGTGGCGTCTTAGAGGAGCACTTCCCTGAGGAGGTGTTTCTGAGACCCTTCTGAAAGGACCACAAGAGTGCATGAGGTCAACAAGGTGGGGAGGTTGGGGGAGGGAGCTGCAAGCCAAGGAAACAGCACATGCTCATACAGGAACCAAGGCAGAGGAACCAAAATGAGATTGGCGATAAATTTTATCAAGTCTGATGAAATTGTTAGCACGGATGGGAGCAGGTGGAAACTGTCCTACGTTCTAGTGAGAGTGTTCCTTGATTGAACTAATATGGACAATAAGGTGAAGGAAGGAAGTCCGAAGTTGAGGGGATAAGGAAGAAGGGTTTAGTAGCTATGGAAAGGCTTGCTTTTTAAAGGGGAGTCATGGAGGCGCCGGGGTGGCTCGGTCAGCTAAGTGTCCGACTCTTGGTTTTGGCTCAGGTTGTGATTTCTGGGTCATGAGATTGAGCCCTGCGTTGGGCTCCGTGCTCAGCATGGAGTCTTCTTGAAATTCTCTCTCCCTCTTCCTCTGCCCCTCCCCTTGTGCCCCTCCACTTCTCTCTCTCTAAAATAAATAAGCAAATCTTTAAAAAAATAAAGGGGAATTGTAGAGTGTTCAATCTCTACAATTTGGCATAGATGTGAGGCATAGATGGGATTTGCTGGTCTCAGGCTCTGAAAGGAGTCCTGGGTAAAGCTGTTTCCACATTGTACAGGCTGAAACTCCCGGCCTCCCATGGAGGCTAATCAAGCCGAGCAGGGCATGTGGGCTCCAGGCCCTGGAAGGCTGTAGGCATTAGAGGGCCATTGACTTGTGCTGCCTGTGTCCTAGTGGCAAACCTGCCCTGCAGGGGCAACGTTTGGGAAACACTGTCTCAGGGTCTTCCCAGAGTAGCAGCACCACAGCATCATCACAGATGTTGAGGGTGATTAAGCTCAGGGTTTTTCTCCCTTGGCTGCTTTAACACTATTTTGGCTTCATAAAGCCCTGTTGTGCAGTTTTGTTGGGGAGATGTGTGTGCGTCTGTACTTCTTTATATGGAGCTGTTAGCTTGCATACCTTATTTTTAGTTAATCCATGTTTTTCTGTTGTTGAACCAAGTGGATTTTAGCAATTCAAGAATACATAAGAGCGGGATAATAAAAATTGTACCTGCGTGTTGTCATTCATCCAAGTGGGTGTATTCCATTTGTACATCAGTCTTCCCAGATTGCTGATAAGTACAGATGCAGGGGAGTGTGCAGAAATAACAAGCAAGGGCACCTGGGTGGCTCAGTGGGTTAAAGCCTCTGCCTTCGGCCCAGGTCATGATCTCAGGGTCCTGGGATCGAGGCCCACATCGGGCTCCCTGCTCGGCGGGAAGCCTGCTTCCTCCTCTCTCTCTGCCTACCTCTCCCCCTACTGTGATCTCTCTCTGTCAAATAAATATAAATAAATAAATAAATAAATAAATAAATAAATAAATAAAGGAAATAACAAGCAAACAGGATAGTGTAACGAAATGACATTTCTCTGTAATGAGTTGCAGCACTTGAACTCAGAGGCTTTGGATAGCCATGGAGGGTTCTGGCAGCACGGTGGAGGGATGACGTCTATACCACAGAGGGGTGATTCCAGGCCGGTGTGGAGGACAGGGTAAAGGGAGGGAGAGACAGGCAGCGGGAAGACCAGACGGAGCCAGGTGAGTGTTGGAGTGCGCCCAGAGGAGTGCCTTGTAAAGGGGGCATGCAAAGTTATCCCAGGAGCAAGAGACAAATTCTAGAACTGCTAGATCCTAGTGACAACTGGCTTTGGAGAGAAAAGAGGAAAAAAGGATCATAGAAGAGAAGTGCGGCCTTGCTGACTGAATGGGGGCCTGTTCCTAGGAAGGGGTGTCAGGAAGAGAGACGTGGCCAGGAGGGGCATGTTGGCCGGGGGCTGTGTTCAGCCAGGGGCAGGACGACTTGGAGGCACCATCTGTACATAGAGTAGATGGGCCTGACCCGCGACTCGTCTGCACCGTGGGGTTATCCAGTTCTGCGCAGCATGAGCCGTTTAACAAAATACTTCAAATGAACCACAAATGACAAAATGAACCAGACTACATATCAAGCTTCCTCCAACAATAGATAATTTCAAAACCACTCTCTGGGGAAGGCACGTTTTTCTCTTTGTTTCCTTTCAAGGAAGGAAGGAAAGTTAGAAGAGCTTCGACAGCTAAAATTAACTTTATAGCATGAGAGCCAGAAGCTACGATAGATACATCGAAGCACGTTCATATACAGTTTCTAGCTTTTGAACAGAATTAAGACTGACTTTACTACCTTACAGTGCAGATATTCCAAAATAAGAACCGTGGTTTTTGCATCTCCGCAGTGGGTGGTGTGGATTGTAATGTGATGACGCTGATCCCACAGGCAGATCCAGATAAGCCTCGTTACTTTGCCGTCACATCCAATGAACCATTATTGATATAAATTTGTAGTTAATCGTGAAACCAACTGTTTGCTCTTCATTCCGTCTCTGTCTTCAGTTTCGATTTGCAGTAATCTTTCCCTGTATCGGGATGTGTCAGTTATGTTGTTACTATTAATCCTGTAGTTTTCCGTGGTAATTAGCTGGCAATTATAGTTCATCTTTGATTATTAGCACATGATTATCGGATTTTCATCCGTGCCCTCATACGAATCTATTTCTTAGAGCCAATTTTTAGATTACCAGTTTTATGTTAAGATTAAACTCTTCTTGAAAACTTTAGTTCCAACGAAATGGAAACATTTTTTGAAGTTTCGTTCTCAGTAGTTTTCTTTGGGAGCCAAAGATAAGCCTTTTGAAGATTCTCCAGCAAAGAATTTTGCTGTGAATTACTCCGCTTAGTTGTTCTCTTCAGGCTTGGGAGTCTTTCAAATAGGAATTGTGATTAAAATTAAGTAACACTACTTCTCTCTCCCTCTTTCTCTCTCTGTCTTTGAGTTTTCTAGAGGAGGCTGGCTTTGGATGTGCCCTACAAGGGTGCTTTCTTGCAGGTCTTATCGCCAAACCTGGGCTGGGCCACCCAGCGCTGTGCAGAAACGTGGGAGGATGAGATTCGGGTGGCGGGTGGGAGGCAGCTGCTGCCTCTCCAAGGGTTGGGTGAGGTCAGGTGGCCAGGTCATCTGTGCAAGGTTGAGGCCTAGGAGACAAGGGTGCCCTACAACTCGCCTTTCTCTTGGCTGGGGTGTCCCACGTGCCATTTAGTTTTCTTCTGTGGAGGGCTGTCCCCCACAATCAAACAAACCTGCTCTCTCCCTGCAATCAGGAAGATGGGGGTCTTCCTTCCTTTAAAGATAACTAAAGTGGAATTTCGAATTTGGGTCCTGGATGATTTTCACACTTTTGAATAGATACGAAAAGTAAATTTGACTCAGAATAAAACAAAACCTCTTGAGAGCCCCTAACGTTAAGAATGAAATCACAGAGGGTGCCTGCGTGGCTCAGTGGGTTAAGCCTCTGCCTTCGGCTCAGGTCATGATCTCAGGGTCCTGGGATCGAGCCCCGCATCAGGCTCCCTGTTCGGCAGGGAGCCTGCTTCCTCCTCTGTCTGCCTGCCTCTCTGCCTACTTGTGATCTCTCTCTCTCTCTGTCGAATAAATAAATAAAATCTTAAAAAAAAAGAATGAAATCACAGAGCTGCTGCGGTCAGGGCTGTGAGTCAGAGCTGAGTTGGAAGGGCAGCCTTGATCCCTGCTTCCTCCACAGCAGGGAGGAGGTGGGGGTGGAGCAGCATCACCCAGCAGGGGTCCTCCCCTCTCCACTCTAGACACATGTGGGGCACCTTCTGCTTGGAGCGAAATGCTGTAGCCACAGTGACAGAACATTCCTTTTCATCTTTGACTTTGGTTAGAAAACATTTATGTGATAAAAGTGTAGGATGCTAATTAAGGTTATATGTTTTAAAACATTATAAAATGCAAGTACTCTTTAAAGTTTATTCTTAGTTCAGACAGAACATATTGATTTTCAGTGATCACTGAGCCACTGTGGGTTTTCATTGATTGCAGTGCATGTCTCACTGTAAGTCCTAGAAGCTCATTCTGTTGGGGACAACAGCTCTGGGGAGAAGCACTTCCTGCTGGGCTGTGTGCTTACTATGACCCAGGGGTACCCCCCACCTTCCTACCAGCAAAGGGTCCAGAACTGAGCCAGAGTTCACAAACTGCCTACGTCCAGACCCTGATTCTTGAAGACTCCGTTTAAATGATAGCTGCATCTTCCTCTTTCTTTCTATTCTACGTTTCTTAAAAAAGGTGTCCACTAGCCCACATCCATACCACTGTCTCTCCATCCAGTACAGCCTGGCTTTTATTATTTGTTTATTTATTTATTTGGGAGAGAGAGAGAGAGAGAGAGAGAGAGAGAGAGAGAGAGAGAGAGAGAGACAGCGCCCAAGTAGAGGGAGCAGCAGGCAGAGGGAGAGGGAGAAGCAGTTTCCCCACTGAGCAAAGAGCCCGACATGGCACTCAGTCCCAGAACCCATGTCCTGAGCCATAGGCAGACACTTAACTGACTGAGCCACCCAGGTGTCCCCTATTAAAGTTTTTAAATGCCAAGTTCACTGGCCCTTTTTTGCCCCTCAGTAGGTCTCCTAGTTACTTGCAACCTCTTCTTTGTTCCTCTCTACAGCTCTCCTTGGCTAGAACGTCCCTTCCTCCCTCCTTGACCAGGCAGACATTTTACCCCTTAAGTCCTGATTCTTCTGTTCCCACTTGGGTGGGATCTTCCTCAACTTTCAGGCAGAGTCAGCGGCTCCCTCTATGGGTTTTGGTTTCTATCTAGTCAATAGCACTTCACTGTGTTTCACTTGGTTCATCAGTGTACATTCTGTCCACCTCACTAGGTGCTGAACGTCTTGGGTAGAGAGAGAATTTTCTTAACCTTCATACATACCCACCACCTGGTACAGAGCCTGACATCGCATCGATGCTCAACTAGTGTTGCCTAGTTGATGAACAAACTGCCACATATGGTTTGTGTTTAGGTAACAACAGTTATGGTAAGCAGGCACAGGTCTCGTTACCTGAGAAATCAGAATAGTTTTTGGTAGTACTTTTCTGATGTCAGGAGGCTAGATGTGCATTTGGTACCTTAATTTCTTAGATTTTAAATATTATTTTATTACACTACAGCCATTTTGATGAAACTAGTTTAATAACTAAGACTAATTGCTAACATAAAAATAGAATACATACACTAATAAAGCAGGGGAAGTGTCCCATTTTTAACTTAACTAGAAATTATTACTGTTTCCTAGAAGCAAAGAGGAGATTGTTTCAAAGAAAACTTAAAAAAAAAGTAGCTAGATTTGGAAATTAAAAATTATAATGAATGTGGCCCTTAATCATTTTTCTTCACTGCTCCTAGGAAGTGTGTTTACCTGGTTCCAGAACATTATTGTTTACTAAGCCTTTCCCTGTAAAGGGTTTCCTTACTGCTGACGATTTTTAAAGCCCTGAGTGGTTAACCAGAAGAAATGTTACAGAAAGGATTAAAGCATGGGACGGATGCTTAAAGACCCCGCCTGAGAATCTTAGTAGACCCTCTACTTAACACTGTAAAATGCTTTATTTTCTGTTTGACATCTTCCCCCCGCCCCCCACATTTCCTGGACACTGTACTGTCTTTCCCCTATTTGGTGGGATCTTCAGCTACGGAAGACCATGCTTTCTTGTCAAACGTGTAATCCGTGCTTTTATTTGATTTCATGTCTTTCGTTTGCGGCCTAATTATTTTCTTCAGAGATGCTTTTAATGAGACTGCAGTTGACCTGATAGTCTCATGTTTTTAGCATTATCTGATTGGCTTAAAAATTACAACAAAACAAAACAAAACAACCCAAAACCTGGAGATACACTCTGATAGTTTCATGAGGCTCATCTATATCCCCCAAAAAACTACAGAGCTGGTATTGTCAGCCGTCCGTTAGCATTTACTAGAAGCCTCTCACTTGCTGCACACTTCAACAGAAACAAATTTATGTTTTTGCAATACCCCCAAGTGTGAAATTGGGCAAATCTAAAGTCTTCCTTCTTTGTTTACACAACCTAAAACCTGCCAAGAGAAAGTTTTTCCAAAATTAAGTTAAGCTCTTTGAGGTTGGAGAAACCAAAAGAGGGCGAAGCTAATCTGAAGAAAAGTCCCTGAACAGGCTCCAGGAATGCAGAGCTGCCACTTGTTTTTCTGCTCTTGAAAAGACAAGTATTGGAATGAGGGAGCGGTAAAGAAACGAGTGTCTTGTCATTGTGCAGTGATCCTGTGAAGTGGGCGCTGGTGTTCTCTCCATTTCGCAGATAGGAAACCAGCTTAGAGCAGTTATGCAGCTTTGCTTAGGGGGCTGCTGATCCCCTTGAGCCCTAACCGCCGTCCCCGGATGCTGTGGTCCACACTACAACGTAGAACACTAACAGAAGCAACAGCTTCCCCTCTTCGAAGGGCAGATTGATCTTCTTGAAGAAATATATTTCAGGGCGCCTGGGTGGCTCAGTGGGTTAAAGCCTCTGCTTTCGGCTCAGGTCATGATCCCAGGGTCCTGGGATCGAGGCCCGCATCGGGCTCCCTGCTCAGCGGGGAGCCTGCTTCCCCCCATCTCTCTCTGCCTGCCTCTCTGCCTCCTTGTGATCTCTCTCCCTCTGTGAAATAAATAAATAAAATCTTTAAAAAAAAAAAGAAATATATTTCAGAGAGTTGGAATTTCAATTTCAAACTGGTATCTTAATCTTCTAATAATTGGTGGAAAAGAAGTAAACAGGAATCGCAGCACGAGCAATTCATGTAGCAGTTGCTGCAGAAATCGTTCATGCGACGAACGAGGATGAACTAGAATAGCTCGTGCCGTCCCCCCAACCCTGCGCCCATCACACACATAACGCACTCCCCCTCCTGTGTCTGGTAACTTGTTCAATGTGTATGATTGGGCAGCCAGGTCAGCTAGGGAGGTTGGTCTACAAGAAACAAGTGTTGGCGAGGATGTGGAGAAAAATGAGCCCTCGTGCCCTGCTGTTGAGAATACAAATTAGGGCAGCCACTGTGGAAAACAGTATGCACGTTCCCCAAAAAATTAAGAATAGAATTACCATATGATCCAGTAATCGCATTAGTGGGTATTTACCCAAAGAATATGAGAACACTGATTCTAAAGGGCATATGCATCCCTTCCTTTCTTGCAGCGTTATTTATAATAACCAAATTATGGAAGCAGCCCAGCTGTCCATTGACAGATGAATGGACAAAGAAGATACGGTGTTTGTGTGTGTATATGTGTGTGTGTGCACGCGTGCATGTGTGTATATATACATGAATATTATTTACCCATAAATAAGAATGAAATCTTCCCATTTGCAGCAACATGGATGGATCTAGAGAGTGTAATGCTAAGCAAAATAAGTCAGTTAGAGAAAGACAAATACTATATGATTTAACTCATATGTGGAATTTAAGAAACAAAACAAACAGAGGAAAAAAGTGAGAAACCAAAAAACAGACTCTTAAAGGAAGTAAACAGACAGTTCCCAGAGGGGAGGTGGGTGGGGGGATGGGTGAAATAGGTGAAGGGGATTAAGAGTACACTTATCTTGGAGAGCCCTGAGTAATATATGGAATTGTGCGATCACTGTATTGTACACTTGAAAGTAATATAACACTGTATGTTAACTACGCTGGAATTAAAATTTTTTTAAAATGGAGGTTAATCTTGGTGGAACTTGAGCAACTGGAGGGATTGGGTTTTGGTTCAGATTTAGCAGAAGATAATCCATGTGAGGATTTACAGTTCTTGTAATGTGTCTGTGTCCCGTACCACCACTTACCAAAAGGTCATTTCTTAAAAGAATTTAAATAATTTAATTTGAATTTCTTCAGTGTGCAACTCGAAAGTACAATTGTATGTATTTGAAACTTCTTTCTTTTTTTTTTCAAGATTTATGTATGTATTTATTTATTTATTTGACAGAGAGAGATTACAAGTAGTCAGAGAGGCAGGCAGAGAGAGAAGAGGAAGCAGGCTCCCTGCTGAGGGGGGAGCCCGATGCAGGGCTCAGTCCCAGGACCCCGAGATCATGACCTGAGTCGAAGGCAGAGGCTTTAACCCACTGAGCCACCCAGGTGCCCCTTGAAACTTATTTCTAACATTGAGAGCTACTAGGCACTAGAATGGGTCTTTGAGAGAGACTGGAGTGTCTTCTCATAGAATGGTAATTCTCAAGTTTCTTACTAATGATAAAGTACCATCATCTGAGAAAGAGTCCAGTTCTCCGTTATAAGTCAGAGTTGGTTTAACTGGGAAGTTACAGTGTCTGGAAATATCATCTGGGGTGTGAAAATGTAGGGGACTTTGTCCTGGAGGGAGGGAGCACCATTTGTAGGTCTGAGATTACGGTGGATTGGCCACCATGGGCAGGAACTTGTAATCCTGTGTGCCTCTAACTTCTTGTCCCCACACCTTCCCCTAAGAGTATTAGTAGACCAAGTGGGAAGATGAAGAATGAACAACTAAAATTAAACATGAGTAGTTCATGCAGTATACAAGAGTAAACTATTTACCAGAGCACTTATCCATGCCTTCATTGATTCAGGAAACTGTCAGAAAGTACCAGGCACTATTTTTCAAGAGACGGAATAGTTTGAGTTAAAAATAGACTGAAGTTAAGTCTCACTGAAAACAGACTAATGAGAAGAGCTTAATTTTAAGCCCATGCAAGCTTATTTAAATTCAGAGCCAGAAACCATAATGCATGTATAGGTACTATATAAGCATATGAATTGTGTGTGTCTACACATGGGATATGACTTGTTCTAAGTTTGAAATCAAGTTTATAGATCAAGACCAGCATTTGTAAAAAAAAAATCAGATAGAATGAAAAATACTAGCATACATGGAACACAGTAATAGGCTACCGTATAAAATGCTTTCCTTACTGTAAGTTTATCCTCACTACAATTAAAAGCTAGAACATTGGTTTATCAATTTTTTTTTGCTAGAAACAGAAGGGTAAATCAAACACAAATAAAATATTAGGTTTCACTCAAAGGGAGAATTCCAAGAAAGATTCCTTCTTAAATGATGTCTGTGAAGGTAATACAGTCAACCATGAAAAGTAAACAGGAATAGTATTTTAATTCCAGTTTTAGTATCGAAGTCACTCAATACCAGCCACTTTCTATGAGTTACAAATGACGTCTTCATAATTTCAACCATTATTGTTCTAGATGATGTGTGGAAAGGTGCTCATTTGAAAGGTCGTATGTCACAGAAATCAAAGGGCTCTGGCTTTGTATGGAGACAGAACTTCTTGGGTTCCAATCCCAGCTTGGCCGATTTAAAAACTAAGTGATTATCAGGGAGGGGAGATGCTTAACATGTTTGCCTGTTTCCTATTCTATAGAGTAAGGATAATTTAAAAAGCTGCCGATCAGAATTGTGTGAGGTAATGTTTGTGAAGTATGTATATTTAGCACACACTTAGCTCTCAGAAACTGGTGGCTGATCCTATTATTTGGTCAGGGGCCAGGACCAAATGATGGAAATACGTTTAGAGCCTCTAAAAATCAGCTCAAGTATCAACACACTTAAGGAAACCCAGGTTACCTCTGACTAGGGAAAAGCATGATAAAGAATATAATGGACTCATTAGAGTTCTTATGAGTCATCCAGGCTTTAAGAAGCTGCTTTCTTTGATTTTGAAAAATAAAAAAAAAATCTCAAAACCTACTTGGACTAGGGTTTATTTATTCTACCTATTTTAACTCAGAGCGAATACTTCTCGAGTGACCCTCAAGTGTTTCCTGAATTTGAGCTGATTCTGTTTGGTCTTTGCAGACACAGGGAAGCAGATGTTTGAGCACAGGTGGGATGGGGGAGTAGGGACCAGTGTTGTTCCCCTCACCCACTAAAGGACTAGCAGAGTTTGTTCTTAGATATTGTCCCTCTCTCTCTCTCTCTCTCTCTCTCTCTCTCTCTCTCTCTCTCTCTCTCTCTTTAATATTTATTTATTTTAGAGAGAGAGAGTGTGAGTTCAGGGAGGGGCAGAGGGAAAGGGAGAGAGAAACCCCAGGAGACTCCTCATTAAGCTTGGAGCCCAAAGGGGCTCAATCCCATGACTCTGAGATCAGGACCTGAGCTGAAACCAAGGACCTGAGCTGAAACCAAGAGCTGGATGCTTAACTGACTGCGCCACCCAGGGGCTCCATATATTGTCTCTCTTTTGTAGATGAGGAAATGCAGGTTCAGAGAGCTTCCATAACTCACTCAAGGTCACAGGCTTATTGAGAGGAGGACAGAGATGAAATTCTGGTTGGTGTGTCTCGACCCAGTGTCCTTTCTTCGTATGCTTTGGGCACTGCCCTATAAATTGATCCCCCATATGTCCCAACCCCAAATATAAACTTCCTCAGATCTTTGGCTTTTTAAAAACAAACAAACAAACAAAACATCTTAGGTTGCAGTGTAGCACACTGAATTGGCAGTCGTGCTGTGAGCCATTTTCAGCATTCCAGGCTCATTATTTCACTAGTCCAGACAGAATCCACACCTTTCGGAAGAGCAACAATTTTTATATTAATTATACCATTCCTTTTAATCTCCAACAATATATACAAAAAATAATTAAAAGGGATAGTTATAATTTACCAAGCACGTGAAGCTTAATTAAGGTTGAAGGAATTAAGAGTTCCTTTGACGGCATTCCAGAATCACACTTACACCCACAGTTTGAAGAAGACTCAACCTACTAGTCTGAGTCTAAAAACCTATTAACAGACCACCGATTGCATACAAAAAGTAAAAGAATAAGACAGCAAAAGGATTCACCATCATGCTTTCCATAACAGTTAGAATGGAATTGAATCCCATAATTTCTCTGTAGAATGTAACTTGCCAGAAACATATGTGAAAAGCACTGCTCGTTCACGCATGCCCAGCGGCCCTTCACTGAGACACTGAAGTTTGTCATCTTTCTTCCTCACACCTCTTGTTTTCTCAGAAGGGCTAACTTTTGAACTTTCAGTCTTTATGGTGCCTTCAGAAAGGAGATGCTTTCTTCGCTTCCTCTCCATGGCAGCACCCAACCCTGCCCTACTTTGTCAAGGAATTTATCATGGTCCCAAAATGTACAGTCTCTGCCTCATGGAGCTTCCCCCAAGTGCTTCTCTCCCAGCTAGTTGCCCATGCAGAATGTGCTGTGATTTTTCTCTACAAGGTGTTCATATCTGGTGACAATTTAATATTTAATTTGCAAGATAAACATAGGCAGTGATTAATTGTATGACCTTTAGCATCAGATAGACCCCAATGCAAATCACAGGCTGGCCAGTTACCAGACATGTGATTTTCTACATGCCACTTAACTTCCCTGTAGGACAAGGATGCTAACGCCTACCTCACAGAGAGGAGGTAGTGCTGGTAAAAGACCTGGCACAGCCTTGGCACTCAGTAAGTTCTTGGTTTATGACGCTTATTTTCCCAAGAGCATTTGCATTTTAATGTCACGAGATGACAATCGGGATGGGATTCCAGGCATGAGAACAAGCAGACATCTTGGAGCAAGTGGTACTCAGGGCTCAACATGTAGGTAACTGTGTGGTTTGTGTCCGCCCGAGGGGAAATCTTTGAGGAAAAAGAGCAGGCTGTCACACGGATTTCATCGGCAATTGATAGAGGACCTCAGTGACAGATGTCACTTTCTCTGAGACTATATGTGGACTGAATCAGGTGCACCCAGAGGATTCAGTCATTTCAGTCTGCCATAGAGCAGTGCTACCCAAAATGTAGACCCCAGACCAGCAGCATCAGCCTCATCTGGAAGCTTGTTAGAATGGCACATTCTTTTCCACATCCCAGACCCACTGAATCTTAACCTCTGAGAGTGAGCCCAGACCCCTACATTTTACCAGAGCCCTCCAGGTGATTCTGATGCATGCCACCATTTGAGCGGCACTGTTTTAGAACATCCACACAAGCTTGTATGCTTTGGGGATCCAGAAATATTCATCCTACATCTTTGGGTAGTCTCCTCATAGGCCCCAGAGAACATATATGGCTTTGCATTCCCATACACTTCACTCTGACATTCCAGGGACACACACACCCTTAGAGAGGACCCTGAAAAGTTTGATTGTCACCAGCCACCTCACTTTAACAGTGAGATAAACTTCATTCTTATTTCATTAGACTCTCATTTCTTCTTTCATGGTTTCATTCTTTTTGATGCTTCAGGCTGTATACTTCAGGGTTGTTCTTCTGTATATAAGTTACTAAGATTAATAAGAACTGCCTTTAAAACTCAGATTGAATTGGCATACATTTTTTAGAAACCTGTTTTGGCCAATTATAATATTGTTTCATTATGCTGGTTTTTGGAAACATCTAAGCCATTTTCCTATTTATATCCTTATTCTAAGTAGATGTTAGTATTCTTTGGATATTTACAAACCAGGGTACAAAACATGTAGTTTTTATGTTGCCTTGCCATCTTTTAGGGGGAAAAAATCCATTCAAAATATGATATGTTCATAATTAAGTACTTTATGATTTTTTTTTTTGAGTGGGGTGATTACTTTTCAGCTGTGGTGGCTCTCATGCAAGAATAAAGCCATACACTCAAATACCTGACTTGTAGTCATAGAAGGGAATCCCAAGTGCAGGAGGTTGAATGGTGACCTTCAGAAGTGACCTGTCCATGTCCTAACTCCTAGAAACTATAAATAAGACCTTATTTGGGAAAAAGGTTTTGAGAGATGTGATTACGTTAAGGTTCTCAAGATGAAATCATCCTGGATTCGGGTGAACCCTAAATCCAATGACAAATCCTTAGGTGAGAAGAGGGGGACAGACACAGAGACACAGAAGAGAACACCATGCGAAGACAGAGGCAGAGATTAGAGGGAAGGATCTGTAGGTCAAGGGGCACTAAGGATTGCCAGCAACCACCAGAAGCTAGGAGAGAGGCATGGAGCCGAGCCTGTCAACTTGAGCAGAGCTTCCAGAAGGAACCAACACTGCCAACACCTTGATTTGGAACGTCTGGCCTCCAGAACTGTGAGAGAATAAATTTCTCTTGTTTTAGGTTACCAAGTTTGTAGTAATTTGTTGTGGCAGCCCTGGGAAACGAAGCTTATTACAGCAGCTCATCACAGTTCATTTTACTAGTTGAGCCGCTATCAACATTTACAAAATTTGGGCTTGAAAAACTTTCTTGAGGAAATAAGTTCAAGAAGTCTTAATAGCAGGCTGCTTGGGTTTCTGTTTCTATACCATGAGTCATAAGCCTTTAAGCAAACATTAACACGGTTTACAGAAATGGGAGGTATATCTATTAGCATTTTATTCATTGGACAATAAAGCATGTGGACAAAATAACATGAGTGTGCATAAGCGGTTTAGTTTTCGAAAACTTTCATAGTTATAAATGATGGCAGAGCTATTTACCATCTGTAGGAATGGCTTAGAGCCTAAAGATGAACAGACATTTCTCGTATTGCCTAAGGTTAAGGAAAAAGGTGTGGGGCACTTGGGCGGCTAAGTCAGTTAAGTGTCTGCCTCCCGCTCAGGTCATGATCCTCATGTTCTGGGATCAAGCCCCATGTCCAAGCCCCGTTCCTCCCCCCCACCCCACTGCTTGTTCTCTCTCTCTCTCTCTCTTTCTCTCAAATAAATAAATAAAATCTTAAAAAGGAAAAGGAAAAGGTGTGACATCAGTCTTAGTTATATTTTTGGTTTAGAATACTCATGGATACATTGATTCATTCACTTACCCATTTATTCAATGAATGTATGGAGGGCATTTTATCTATATGATATTAAGCACTGAAAAAACAGCAGTATTTAAGAGCAAATAGCTAGTGGGAAATGCTGGTGATAAACAAGTAAACAAAAAAATAAAATATTGGCATATGGTATAAAGGAAATCAACAAGGTAATGTAACCACCCAGTAAAAAGTAGTCTTTCCAGTCTTTTTGGCGTTTTTTGTTGTTGTTGTTACTGGCATAAAAAAGCTTATTAAACTTAATTGTGTTGTTCATTTATTTATTTGTCTACTTATTTATTTTCTGTCTCCTACTGGACTCTAAAAGCCACATGATCTGGGACCTAATCTTGTTTCCTGCTGTTTCCCCAGCGTGAGGACACTGACTGGCACATAGCAGACACACAGTACATATTTGTTCAATACATTTGCTGATGAAGTGAATACGATAGAAACTGACGAGGCCCTGTGCCAGATGAGGGGACCTGGAAAGCATTGTATTTGTATTTGTAATGCATTTGTTTTTAAAATCCTTGGTCAAAGTGTGTGACCAAACCGCTTTGGTTTATCTTTATTTCTAAATATGAGTGACATTTGTTATTTAAATTTACAATTGACCTAAAGCTGTTTTAAAAAGTGCTTATTAAAGGCTCAGTTGGTTAAGCGACTGCCTTCTGGTCCAGTCATGATCCCAGGGTCCTGGGATCGAGTCCCACATCGGCCTCCCTGCTCGGCCAGAGGCCTGTTTCTCCCTCTCCCTCTGCCTGCTACTACTCCTGCTGGTCCTCTCTTTCTGTCAAATAAATAAATGAAATATTAAAAAAAAAACCCAATTTATTTAAAACCTGTTAAAATGCTTATTAAAAACATCAAAAGAAAATTACAAGACTGTCTTTTAAAACGAATAGATATGAAGAATTAGGGAACTCGCTTCCTTTAAATTCTGCAGTCCACTTCTCCCTTCAGAATTTTAAGAGATTGGCTGGCCTGCTGAAAGCACAGGTTTGCATTTAAATCATCTTAAATAAAGCCATAAAGCCTTATTCTAAATTTGTAAGGTGTGAAATTGTTTTCCTTTGCTTTCTATTTTACCTCTTAGCTTTAGATTCTTACTTTAAAATCAGTGAGAAAATTTGAATACCGTAAGACAAAAAGGAGCAAAGGATCGAACAAGAAGCTGTTGTGATAAATGAATAAATTTTAAAAACAGAGAAAGAATATAAAGAACACAAAGAGCCAGACAATAAAGGAAAGCCTGTTCTACCTCTTTTGTAATTAGGGAATCAAAAATTAAAATAACACAGTACCACGTGTTGCTTATCATTTTGGAAAGAAATGGTTCGGGGAAATAGGAACTCATACACTGTTATCGTGAATATGTATTGTTTCAACCTTTCCAGGTACAATTTGACAAAATGAGTTAAAAGCCTTAAACATACATTTGCCTTTGACCTATTAATTTTACTTCTGAGAATATATCTTAATGAAATAATGAAGTATGTGTGAATATTTAGCCATAAAGATAATTAAATGAAGTACTGTTTAAGGTAGCAAAGTATTGGACATCATTTAAGTGACCAACAAGAGCAAAATAAAGTTATGGCAGTTTTTAAAATTCAATATAATCATATTTGGCAAGTATAAATATTTTCTACAAATTTATTTACTGACTTGGAAAGATGCTAAAGAAGTATTAAGGGGGAAAAAAGAAATTTAAAAATAATTGTTCCAATATCATGTAAAAATATTTACGTATTTTGGAGAAAGGGAGATAGAGACTGAGGTAGGAAAGACATGAAGTCTATGCATGGATGTGTTTTTAGTGGTTGTTTGTGGATGAGTAGATTGTCTAACTATGGTGAACACACAGGCTTTTGTATTACAGTGTGTATGCTTTATTTAAAATGTAAAGATACATAATTTTACTTTAAAGTTTCCCTGGGGGAACCAATAGAAATGTGGACAGAGGCCATGAACAGGTAGTTTATATAAACAGACACCTGGTTAGCTATCTTGGATGTGAAGAGATGCTTGAACTGACAAGTGAAAGAAGAAATGCAAATGTTATATCAATAGGATATCACTTTGTACCCGTTGGATTGGCCAAAAAAAAAAAAGTAGAAATTTGGTGAGAAAAGGGGGAAATAGAATTCTGATGGAAACCTCTATTTGCACAACTCATTCTAGAGAATGGGTCTGGAGGGCCATTCTGGTGAGCACGTTAAGTGGGTTTTTCTGGGATTAGCCGTCAATCCAGGTCCTGGTAATAAGCAGAAAACCAAATCAACCTGACTTTATTTTATTATGGATTAATATGGATCTGTTATTATTATGGACTTTGTTCCATTGTTATTTACTTCATGGATAGAAAAAGCAGATGGGTACTGCTTCTCTCAACCGAATTCATACAAGCACAATGAGATGTATTATAAAAGAAAGTAGTTAAAATCCCATGAACTTAGATTTTATAATAAATGAAGAGGAAATGGATAAAATGATCAGATCTGTGAATCTGAGGAAAGCAGACTTCAAAATGGCCCAGCATTAACATCGCTTGTTCAAGCCTAAAGAAGCTACCAGCCCTGGAGTGAAGGACACAGCTTGAAGAAATGACAGTTTGGCCAGAACTATGTCAGATTTTGTAGACAACGACCACTTTATACATCCTGGAAGTCAGTCGTAATACCTGGCTCCTGTCCTAGCTCAGCAAGAAAAATATTCAGAAAGATTTTATAAACAAGAAGACCTCCAGGTATCATTAGAATTGAATCTTCTTCTGGCCCCCATTGTGGGGCTGGAGTGTGAAGGGCACAGAGACGTGTCTAGGACTGATTGTGAAGGACATTATAGGTCATCGTGTAAGTTCTAGTCTTATAAAAAAATTATAAAATCACATCATCTGAGTTTCATTTTAGAAAAATAATGATGGGACCTTTGAGAGAAAGAATGTTTGTGATTACATGACCACATTGTGAAAGAACCAAACCTCAAAAGAAAGTAGATGGGCTGTGTACCATGATGCCAGCCAGGTAGGACATGTACCGCCGATGTTTATGTGGTACAGAATTGAGGTGGGCCAGAAGTCGGGAGGAAATCCCGATGGTAAGCATAAGCTAAAACACTCCGGAGGTAGTGAGGATTAAAACTTCGAAATATCATGTCCAGACCTTAATGCCAGATAAGGCAGCGAAGTGGAGAATGTAAAAAGTAAGGCAGTGTAGTCTGTGTACCAGAAAGCTGGAGACCACTGAAGGGTCCGTATTTGGAGAGAGGGGATAAGTAAATAGTGGCTGATGGTTACATGGAATTCTTGCAGCTGGTGTTAGAAGTAAGCATGCACCAGCAATGTGATCAGATCTGAAGGGGTTCACAGCTAGGGTTGCCAGATAAAATATAGGGTGCCCAGTTAAATTTGGATTACTGACAAACAACAGGTACTTTATCAGGATAAATATATCCCAAATCATTGCTAAATCTGGCCACTCTAGCCATTTCACAACACAGTTGCTGTTACGCACACAGGCAAATCAACCCAACTTATTTCCTAAGAATATATAGCAGACACATTTCTAGCTGTTGTGTTTGTGGGAGAGGATAGTGGGGATACAAATGAACACATAAATATCATATAAACAAAGACATAGAAGAAGAGAGGGTTTTGAATGGACAATTGGTGATAGTGAGCTGAGGATGATGCACTCAACTCTGCCTAAGTCCAAAAAGAAGTAATAACGGTTTGCCTGCACTCTCCTGGAATTTCTTCCCCGAAGTCCTGCTGACACTGCCCGGCTGATAAACAGCATATTCTGTTCTACAGAACAATCCCTGTGGAATTTCCTGGCACTTGCAGCAAAATTAAGCCATGGGAAAGTGAATAGGTGAGGGAGAGTGGGTAGGTGGCATAGGATTCAGGAGGGGAAAAAATTAATAATTTTATAAGCCTCATATAAAATTGAAACCAATAGACAAATCTCTTAGGAACATTGCTTCACCTAGATTTACTTTTCTAATAGAGAACATTTTTATAGAGTAAATATTAGTAAAAGGATGTCAGCAAGCACAAATCCTTAACTGTTGCTGAGTGTCAGCTGGAGGAGTTGGCAAAGTTTAAATTCCCCCCATTGGAAAATGACAGTTCAGTCAATTACACTGAGTATCCCTTACTTTCTGAAAACCTGTTTCTTGTTTAATGTTGCAGCTGATTACAAGGAGAGCTTTAATACAATTGGAAACATCGAGGAGATTGCGTATAATGCTGTTTCCTTCACCTGGGACGTGAACGAAGAGGCGAAGGTGAGTGGGAAATAGCATTGGTTCATTTCTTGTGCCTTTTGAATAGTGCCACCATTCTCTGCAGATGATTCTTTCACAAAAGCCTCTGTAAGTAGGGGAAGACCTGTTAACTAGAGCCAGGAAAAAAGGAACTGAACCTCTTCTCTTTCTCTAAAAGTTATGCACATTCAGTTTTGCGCAGTTAAATTGCCTTTCGGGGGGTAAGGGAGAAAAGGGAGTGAGTGTGTTTCGCTGTGGCCTCCTGCAGGACTGGCCAAACTGCATGTCCCTCCCATATCTTCCAGCTCCCCATGCTTCATTTTAGCATGTGGGGCTGGCAAGGCTGGGCCAGAAAACCTTTTTCATCTACACTGCAGTTTCCCCTGAACAGGCCTGACTGCTGCCTCCTACAGAGGCAGGAAAGTGTTCAGAGCTATGGTCTCCAGAGATAAATGACTGGGCAGGCCTCTGACCCCATGAGTCTCTCCAGGTGTACCCTGGTTGAGGGAGAGGTACAGAAAGGCCTTGATCTTCACTCCCTGCAGTATAGCCACCACTGTGACCTTGAGCCAAGTCTTCCATGCTGACTGCTTTAGCTTTTCCTATTTTTCTCTTGTGCCAGTATAGTTAGAAAGGGCGGTGGTAAAATCTCTGGCTAGTTGTGCCCTGAGGATAGACATCCGCCACTACACTGATTTGGGTAAAAAAAGTAAGGCTTGCTGATACTTGGATTTGCTTTCCAGACACGAGTCTCTTTGATTTTATGAAAACTACAGACTTTCTGCTTATGCTCAGTCCTCTGTGTTCTTTAGCTTCTGACCTTTGATCTTTATTTTTCACTTAAAAGAAGGTTCCAGATGAAACCTAAGCTTATTTTCTGCCTCAATTATGTACCATTTAGGAGGGTGTTAGAAAACTCTGTCTTCAAACTAATGAAAAGGTCAATGTAAACAGTTCCTTTCAATGCTTCATTGTCTGTGAGCAGGGGGAAGGCTGGGTGAGAAAGGAAACTGGATGGGAGTTTGTGGGCATGAGTTATGGAAGAAGAAGAATTGCTCAGTGTCTCATTTCACTCAGGTATGAAACAATATAAGTAAAATTGGCTTTAGGCCCAAGAAAGGTGACCCAAATGGGTAAGCAGCAAGAGAGTGCCAGAATAGCCTGGAGAATGTTCCAGTGGCTCGGTGCATCCAAGGGAAGGAAGTAGGCCTTGCAATGGTTGGGAGGTCAGGTCCTACACAGAACTGTAGAGGAAGTTTGTCTCTGCGATCCGCTCCGCCTCCATTTAAAGTTCCTCGTGCAAACCTTGTGCTCCCTTTTCATGCCCCACTCTCTCAGAAGCTAGATGCCTAGGGGAGATAATGAAAGGCTGCCTGTGCAATGGCACCATGGGGCGGGAGTTGGAGTCCTTAGTTAGCCATCTGACCTCCCTGGGCTTCGGTTCCCTTCCACATACAGACACAACACTGTTCAAATTGTCTTTGCTGCACCGTGCATTGTGCTGGGGTTATGATGGCTGAAGATTCGGTGCTCGGGGAGGGGGCACCCAGGGGATCCAGTAGCCCTCCCCCAGTGTGAGGGGCCAGAGGCACTGCGGTGGGGGGAGCACAGGGCTCAGGTGGGATCCTATCATCGGAAGTGTCTTGTCATTGTAAAGCAAGCTATAAATGTGAACTGCCATCACAGCCCCAGTCTCCGTCATCAGGCAGTCTGACAATGAGTAGCTGGGAGTGAATGTGTCAGCGGAGGCCTTTAACAGAAAATGCCTCACCAGAAGGGACAGCTTAAGTGATGGAGGCTGTGTGGTGAACCAGCAAGGTAGTCAAACTGGGGTTGAACTGACCTTTCTGTTAGCCCAGTTCAGATGGTAGCGCTCATTTCCCACAGGTAGAAGCTCACTTGTCTTCTTTCAGTATGTGTGGCTGTGCCCGTGTGTTGTTCCAGGCTGACAAGTTTAAGCCCACATAGACTTTTTTTTTAAAGATTTTATTTATTTATTTGACAGAGAGAGAGAGAGATCACAAGTAGGCAGAGAGGCAGGCAGAGAGAGACGGGGAGGCAGGCTCCCTGCTGAGCAGAGAGCCCGATGCAGAGCTCGATCCCAGGACCCTGAAATCATGACCTGAGCCAAAGGCAGATGGCAGTGGAGAATATTTTATATTGCTTATTGGGGCAAAATTTGTTTGTTTAATATAGATTTTTAATAACTGTTACTTGGTTATTGCAGTTGTATGCAGTCTGGATTAATCATAAGTAATAAAAAAATAATAATTACCCCCAAACTACTGGAAGGATTCTCTAAAAAGAAGAGCCATAGAAGTTAAATGCACTTCATTAAGGAGGCAAGAATATTTTTTGTTCAACCTGTAAACCCTAAGGCATTTCTTTAAAATATTATTGATTCTGGGGTGCCTGGGTGGCCCAGTTGGTTAAGCGTCCGAATCTTGATTTCAGCTCAGGTCATGATCTCAGGGTTGTGAGATTGAGCCCCAAAGCAGGCTCTGTCTTGGCGGGGAGTCTGCTTGAGATTTTTTCCATCCCCCTCCCCCTGCTCGCACGCACGTGTGCACACACACATTCTCTCTCTCTCTCTCAAAATAAGTGAATACATTTTTTAAAAAATAACAAAATATTATTGTTTTTATTTTATTGTTTTTATTTTTATTTTTTTAAGATTTTATTTATTTATCTGACACAGAGAGAAAGATTACAAGTAGGCAGAGAGGCAGGCAGAGAGAGAGGAGAGAGGAGGAAGCAGGCTCCCTGTCGACCAGAGAGCCCGACGTGGGCCTCAATCCCAGGACCCTGGGATCATGACCTGAGCCGAAGACAGAGTCTTTAACCCACTGAGCCACCCAGGCGCCCAATATTATTGTTTTTAAAATAAGCAGATTGCGAAAATCAACGTTGTGTGGTTGTTGAGGAAACAGTTTTAACAAAGCAAGAGGTAAAAGCGTCCCTCCCACGGAAGAGTTATGATTATCATAACGTGGACTTCTCAGGAGCTGTTGTACTTACCTTCCAGTTCCTATTTGTAACATCCACAGAGAAATTTTCTGTGGGCTTTGAGGCTAGGCTCCATTCAGTGTCACATGTTATTTTGGTGTACATGGCCAGAGGACACAAAGTTATGACCTACGGCTTTCATGTGGCCCAAAGAACGTGTATATGTATGTATGTATGTGTGTGTATACACACACACACACACGTGTGTGTGTATTTTATGAATTTATGCTTATATTTCAGTGTTAAAATATTTTGCCCACATTTAATAATCAGGAGATTGTGGTTTTTTAAATTTAGACTTCCAGATTCTGTTGGATAATGAGAGATTCTGGCATCCAAGAGCTCAAGTGTTTGCAAGGCCACGAGTGGCTTTTGTGAGGTAGTAGCTGTTCTTTTTAATACTTTTTTTAGTCTTTCCCATTCTGGAACTTTCCTTACCTGGGCCTCAAGGACATCTGAGTTTTTATGCCTCAACCGTACCCCCTCGAATAACTGAATGTGCAGTTTACATTTTCACTGGTTGTAGGACTGGGGTAAAGTAGTGATCCAATGGAGGTTGACACAGTATGTCAGAGAGGAGTGGGCCAGGAGCCCCTCCAGTATTCTCTGGTTCCTTGGGCCAGGCCTTTGGCAGCAGGCCAGAGGTTGACTTGCGTTGGCACTGTTGAGAAACACTAGAAATATACTTTGAGTCACAGCAGCATCATTTGAGAAAACCATATGTTTTCCTATGGTAGCTGTGTTAAAGGATAGCTTTTATTTGGAGATTGAAGTTTTGGAACAGTCGTAAAAAAAGAAGGTCTGGTATTTGGTAGTCTTACCACATATGAATAATCAAGACCTGACGATAAAGGGTCATGGCTTTTTCTAGAGCACGGTTCCTACTCTTTCTTTTGTTGCCGCCTTACATTTTATTTCTAGCTCCCCTGTAGCATGAATAGAAGAAGGTTGTGAAACTCTAATCATTTAATTTATCTGTAGGGAAAAGTTGGGCTAGGGAAGGTGTTAATACTATTAGTGAAATAAAGTCTGGGTATTAACTCCAGATTCTCAGTCTTGATTGCAGCGTGGTTCTGGCAGAACGATCAGTGTTCTTCTACCCAGAACCGGTTTTGCTGGTTGTGCCACAGTGCCCCTCTGCGCAATGACACAAGCAGCAGAGATAGTCTTCAACAGGACATTCTTTTCCCCTCGGGGTCTGTGCAGTCTGGAAGCTCATGTAACATGAGCTGGTGTCCCTGGGTCCCGGGGAACGACTCAGGCGATATCTGGGTGGGTGAGAGACAGAACAGGGGGTGATACAGAAAAAACAGCCCTGAAATGGAGTTCAGGCAGTTGGGGACCAGTCGTGGTCCTGGAAGAGTAGCTTTGGGACTTTCCCCTCCTGAGCTTCAGTTTCCTCAGCAGGCAGATGGCAGGAAGGGGGGCGGGGAAGGGTTGACGGTATTAAGGTCCAATCCATATGGTTGTAATGGGAAGATCACAGTGCTACATTCTTTCACATGACTCCCGTTTACAAGGTCATTTCAATAATTCTTTTTTCCCCCTTTAGCCAAACACTGGTATCTACAAAGTAGATTTTTTGCTCACTAATCCCCAAGATGAGGAATTCCCATGCAAGACCCTATTGAATTATTGAAGAGCAGTGAGCTCAGATTCCTGGCACGGAGCACTGCCCTTCTCCAGGCAATGACATCACCCCAGAGCAGGAGTGCTGCAAACCCCAATTACAGACTTCCCTTTCTCCCAGGTTTCTAAAGAGATTCTTGAAACTGGGCCCCTTATTTTTCTCCTGTGCCGTTTTCTCTTTTCACCATGATTTCGAGATTAAACCAACCTCGATGTGCTACAAAGGCCTCTCTCATGTGACCACAGACTTGAGCATTAAGATGCTACTTAGTGCTTTGAGGAACAAGTTTCCTTTTTGTGTCTTTCCACTGGAACACCGTAGCAATTCCCTCCTCCCCCCATTTCTATCTTCAGTCTTACGGTTTATAAGCTAAGATGAAGGAAGCTTCTTCCCATGAAGCCTTTTTAAATCCCTCTGCATCCAAGTCTGTGGAATGATCACGATCCAATAAAAATGTTCCTCCTCCCTTACCACCAGCACTGCTAAATAATCAAGCAGTCAGATACACCCACTACTACCCTATCTCCCATCTCTGATTTTTAAAAGAATCTATAATAATGCAGTTATGTGAAATTCTGTGTCTCCCGGGTTCCTCTTTGCTGCCTGTCACTCTGTTTGCAAAAGCAGTGATTACCCTCCAGAGTGGTGGCCTACCTACCCCACGCCTCCTTCCCCTCTCTATGCTGAGCTGCAGGAAGGGCTTTGGGTGATTGGCTAGTCCAGCTTTCTGCTCTGCCATATCAGCAGAATGTCCTTCCTACGTTTCAGGGTTCAGGGAGGAACTCTTAGACAGGAATTTGTTGCAATTTTAGAAAGGGTCAAGGACACAGATAAGGCATATATGTTTTTATCCCTGTTAATAAAGTTTTGTGCTATGGGCGCCTGGGTGGCTCAGTGGGTTAAAGCCTCTGCCTTCAGCTCAGGTCATGATCCCAGGGTCCTGGGATCAAGCCCCACATCAGGCTCTGCTCAGCGGGGAGCCTGCTTCCTCCTCTCTCTCTGCCTGCCTCTCTGCCTACTTATAATCTCTCTCTCTGTCAAGTAAATAAATAAAATCTTAAAAAAAAAAAAAAACCGAAACCAAAAACAAAGTTTCGTGCTGAGATTGGGTGGGGGGCAGAGTTGAGACCTGGTCAGGGTGGGGTGGGGCACAGAGAAGCTATGAGGTGTCAGGGGTCATTTTCCTGTGTATCTCAAGCTCTGATTCTACTAAATACCGACTTTCTACATACCAGGCATTGCAAGATTAGGCACGTGAACAAGGTGGACTTTTAAAACATATGTCCCTCAGAGTCCAGAGTCCATGTTCTTAATCATCCCAAGAGAGAGAGATCTGCATTTTTTGTTTGTTTGTTTAGACCAAAGCATACTATGATTTCCTTCTCAAAGAAGCTTATGGAGAACAGGTCCAGAAAAAAAGAAAACAAATGATTAGCCCCATCTCCCTGAGCAGAGCGGTTCAATCAAGTCACCCTGCTTTTGTCACCCTCTGTCTCTTCTCTTTACTGCCCACCAGTGAAGATGGTCTCTATGGTCCAGTACTTCTCACACACAGGTCTCTCCCTATCTCTGTCCTTGGTCGCCCTGGTGTACATTATCTCTTGATATCAACGTATTATTGATTAGAATGAATATGGTGGTGAGGACTGTTGAGCAGGGTGTGGGGGCTGTGTATTAAGCTAACATTAGTGATCTCATTTGCATAATTATTACCTCACTTTGTATTAATTAAAGATCAGCGCATGCTTTGTAATGTAACTTCTTCACCATAGTGTGATACATTTGTACTCCATGTTCCTCACTTCTCTGTAGCTCCTTTCTCTGGTATCCTGAATTTCATTTTCATACTTATTTACGTCATTTTTGTACACTTTTCTTTTACGCTTTTTCTTTTGTTACGTGTTATGACACTGTTGTGAACCATGAAGACTATTCTTTTCTCTTTTTTGCAATATTGTGCAGGAAGCGCAACATAAAAAATTCAAAGCAAGAATGGTGATTATTATTAGAGAAAATGAAGGTTGCAGAAGGCACACATTTGGCCATTAACTTTATGTCTGCAATGTAAGAAACCTAGTAAACTAAAGCCCTCATTTCCCAATCTACTAAATTTGCAGCAAATATTTACATGTAAGCAATATTCATTTTAGAGCAGATCCTCTAACTTTGGGTCCCTTTGGATGCTTTAAATGAACTGGATATACAGAAGAGATTTCCATGTAATTTTTGAAATTGTGAGGAAATTCAAGGTGAGGGGATGCATGTTGATATTTCTTCTGGGCTCTATTTCCTTTAATATTTGTGCCTTTTATTTATTGCTTTTATGTCTGGTTTTGCTCTGGTCCCAAGGGGATATCACATGAGAAATGAGAGCCTGCCTGAGCAATGGAAATATGGATGTGCTGGGAGATGAGTCAGCCGGTTGAGCCAGAAAATCCAAGTGGAGGTTGGAAGTAAAAAGTTACCTCCTGTATTTGTAAACCCATCCTTAAAGAAGAAAATGAAGTCCCTTTAATGTCCCAGCATGGCTCTGTAGCTGCCCCCGACTTAAGGACATTTGGTGTGACTTGTGTCACAAATTCCTTCATATTGTGAGACATAAGTAGAGCTGTCGCGTAGGGTGACTGACTCTGTCTACATGAAGCCCACGGTTCTTCCTTTTCTCTCTGGTCAACCCTTTCTCTTCCCATGCTGTCTTCTCAAGGTACAACTAGCGGTCAGCAAGCAAAGCCTAGCCCTTTGCTTCATTGGCTGCTAATGGGTGGGGAATACAGCCTCTCTGTCCTCAGCTTCTCAATTTTAGTAGCTTGAAAGACAGGCTAGTAGAAACACCAGTGCTTTGATCACAGCCTATGTGAAAGTAGTAAGTTGGAAAAAATGTAAGTGTTCTAACCATCTTATACATTGCAAATTATTCTGTCTCTTTTTGTGGAAAATAAGGTTATGCTAACTGAAAGACTGACTTGGAATTCACCAGATGATGGTGAATCCATTAAATGGTCCCAATTTTATTGTAGCTCTCCCTCCTTCCTTCTCTTTCCCTTCCAATGCTTTCGTTTAGTGTAAAATATTTAATCAGTTTTTATTGGGCCACCTCACAGCACTTAGAAAATTAAAGTCTTGATAGTCTTGACAAACCTTGCTTTCCAGGGGAATGTTTCTAAATGGACTGTTTTCTCTTTCTGCCAACTTCCAGTGCTGGACACCAAGAGAGAAGACAAGATATGTAAATATTGATTTTCAGGATGAAAACAGAAACCAAAGGAGTGGCCAAAGAAGACCATAGTCCTGATGTCCTGTGGGTTCATGACCTAGTTCATGTACTCAACCCCCTACCAGCAGCTGGGAGCTCTCTTTCTGTTTATAAGATAGTCTAGGATGAAATCAGGTTGATAGATATTACTGATTAAGAAAAAGTTACATCCCAATTTTTTTCTAAGTCGGACCCAATTTTAAACAAGTCATCTAATGGAAGATTAGAGAATATTATAAGGCATCTTTCATGGTCTCAAATGTAAAGCAAGGTTTGGGGGAGGCTCCTGGGAGGGGTCTTGCAAGGTCAAGATACACACCGCGAAGCAGGGCAAATGGCATTTTTATGTGTTTGCTGGGGCGTGGTGTGGGTGAAGGAAGTTTTAGAAGGGAAAGGTAAACATTTGCTGGAGTCTTTGGTATTGAACTTAAACAAAGCCATGCCTTTGTTCCAGTTTTATAAGGTAATGGATGGCAGGAAAAGCTATAAAGCTAGACTTAATTCCCATACAGAAGGAATAATCTGTGGAAGGCATCTCACGGAAGATCTCAACGGCCTGATCTTTTGTTAGAATGTGGTGTATCCATGGTTTCTGGACTGAATTCTGTTCAGGGCTCTGTAACTTCCAGCCATGAACTGTTGTATACGCTCAGAGAATTAAGTTACATATTCGGATTTCATAGGGTTACGTGTGTGTGTGTGTGTGTGTGTGTGTGTGTGTACGTGCGCGCACACACGTGCACCACAGTTAATGTTTGTTCAGTGATTACTGTATACCAGGCACTCTGCCAGCTGCTTTAGAGACATTATGCAATATTCATATTTTAAGTGGATATCATTTCTCATTTAAATAATGAAGAATTTGAAGCCCAGAGAGGTTAGCTAGCTTAACTACAGTTGCACAGCTAATGCACGGCAGAGGCGGACCTCCCACCTTGGACTGTCTAAAGCACGCGCTCTTTCAACACTGCCTTTTTGTATGGGGAAGACCTAGCAGTAGTATATCCTACACTATCTCTGACAAAGGGGCAGTCACTCCTTCAAAGCAGCATGCCTGCTGCTATGGTGAACTAGTCCAGGCAATGGACATTCGTGGACTGATAAGCCAGGCAGAGTGTCTGCTGGTAGAGAACATTCTGGCCAGGTTGAGAACTAAGACACAGCTGTAAATAATGTAATACAAGGGGAAGAGTGACAAAGACTCTAATGAAAATAGAGTTAACATGCCAGAAAAGTTGTGGAAAGGGAGGGAACTATTTTTTATTTTAAGACGTCCCCAACTTTTTACTTAAAAAAATTGCAGGTGAAAAATTGAGAAAATAATACAGTTGATGCCATATACCCTTCACTGAGATTGACTCATTGTTTTTATATTTTACCAGATTTCCTTTATCTTTTCTCTCTCTCTTATATACACACGCGCGTGTGCACAGACACACACACTTATACTTCACTTCTAAATACTCCAACACTTAGAGATCTCCTTTCTATGGGATCAGGGAAAATATGGGCGAGAATTTGGCTTATGAGCTGTGTCTTAAGGTCAGTTGTAATTTAAGCATGGAGAAGTTGGAAAGAAGAGCATGCCAGGTGGCCAAACAGGAGGCTTGAAGATGCGGAGCGGGAAGCACAGGAAGGGCAGGGAATTGTGGAGCACAGGAGAAGGTCAGAGTTGTTTGTAAAGAGGGGGGAATAAAATTTATGAGAAATGAAGAGATTGCCATGGAAAGAATTGGGCTGTGGGCAAGAGAGGGTCAAGGATGGGACTTCAGACTCAGCCCATTTAGGGGTGTTGGAAGAGGGACCAGACAAGGAAGGGGTGGTCAGTAGGAAGCGTACAAAAGAAGGAAGGGGTGGGGAGGTGGAGAGAGAAGGAAAAAGTGGCCAGTGAAGTCAGTGTTGTAGGCAGTGGTTTCTCAGAGCCTGGTCCTCCACATGTGTCATCTGGGGAAAGAGTTAGAAATGCAAATACTTGGATCTTTCACCTCAGACCTACTGAATTGGAAACTCTGGTGATAGGGCCCTATAATCCATATTTTAACAAGACCTCCTGGGTGCATACTAAATTCGAGAACACCTCCTTATAAATTTGCTACAGAGAAGGCTGGCCTTGAAGCAAGCAATTTCAGTAAAATAGTGAGGAACAAAAGTCAGACTAACAAGTCAGTGACAGGGCCTATATATTGCCAATAATTTATATATATACACATGTATACAAAACCCACGTTGAAAGACATGCATTGTATCATAAGATGAAAAGACTGGAAACAGCCCAGTGATAAATTGTTACTTCGTATTTCATGGCTCTTTTTTTTTTAATTTAAAAAAATTTTTTAAAGATTTTATTTATTTATTTGACAGAAAGAGAGTGCGCACAAGTAGGCAGAGTGAGAGGCACTCTCTGCCGAGCAGGGAGCCCAACACGGGGCTTGATCCCAGGGCCCTGGGATCATAACCTGTGCCAATGTCAGCCACTTAACCGACTGAGCCTCCCAGGAGCCATAAGGTGTGCCCCTCATGGCTCTTTTAAAAAAGAAAAAAGCTGTCTTCAAAATGTATTTAATAAGGTGAGATGCAGAACTGTATGTTTACTGTGGTGCCATTTGTATAAAAAAGAATAATGATATGTATTGCATAGCATATTTCTAGAAGGATACACGAGAAACTGTGAAGGATCCTCCAGAAACTGTTGGTCGTTGAGGGAGCTATGCAGGGTGGAGGGGGGCTTTTACAGTTAAACTCTTTTGTGCCTTTTGATTTTTGTGCCATAGTATAACAAACTCAGTACAAGTTTTAAGTACTAAACATGAACGAAAAGAATCGAAATAGCAACAGTTGAGCGAGTGAATCTTTCAGTCTATGCTTACATTCTTCCTCTGACCAGGAGCTCATTATTTATGAAACAGCCCAACCCACTGTTGGACAAGGTCCAAATTCTTCCTTTTCCTGAGGTGCTGTTTCACAAGCTGTGTTCAGGTGACAGAGCAGAATGGCAGAACCCTGCAATCTGAAGGGCATTAAAGGTTCTGTCGGAGAGATTCCTCACGTGCCCTCTCCCTGTCAAAGCCTGTGACTCCAGCCCTCTGAAAGTGTCGTGCAGAGATAGATTTTCTGATTTTCAAATCAATTCACCTCAGTTAAATATCTTTTTGCTTAAATTAATGTGAGTCGTAACTAACCTGCCTTTGAATCATTCGGCAATAGTATCACAAAGTGCCCTGAGAGAGAATCCAGAGAGGAAGGGGGGCTTGCACTGCAGATCTGGGGAGCCGCGAAGAAGCAGCCTTGCAGGAGCAGGTGGGGAGACAAAATGGGGGGGGGCTTTGTGGCTGTGCCCTGGGGGTGAGGAAGGGCCCAGGCTCAGCGAGCAGGAGTAGTTGTTAGACCAGGTATCTGTGAAGATGGACACCATGGAGACGAGGATGAACTCCCTTATATTTTCACAGCACGTTACAGTTTAAAACATCATCTCATTTTAAAGTGTCACACTACCAACGTAATGATTGTTGTACCTATTTAAAAATGAGTCAGAAGGGTCAAATACTTAGTTCGAGGGCACACTGCTGGGATCTGCTCCAGCTACATAATTTTGAGTGTCCGGTTTTTGTTTTTGTTTTTGCTGTGCTTTCCTCTCACTTGGCTTCCAGTTTCAGAGAAAGCTCTTTTTCCTTACAGAACTTCACTTTTGAGTCATCCTATTTAATCCTTGCTTCTGAGGCTCTTAAGTCCCACACTCCACCTTTCGGCAGCCTCTTACATTTATCCTCTCTTACTGTGTGAACACGTTCTCCATCTTGAAAGAACACCAGTGTTTGGCCCTGCCATCTGCTCCCCTGTTCCTGTTCCTCTTTCCTTCCTCCATCAGACTTCCCAGCTGAGATGCCTTCTCTCCATTTTCAAGTCCTGTCTCCCCCAGCAATCTAACTTCCTGCCTTTCTCTCCATCACTCTGGCCTCTCAGAGGGGTGCAGATCCTCTTTATTTCTGAACCTGGTGGCCTTCGCTCAGCATCATTCTCTGTGTCCTCTTTCTAACTTGGATGTTGGATACTATGGCCAGACTTCTATCTGTCCTGGCCCCGATAATACACACTTGACCTCCTCAGGTGATCATTACTTGATCACAATGATAGACATCTTCGTTGGCCTATTCCCTCACCAACACCCTTCCTTCAGGCTCCTTCTTAACCTCCTCAACACAAACCCTCCTCTCCCATTAGGCTGGTCTCTTCACTCTTTTCAGAGTCAACCTCCATCTCTCTTCTACCTCAAGACCCCCACATCATAACTTCTCTGGCTACTTGTTGATTTCTCAACTTTGCATTAAGTCTCACAGCATGTACAGTCTGGGACTGTCAGTTTAGGATCTAATGATACACATTCCACAGTAGCAAAACTGTTATGTCCCTCCTTTCCCATGAGGATAGGGCTGTGCCGTACACTTCTATCTCCTGTAGCTTCTATAAATAACATCCTCCATGGCACATACACATATACATACACACACATATATAATCATACTGAATATACAGTTGATGCTCAGTTTACAAGTGTTGATATACAAACAAATTTTGAGGCTCTATCTGGTCAGAACGGCTAACTCTGCTGTGCTAGTTTGATGACTTCAGCTAGTCAAAGCAATCCTGGCTCCTAGAAGACTTGTCTTATGAAGGCAAAAGCATGGATAAAGAGGGAAATGTGTATTTAGGAAGTTAATTCTCTCTTAATTCATTGGACAACTATTTGTTGAGTATGTATCATGGGACTGGCACTAGGAATAGAGTGACCTTGAGGCAGACAAGGCCCTCCTCTTATGAGCTTACAGCCTCATGGAGCAGATAGGTAATTAAGCACTAAACAGATAAACAATAAGATAAATCCAAACAATGTTAAGTACTCTGAAGAAAATGGAGAAGAGCAGCGTGATAGAGTTTGCTTCTGGTCATGGGCTGAGGTGGGAAGAGGAGGAGGAAGACAACTCTAGATGGGGCGGTCAAAGCTGGTGTTTCTGAAGAGTTGACACTTCTGAAGACTGGAATCTGAGTGAGAAGAAGGAGCTGGCAGTGTGTGGAGCAATACGTGGGGACAGCATTGGAGATAGTGGGCACAACAAATAGCAAAGGCTGTCACCTGGGAACAGGCTTGGTATGTTCTCGAAATGGAGAAAGTTGAGGGCTAAAAAAATATGGAAAACTGTGATAGACTATGTGAGTAAACCCACTGTGTATGTATGTATATACAGGTATATCCAGAGGATCTATAGGAGAAAATAAAGAAATATATTGTCAGGTTTTAAATCATTCCCTAAAAGTGCTCTATAAATGGAGGTGTCAGTAAATCTAAGAGCTTCTTAGCTCCTCAACAAAATAGCAAGCTCTCTGAGGGTAGGGAGTCTATCTCATCATTCTGGTGTCCCAACATGTAGTGTAATGCCAGGCACAGACAGAAGATACTTGGGATAAATATTTGATAAATTAATGCACGAAGCCAATGAATGAATTCCCAAGGCTGAGATTTCACGTGTTCATATTGTCTACTTTTGGGCTATCTTTCTGTCTTAATTTGACATTGCATCTGCACCAAAATACCACCATATAAAATAGAATAAAAATGCTGGTATTTAAGAAAACCATCCATATGGTCTTTAATAATTCCAGGAACCAAGAGGAAAACAGAGTGGGGAAATTGGCAAGAGCACACTTATGTATTTATATATTGTTTGTGTTTTAGATTGAAAATGCTGATTTCTTGGTGTAGGCTTATGTCGCTGTAATTTGGAGGTTAATGCATGTGCAATTTCTCAGAAAAGAGCTCTGCAGAGTCTTAAAATAAGGAAATACATAACTTTCTTTGTCTTTAATCAGAGGGTTCTTGAAAATGCAAAATATGGTTGCTTAAACAGGAAAAAAATAAATGTTTTCCGTCAAGTCGGGGACATTGTGATTTTTTAAAATCCCAAATCATTTTGTAAATCAAAGATAGATGCATTTATTTTAAAGGCAAGCTCTTGGAAAAAATCTTAGGAGTTAATAATCAGGTTAATGTAGTAATTCTAAAGCCCATTGATCTGTATTTATTTTATTTTTTTTTTTTATTTTTATTTTTTTATTTATTCATTTGACACAGAGAGAGAGAGATTACAAGTAGGCAGAGAGGTAGACAGAGAGAGAGGAGGAAGCAGGCTCCCCGCCGAGCAGAGAGCCCGATGTGGGCCTCGATCCCAGGACCCTGGGATCATGACCTGAGCCGAAGGCAGCGGCTTTAACCCACTGAGCCACCCAGGCGCCCGATCTGTATTTATTTTAATAAACCTTTACTACATGCATAGTGCACAACTGAGAGTTATTATAACCTGGACAAAGTCACTTGTTTTATGTAGGAACTACACAATGGACATTGCAATTCATATGTAAGAAAAGATTTTATTAAGAAATGTCAGTTGTCATGAGACTGTTTCTGGAAAGGTTTTGGTATACTTAGAAACTATCTATCTGAATTTTTTTGAACCAATGACAAAATTTAAATACTATCTATTATCTGCCTAGATACACCTGATTTAATGAGTGTTTTTCTAAAGAATAAATTATGTACTGTCAGAATTATAGGAAAATTAGTAACTGAGATTTTGAAAACAGTATATGAACGTATGTAACATTCGTAATTATTGGGTGACAGACCCAATTGTGCATGGCATTTATATGCTGTCTACATAATCAGGGCTCCTACTGGAGTTAAGAATTTTCTGTGCTTGACATTTGGATGAACATTTGGCGGGGGAAAGCATACCTTTTCCCTAAGTTTCTATAATACACATTTGCAAACAGTGCTTTGTAGATAAACTTCCAAGAAATTGGCTTTCACATTTGCCTGCCGTGCATGGAACTGGGACATGGTTGGGTTTACAAGATGAAACAAATAAATGCTTATCAGTTCTCAAGCCAAGGTTTAGTTAATGCCCTTCCAGACCTTCCCAACCCCTTTACCCCCCAACTGCAGTTAAAGTTCAACCATTTAGGTTTTGAGTGCAGCACAGCGAGACTCTGATTGATACCATCAGGCACTGAAATTGTGCTTTCCTGTGGGTTCAGGCAGCCAGGCAAGAGGAGAGCAGTGCCAACTCTATTATAAAATCCCTGCCTGTTAGGATAATTCTGGGAGCTGCCAACTTCACGTAGTAGAGAAGGAAGATTCTTAAGTTGCTTACTTTCTGTAGAATCAGGGTGCCGTGAGTCAAAGAGAGCCCACTGGACCGTCTACTAAGAATCTTCCTCTATTAAAAGACCCTAATTTAAGTGTGTCCAGGTAGAATCTAGTGACTTGTAGCTCATTGGACCTTTAAAGACCCTTGCTACTGGGTGTCTGACTGTTCCAGCTCTTCCACAGAGGATTTAGTCTATTTCTTATAGTATGTTGCCAGTGGATCTGTCCTACTCAAGTGGCCCTTGTAAATATATACGTTCCATCAGCCCAGCTCTCTTAGTTGTCACTGGAGCTGACAAAGGCCACAGTTAATAATGCATCCTGCCTATCTGAGTGTGGTCCACCGTGCGTGATGTAGGGATAATTCACTGACCTGACTGCGAATCCTAATACCGTAGGAAATATGCCTGCACTGTTCTCCCCTGGCTTCTGTAGTGCTAGGCAGGTGTTCTGAGGGAGTGGAAAAAACCAGTCTGCATGGATTATAGTCACTACAGGAAGATTTCTCTATGAAATACACGGTCAAAAATATGGACACCTGTATAGCTCCCCAGAGTGATCACCGATTTGCTGACATAAAGTTGCGTTTTATATATTCTGGCCAAGATAACCCCATTGTCAGTAATAAGGGTAACGATAAAAGAAGTCAGGTGTTCCCAGGAAAGTCACTTACTGTTTGTTTGTTTGACCTTGAGGCAGATCAGCATTTGATGAGGTTATTGTAATCTTTAGAGCACTGTCCTATTGCCTCTCTCTCCCCCTGTAGCCTCTGACTTCTGTGATTATAACTAGTGCCTCTGAGCTAGTACCTAGCACAATCTCAGGAACATAGTAGGTATTTCAAAATATTTGTGTTGTGCATGAATGTTCTCTGTAGCTAGGGCATCTTGAGGAGCAGCAGACAGCATTCTCTGCCTGCTTTGACCCTGACAGTTCAGGACGAGAAACAGGCATGGCATGCTCTTTCTTAGTGATCTTTATCACTCAGCTCCTCTGAATAACTTGACATTTGCATTTTTAGTCATTCATTTTCTCTATCATTCCTAAGTAATTCACAAGCATTTGTGGAGTCCATTGTCTCATGCCAGTGTCTGCCAGGGTTTTGTTTCCCACATACATGCCTTCCAGGTTCGATGCTGTGTTCTGTGTTCTCACTGCCTCTGTACACAGCTCTCTTTGGAGAGCCTTGACCGCCCCGTGGTGCTTATTATGATTACTCATCTGTCTTCCTCTTGGACTGCCCACTACATGAAGCGGAGGTCTGGCTCTCTTCTGTCCCCAGCGTATGATGTGTTTGACCCACAGGGGCTTATGTCGATGTTTATAGGATAAATGAATAAGCAAATACATAGAAAGAATGAATGAATGAAATGAATTTATCCATTGTTAGATCATCTCTAGGCACTTGTTTTCAGATGGTGGCTGAAAAAGAGAGTCTGTGGCACATCGCGTAAGGTTTCGTTAACTAGCATGTCACTAAGACCTTTCATCTTAGCCTTATTATTGACGTGGTGCTTTACTGAGGTGTTTCTCATTATTAAGTAAGAGTTCAAAAATAAAATTCAAAATGATTTTTTATACAAGATGTAACACTAAAAGTGAGATATCTGCTTGTATAAATTACAAAAAGCCTACAGGCAATAGAGCTTGAAAGAATTAGATCAGTCCTGGTAGTAAAATCGAAGATTTGAATGGACTTCAAAATGTAGCTCATGCCAGTGACTCTTTCCTTTTGCAGGGCTGTTCTTTTGATATTGCTGTGACACACAAGGTCAAGGGTTTGAAAGTGAATGAAAATTTCAGTGGGACCAAATAAAACATGGGCAGACCTGTACCCCTTGGGCAAATAATAAAAATAAAATTAAAAAAAACAAAACAAAACAAAAAAAAAACATGGGTCACATAATGCATTGATGAAATGGTTTTTAGAATACACAACTGTACAATTTAAGAAGAATGAGTGACTTAAAGTTTTATGTTAAACAAAAATAATAAATGTGGTATAAATGAAAAAAAAAAAAGCTTGGTTTTCCTGGAGACCACTTCTTAATATTGATGTACTTACCACATAAATATAGGTAAATAGAGGTGCTGCACCCATTCCTTTATTCCACAGTAAATCAACTGTAAATGATACACCCACTATGTAAAATAAGGATAAATTTAGTCATTTATGTTCTTCTATTTCTCCCAACATTTTATGACAAATTATTATTTTTAGTTCTTCTGTTGGTCAGTGTTATAATCTTTAATAATTTATTGGAGCTACCATTTTTTTTTGTATTCATGTTATTTCTGTTGTATCTCTCGATGCCCCTTGTTTCAAGATGAGGATGCCAGTGAGTTTACAACATTTCCTCCCTCCTAGTTTATATCTTACCTTCACCAGCTCTATTTTTTGCTTTTTCAGTAACCTGGAGGAATATTAGCATTTACGTTCTGCCCTTCAGGAAAGGATTTTTAAAATGATTTAAAGAGAAAATTGAAAACCAAAGCCAATAAGTGACTTGTCTGAGATCTCTTAGCTAGTTAATGTTAGAGCTAGAACTAAAACTTAGGGCTTTTGGGGGGCGCCTGGCTGGCTCAGTTGGAGAAGCACTCAGTTCTTGATCTCGGGGTCATCAGTTCAAGCCCACATTGGGTGTAGAGATTACTAAAAATATTAAATAAACTTAAAAAAATAAAAGTAAAAAAAAAAAAAAACTTAGGGCCTTTGGCTACCAAACTCTAGGGGGTTTTCTACAGATAAACTCACTGATTGATTCATCACATATTTATTGAATGTCTGCTCTCCGCCACACGCTACCTTAAGTACCACTAGTAACAAAAGCGTGAGAAATGGTCTCAGATCTCAAAGTTAAGAGTTTGGTAGGAAAAACAGATATATAAACAAATCCCTGTTTCAGTGCAGTAGTGTGCAAGGGAAGGTGCTATCTCGTTTTGGTTTTGGTTTTGTTTTAACCCCACAGCTCAGAGATTTGAGAAAGTGATGTAATTAGAAGTGACAGCTTTAATATGTTGCAGAGATAGTGTGATTACACATCTGATTTATGCGTGGTTGAAGAATAAGTAAGAACTTGCTGATACACTTGAAGGAAAGTATTGATTGTCTTTCAAGGTTTAATTTTTTATATATTTAAATGATAAATTATGTATTATGTCATGTTCTATGTGCTCAGCATGTTCTTATTTCACAGTAGTCAGGTATTCTTCAGTTGTCCTTAGAAGATTGTGTAGTATTTTGATTCCAAGTCTAAGGCTTATGCATTTTCTAATAGGTCTTTTTTATGGTGACGTGCGGACTTTTTCCTTTCTTTCTTCCACCCTCAGATTTTCATCACTGTGAATTGCCTGAGTACAGATTTCTCCTCCCAGAAAGGGGTGAAAGGACTTCCTTTGATGATTCAGATTGATACATACAGTTATAATAATCGTAGCAATAAACCCATTCATAGAGCTTACTGCCAGATCAAGGTCTTCTGCGACAAAGTGAGTAAAGATCATAAAGGTATCTTTGTTATTAGATATTACTTTTAATGACATTTTCTCCTCGTCACTTTCTGTATAGTGGTGTCAAACTAATCACCTTGTCAAGCACACTGGGAGTTGTAACCTTTTATTTTCAGTTCCTGTTAGATATCTAGAGAGTCGTCAGTCGACTGAATTTTTTTTTTAGTCAATCATTTTACCACTGATTTAATGGCTGATTGACATTGCACTGTGCTACTCACTTAGATAAGTAAAATAGCAAGTAATCGTTTTTACTGGGTATAAGCCTGTCTCAGAGCATATCAGTATAACCTTTACTATTTTATGGGTTAGATGGGGTCTCATCCAGAGCTTTTTGGAATAGAAATGGCACCTATAAAATAAGTCATATTATTAAACATGCTAGTAAACATTAGTATTTAAACATTAGTAAACACTATTAAAACTTAGTATATAAATATAGTATATAAATATGGTATAAAACAGTATTAAACAGTAGTATATAAACATTAGTAAACATCAGTAAACATGCACTCAGGAGGAAATACAGTTTTTTAATCTCTCCAAATCCATAAGAAGATAGAGCAGTTAGAATAGCAAAGCTTAAAATCCGATGGTTATGTGATATGAGATCCTTACAAATCCCAAATATGAGTGAGGGTAAATAGCAAGTAAGTTTGAGGCCTGTGTGACATCAGCGTCATGAGGGGAAGCAGTGGAGCTACTTGATAACCAGAGAACAGGAAACCTACCAAACCACCCCACGGTACTCCTGGAGAATGAAGTGTGCCATCATCGGAGGACAGCGTGTGACGTCGGGGTGGGTGAGTACAGGTTCTGGAGACTCCAGGTTGCTATTGCTGGTAGATGCAAAGGGATGGAACACTGAAGTGCTTGGGACTATAAAAACTCTGGGAAGTTATAAATTAAAGTTCTCTTCGAGGACAAAACTCTGCTCCGAGAAAAAGCTGCTGGGAGTAGAATGCAAGTTGAATTGGACTCCCTCCACTCCTCCAAAACAAGGGGCAAAGGAAAGAGAAGTTTCATATAAAAAGGACGAGGAGAAAGGATACAGAGTAGACAGATCTCAGGAAATACAGACCATTTTTTTAAAAATCATTTTGTGAACACATCGGAAGAGAGCATGAGAGCCGTGAAGTCGGCAGAACTATCTTGTTCCACTCATTTCACTTAAAAATAACCATCAGAAAAGAAAAGCAGTTGAATCCCATACAGTGTCTCATGAATAAAGAGATTAAGATCAGCCTGACTTTCTCAAGGACAGTGGGTATCTGCCCATGAAACAGATAATACCTGCAGCTTAGTGTTCCAAAATGAGCTAAATGAAATTAAGAAAATCATAGAAGTCATGAAGATCAATATAAATCATATAAAAAAATTCATGAGTTGTTTTGAAAAGAGTTGTGGTAGAATTCAAGAATGAATTCAGAAATAAAAGATTAAAATATTTCAGAAGTGAAGACTACATTAGAAGCAAAACAAGGATGAATAAATATAGCAGGGAATGCCTTAAGAGAAATACACGTTGAAAAGAGAAACATTTTAAAAATCAAAAGGAATAAAAAACGAGAGGCAAAAGAAAATAACAGATATAGGACAGAGGTAAAGAAGATCCATTATACATGTAATAGGGATCTTTGAGGGAGAAAACTAAAAGTGGAGCAAAACAAATGCATAAAATGATAAATTAGGGAAACTTTAAGTATAAACTATATATATAAATAAATATGTGTATATTTAAGCAGCCTACTGCATACTTGGGAAAATTAGCCCAGGATAATCAATATGTAGTTGTTAACCTATGAAACTTTAAAAATATTCTCTGGGCATCTAAGTAAAATAGAATAGAGTAGACCAGACTAGACTAGAATAAAAAGCCAGAAGTAAATAAACTTTTATCATCAGACTTTTCAACAGAATCCCCAATACATGGGCCAGTCAATAGACACAGTAGTTGTGTAAACAAGAAAACAGTGGGTGAGTTGCCAGGGTCACACAGCAAAAAATTAGGGGAGCTGGGTGCAAATATAGGTCTGATTCCAAACCCACACTCCTTGCATTGATAAACAGCTGTACACATAAAAGCCAAAATGACAACTGATGATTCAAAACCTCAACAAAGAGCCAAGGTAGCCTTTAAAAACAAAAGAAATGTACAAAGATCAGTTAATATCTTTAATTCAGCATATTAAATATTAAAAAAGCATTTGCAAATGATGTACAACATGGAATTTCTAAAGTGCAAATGGGACAGCATTTACATAATTTGAATTCCCTCACTGTATTCCAGACACTTTAAGGGAGATTTTAGAATCCCCCTCCAAGAATCTCCTTCTTGGATGTGAGGAGTGGGATTGGGGGCAAGGAGGAAGGGAGGGAAGGATGCAGTAGAGACTGGGCAGTCCATCTACCTTTACGTTGCAGCTGGAATCGAACGTGGGAACGAGAGGCCTTAAGGGATGCTCATATAATTATTTTTTTCAACAGTGTTGATATGACAAATAGTCAAACTTGAAACAAAAGGAAAATGCAGAATGAATAGAGAGTGTTACATTGTTGTTCACCTGTGCCTTAGGACTCTAAGAAACTGGTGATGTAAAGCGTTTCCAGTGGGTGGTTTTTAGTTTACTTATCCTGATGTTAAGGATAAGGAAGAAATCTCAAGCAGGGTATATTATAACCTTAACTGCTAGTCATTTTTCTAATAAGCTAGATATAACATCTTATGCTGTAATTTGCCATATTTGCAGCTCTAATTTCAAAACCCAAGCAAAACTTACTTCTGGGAGATTAAAAAGAGAAGAAGTTTAATTTTTCCACTTTTCAGATGGGTGTGTAAGTGCAAATGATTTATTTTGAATTCTCTTCTAAAGCAAAGGAAGAGCTATTCCATTTTAAAATCGTAAGCTTCCCAATCACAGTCAAGACTTAAACAGATGGAATCCTATACTATTTATAATTCTCCAGCTTAATTTATAATTAACACACCTGTGAGAATCAAATAAAGACCTCCTCTAATTTTTTTTATATTATGATACCTCTATGGAAATACATGTTTTTGCATTAAAAAAAATTGGGATCTGTCTGTATGTCTACCTGTATTAATACTTCTGTCTTTGTCTTTGTCTTTATATCTGTATTTAATTACTTCTGTTATCTTTCCTGAAAAACAAGAATTGTGGTACTATAAATAGTAAGTACGTGTTGCGCAAAACTTGAGAAATAAAGCCACATTCTTTTTTTATAATAGTTTTTTTCTCTTTAGTAATTTTTGTTTGAAAAGATTTTGGAGGTGACGACTATTGAAGATTATGAAAAGTTAAAGATACTCCTGCAAACCGTCTTGGTACCTTGGCCAACTTTCAACTGGTTATGGACACATTCTTGAAATAAATTTAAGAGAAATTATTTAAGTGTCAAAACAAAGATAGCCATTACCTCTCAAGAGGTGGCAAAAATGATCACAATATAATCAGGAAATCTTCAGGCATATTTTTTAAATCTAACACTCCAAAGTGAATACTTAGGTAGGGGAAATTATTTTCACATGATAAATTTGGTCTTTGTAGCAAATTATACTCTTCTGGAAGAATTAGACTTTTTTGTACTTTGATAAGAGTGGAAAGAAGATCTTTTAGAAGCTTTGGGTCACAGATAATCAAAAGAAGTAAAGGAATTCATGGAAGGTCATGTTCAAGGAAGCTTTCTCCATCTTAATTAAATATATCTCAGCTTCCCTGGGTCATTACGAAGTCAAAGCTTTATTTTAGAAATAGGATTGTGGTTCTCCTAGAAATGTTTGGATACTATCCAGACTTGTTTTGTCATGCTGATATCTGAGCATTCTGGGCAGGCAATTTCTTATATAGACATGGCACCAAGACTGGGCTCTGTTGGGAGACACTGTAGGTTTTATGTTAATCCATTTAGTTTGGTATATCAAAGAATGCCTGTAAAATAATAAGCAGGTGACTTTATTGCCTAAAAATTGACACTGAACATACATAAGTCTTGAAACAAATTAATTGCAGGCTTTTTCCTCAAAGTAATAATATAAATAAAGCACCAATTTAGAAATAAAACTGCATGACAAACCTTGGGGTATATCTTCAGTGAGTTGTAATTTATATTAGAAAAAGTTTTGTGTTTTTATTTACATTAAATAATATATTGTGCAGATCTCCAGGTACATAGAAAGATATCTTATGGACCCAACAAAAAATGAATAATAGGACACTTTTGCTTATATCTAACACCAGTTTCAACAAGGCAATGTCTATACATTTAACACTTTATTTTCCCAAAATATTATATGTTATCTAGATACAAAAACTCTGCAAAACCTTAATATATGAAGAAACTTCTAAAGGATATATTTCTATATTTTATCTCCCTTTTGCTCTGGATTTCCATGGTTTGTAATTATCCATGACAATTCAAAACTTAAAAATGAAGCACTATAAAATCATTACTCCCTTTGGTAGTAAGAAGTTTTTTGACATAAAAACATATTTAAAATATCTGGTTAAAGTATTATATCTGTCCACATCTTATCTATGAGAAGCTCTTAGAACACACCTGGCACAGAGTAAGTGCTGTGTAAATATTAGCTATAATTACTCACTTTTCAAGATTAGCTCTAATGCTATCTCCTTTATGATGCCTTCATTGCCCACAGATCTCCAAATCTCTTGTGTTGTGCATTTACTTTGGCCAGAATGGGGAATCCGTTTTTTTTTTTTTTAAGACAATTTAAAAAACAAAACATATATCTCAGTGTTTTAATTCAAAGCTTTGTATATCTTCTGTGAAGTGCCTATTTCATGACTCTTGACCATTTTATAAATTGATGCATTAGTTGTCTTTTAAAGTTGAATCATTATATTAAGGATTTAGTACTTTATGTGATATTTTGTTGCAAATATTTTTACCATTTTGTCCTTTGCCTATTCGTGGATTTTTTTTGCATAACAGGATTAAATTTTTATATTTTCAAATATATCTTTTTTGTGTGTGATGAGTTAGGGGCAATTTTTAGTTAGAGGTTGCCAGCCAGTATGTGCTTCGCCACTCCTTACATATACTGTCACAAAGGGCAGGAACTGTAAATGCATATCTGAAATCTAGGGGAGGACTCTAGTCTGGGGTGTCAATCTGCATGTCACCTGTCTAGAGCATCATGCAAGTAGGGGTGCAGGTGAACTTTTCTGCAGCAAGAATGGAGAGAAAGGAAGGAAAAGAAAACCATTGGAACATATGTATTTGGGGGGTAAGAAGAGGAAAATGAGTTGGCAAAGTCGACACAGAAGAGTGACAATAATAAGAATAGTCAGGGAACCCTTGAAGGCCAAGAAGGAAAGAGATACAAGGTGATGGTCACTTGGTTAAGTAGAGTGGGATCTGACAAGAGAAGCCAATGATAAGGTCAGTACTAGGAAGAGAGGAGCAAAAAGGTGGTGAATAGACCAGCCTTTCTTCTATCTGGTCGAACAAGTACCATCTCCAAGCACTTATGAACACGTTAGAACAAAAACCAAAATCCTACTTGTTTGTGCGAAGTGATCATACATCTTGTGTAGTTTCTTTAGGCCCTCCCTCATTTCCACTACTGTAATGATTTTTTTTTTAAGTTCTGTGACATTGAGCAAAGGGAAAGTTTTATAGGAAATTCACATTCAACTGTAATGCTCTCTCTGTGCCTAGGAATGATGTTAACAGGCTAATGCTTTATCTTAATGACCTTTTATTATAATCACTAAGGTTACTTAACCGGCCTTACTGGGGTAGGAACCTGGGCCTGGTCTTTCTGTGTGAATTCGACATTGGAGTTGTATAAATAGCAGGATTTCAGAAAAGGGGGAAATAGGGAAGAAGTGGGATCACTCAGAGGTCTAAATGTGATACAGACTAAGTGTCTGTCTCAGCCTTCAGAACCTTGGCCTGACCTCCCTCAGGGCACAGAAATGGGACTGCCTGCTCTCCCTTTACCCCTGGTTTGTTTTTTACCCTACAGACCTGTCTGTGGACAGTTTTTGCATGCTCTGATAACATAGCTGGCATTGTTTGTTTTTCCCCCATTAGGGAGCAGAAAGGAAAATCCGAGATGAAGAGAGGAAGCAGAACAGGAAGAAGGGGAAAGGCCAGGCCTCCCAAACTCAGTGCAACAACTGTGAGTGTTGCTGAGGAGGGGTGGGCTCTGGCCAGGCCACGTCCACTCGGGGGACAGGTGGAAAGAAGTGGATGCTGGGTGAAACTATGGGTGTGTGAGGGATGGCTTGCTTTCCCTAGCCACGAAGACTAGGTGAATTGTCTCTGTGCAAAGCAAATGGAATCCCACAATCACAGGTTGTTGGCGCTGGGAGGGACTTGTAATATCATGGAGACCAGCACCTTCCTCCTCCCGCCGAGACATCTAGGGTACAGAGAGGCACAGGAGGGCACGAGGGGCTCTACCTCAAGAGTGCTCACCCGGAGCTCGTGCTCTTTCTGCTGCTTTGGCAGTGGGAGAGGGGGCGGTTGTAAAATGTGTTCACATCTGTGGCTTCTGGAAAGCTCCAGAGGAGAAATGAGGGAACTCAGAGTAGGGCTCACAGCTGAGAGTTCCTAGTCACGCATAACCCTCTCACATCCAGCCTCTGATGGAAAGTTGGCGGCGCTGCCTTTACAGAAGAAGAGCGACATCACCTACTTCAAAACGATGCCCGACCTGCACTCACAGCCGGTGCTCTTCATCCCTGATGTTCACTTCGCAAACCTGCAGAGGACGGGACAGGTAGGCCCCACCTGCTAACATCCACCTGCCCTCCCTCCCTGGCCAGTGGAGCCTTAAGACAGATTCACATCAGGCAGTGCTGACCTTGAAAATAACCTCTGCACTCCATGCGTTCCGTGAAAAAGCCAGTCATTCCAGAAGAAAATGGATTTTATAGAAAGGAATGTCTCGGGAGAGGAAATTGACTTAGTCAGGGGAAGAAGAGAGTGAGCCGGTATCAGTGAAGTGTTGACAAAGCAGTGAAAGGGGAAGAAGGTAAGGAGGCTGATAAAACCCAGAGAAGTTTTGTGTTGTTTCGGGTTGTGGGTTTGGTCATGTGGGATTAGCCTGGTGCAATAGAGCTCCATCTAATGGTGGTAAATTGAACTGCACCCAAGTGTTCAGAAAGTTGCCGAAGAAGAAAAATTTTGTGATTGCATAAAACCGTATCAACAGTTTTTCCCATTGAATACGTAAGTCATTCCACACCAAAAGAAAAACGAGATTGTAGACAAGCCTTTTTAAAAGTAATTCCTGTCTTCTGGTTATAGCTACAAGCGAAATTAAAGAGCTAAAATTAAAATAACAAACACCCAATAATTAACTCATTATGGTAGCTCAAGTTGGTGAAATATTAGGTGGCCACTAAAATTATAATTATGTAAATTATGTAGCTACATAGGAACTAGTTATGATAATGTTCAGTGCAAGAAAAAATTAGAATACCCTTTTGTGTCTGTACTGTGATTTCTAGATATATGCCTGAACTTGAAGGTAACAAAAACTGTAACATTTGATGCATAGGATTAAGTGATGGATGATTTTTTTTCTTTCTTTAATATTTTTAGTATTATTTATTTTATGTGATAAATTAAAATAGAGTAGTAAAAAAATGTATTTCCCTAGCATTAGCCTGATTTGTCTTTCACTAAATCAGTTGGGTTTTAGTGACTCTTGTATGGGTTAGTTTTCTTTTAAACTCAAAATCCTCCGAGGAAAAGTTTGTTTTGAGAAATAGAGGCATACTGACATACTCAAGTTTTTCTCCCATTCTAAGTGTTCAGACACTCAGTGGAATTGACCTTAGGAGGGGGAATCCTTATTGGCTCAACTTGCTCTTTCTGCAGAATATATTGTCCCTCCTCGTGTTGTTCCATTATAGGTATGAGACAAAGCAGGTATACAAACAAGGCTTCTTTGTTGCTGTTCATGACAGGACATGGTTGCAAAATACGTATAGTTTTTTCTTAGAGTGCATTCCACTAAAAACTAATTTAACAATCCCATCTTATCTTACATGTTTGACAGGCACAAGGTCACAAAGGAGAAAGAAGAATGTTAAGATTTACCAAGCTATGAGGGCCAGCACCTCATTTTATTTATTTTTTTAATTCCCAAGAGTATGGCGATTTGTTCATTTACCATCTTAGCCCCATAGGATTTTATGAAGCTGGGTACCCATACTTTCCCGAAGAAGGGATAATTCAAATTGTTCTTACTGTTTACGGTCATGATTCTGGCTTCGGCTCTCTGTCGAAGCTGACAGCCTGACCTGTTCTCTTGGCAACATTTCCCTGAAATATACAAAGCTGTTAATGAATCGCAGAGGAAAAGTGACCAAATGTGTGAGTCTTCTGGCCTCACTTAGCCTCTCCATGTCCGAAGTGGGTTCCTAGCCTGTGGCCGAAATCAGAAGGAATATGTAGCCTGTACAGTTTATTGGTTTTAGCAGTTGCAAAGCAGCACAGAGAGCAACCCCAGGTCATTGGCGAAGTTAAGTTCTGGAGTCTAGGGCCACCCCTGCAGAGCCCTCAGGCTTCCCCTGTGGCCTTGGAGTCAAAGTTAAGGGGGTCAGTGAGGGAGTCTGCCGAAGCTCTGGGCAACAAAGGAACACAGTTAGCTGTGCTCTGGAACAATGCGCGAATAGTCTATGGTTGATCAACTCATTTGGCCCAAGGACAGGAGCGCCTACAGTGGAGCTGATTGGGACTTAAAGTCTGCCTTTTCTTGAACAGCTAGAAGGCAGGAGGGAAGTGCAGTGCCAGGTGTCAGAAGGGGGTGACGGGAGGTGGCTCATTTTGACATTCAAAACAAGATCCAGCTTTGGCAGGTCAAATCCCAGATAGTCACCAGGGCTTTTCTGGAAGGCCTTTAAAAATGAGTGATAAGGGGAGCTTGGGAGAAGTTGTGAGATACAGAGGCACCATTCTGATCAGATTTCAAGGCACCTGAATCCAAGGAGGACTTTACTCTTCCCTCATACCCTTAAAAAGCAGTTTTCCCCATGTTGTAAACCACCTTCCCCAAAACCACAGGAGTGCTTGAAAGAATTCAGGTTCCCAAGTTCCATTCCAAGTGTTTTGAACCAAAATCTCTGAAGAGGGTTCCATATTTTTTATGCACCTTAAAGTCTGAGAAACACTCTCTAAAAATTAAATTCATGCACTAAGACCTACAGCCAACAAGGAAGCAACAGTGGGTCACTGTGTGAGAGAAGTGACAGTGCAAGGACAGGGATAGGGACAGTAGTAGAGGCCATTCAGGAGGGCAGGAAAACACTTAGGAGAAGGCTGCTTCATTTTGGGGTCACCAGTCAACTTTGCAGAGAGCTCTCCATGACCCTGTCATGTAGTCAGACAGGGCAGATGTGTTATGCTGCATTTAAAGAAACTAGCAAAAAGCAGGCCAACATCAGGATCTTTTTCCAAAAAAATTCCAGTTGTGTGGCCAGTGCTGTGGGCCAGGCTCCCTCACTTAATGTGGGTCACTCCACTTGCACCTAAGTAGACAGTCCCATTTCCAGAACATCACCGTGGCGGAAGCTCCAGTGCCGCATTGAAACCTGGGGTATGGTGGAAAAAAACAGCTTACCTTTGCTGTTTCTGTTAAAAAGGAACAAAGTATACAACAACAGATATAAGTTTTAAGAGGATAAGTTCCCTGTGGAAATCTTAATAATGGCTAGAATGGCTCACGCCCAGGGAATCCCAGGGAACAGAGCTGGATGGCCAGCTCTGTTACGGCCTGAAGTCTGGGAGTGGCAGCATCCCGGGCACTGCCAGGAGCCTTTGAGAACGTTTGTAGGGACGCTGTCAGTCTAGGCAGAGCTTTTCTCCCAAGCACCTGGGGCAGGGGCGGTGCCGAAGCGTACCAGCACCAGAAGTGACTACTGAAGTCAAAATGTAAATGTCTGACGCTAACTTGGATCTCGCTCTTCCCTGGAACAAAAATGGACCTGAAGCACATAGATAAAGCTCAAGAAAGGTCTAAGGTTCATGTTTATAAATAATTGGGTCAAGAGGACCCACATGCATACCAGATCCCCTCTGGATTTTTGTAGTTTCATAAAATAATAAGGATGCTTTATAATTTCTCTAAGTCGGATTCTGCCTGCCACTGTGCCAACCACCTAAAGAAATCTGTTCTCAGAGGTCTTCTGGCCAGGAGCACTTCCTAGAGCTACATGACCTTTCCCCAGCCTGAAGAGGGTTGACTCTAAATGTCTGTGGTTGTGGGATGCCAGCATGGCCCAGGCCCTTTCCGGGAGCCGACAGAGGCCTGGGGTGATTGCTGCACTGCCCTGGGACTCTTGCTCCCCTCCCTTCGCCAGAGCATAGCATCTGTAGTCAGCTCGCTATGGACCCGATGGGACTGGTTACTCACAGGCCTTGCTCCAGAGCCTTTCTAAACAATGATTTGTAGATCCTGCTAAAATATTTCTTTAATATCAAAAGTTAGAGCGGGCTTAGAACTGTAAGTAATCTGATCAGAATGACTTGAGCTAGAAATAATCAGATTTCCAATTTTACTTCCTTAAAATCTAAGAATTAACCCTAGAAAAAATGTGGGGTTAAATATTTATTTCCTTGGACACACATACACATACACACACACACACACACACACACACACACACACACACACACACACACCATCATGAAACAGATTTGCCTTTTGTCTTCTTGAAGACAGTGGAAGAGCCTAGGAAAGCCTGGGTATCACGTGATATATTTCCATTTCTTGTGTCTGACCTACAGTAAGCCTATTGTTTTTTTCCGCAGGTGTATTACAACACGGATGATGAACGAGAAGGGTAAGACACTCAGTTCTTTCACTTTACATCCAGAGTCAGTTCATGTCAGTAGAAAAGGCTCTTGGAGCACAGGATAACCATGGACTTAGAGCTGAGAAATGAGAAAGGCTTGACTCTGGGACTGTCTGAGAGGAAGGCTGGGGAAATGCTGTTCTCCTTCCAACCTTTCTTTATCTCTCTCCTTTTTATGATCTGCCTTTGAATAACTAGCTATTTTTCTGAGTGACACATCGCTTCAATTCTACCTTTTCACCAATAATCCAGTTACTGAGGTCTCTGGCCCCAACACAAGATCAAGGTGAGCGTGAGGTGGGAGCCAGGGAGACAGTCTGCCCTGCCTAGTTAGCAGTGCTCAGGTCACCCACGTGAACCTCTAGAAGCCCTCACTCTGGGAGACGGGCCCAGGGCTAGTGGGGAGGCCAGTGCGAATGAAGCTAGGGAGGCTGAGAACCCAGTTACTGTCCTTGGGATTGCAGGTAAGGAAGCATTTACATGGGGTCACTAAGGCTTCCAAGTGCCTTGCACATCAAGTTTCCGCATAGTGCTTTCTGTACACTTACACATTTTAGAAGCAAAAAGGTGGGGCACCTGGGTGGCTCAGTGGGTTAAGCCTCTGTCTTCGGCTCAGGTCATGATCTCGGGGTCCTGGGATCGAGCCCCACATTGGGCTCTCTGCTCAGCAGGGAGTGTGCTTCCCCCTCTCCCTCTGCCTGCCTCTCTGCCTACTTGTGATCTCTCTCTCCCTGTCAAATAAATGAATAAAAATCTTAACAAAAAGAAACAAAAAGGAATCTTCAAGGTCATTTAGCTGACCCTCTCTTCTGAGCAACATAACACAGTTACATCAGTTTTGATAGGGAGTCAGTTTTGATAGGGAGTCAGGCAGCTTCTACTTGAACACTCTCACTGTATGTAAGATAGCTCATGACACCATTGGACAGTTGTAGCTTTTGGAAAGTTAGTTTGTTTATTGAACTGATGTCTCCCTTCACCCACTGACTCTAGTTTTGTTCTTTAGATAAGCTCCATCCATTCCTCCTCATTCAAACATAGTTTTACCTTTCAACATCCCCACACCAGGGGATACCACCAAATTTTTAATAGTTTCCCTAGAATTGGCTCTCAGAAATAAATGTCTGTTCTCAACCATATGAGCTGGAGATTATACTGGAATAATTTCTTCTTGTGACCTGGACTCTTTTTTCTCTTAAAGCAACCTAGAACTACATTCATTTTTCAATATCTATGTTATATTGCATATATACTGCTAAAATCTTGGTTTGCATTCTGTCTACGTAACTGAAGTCTCTAGGTCATTTTTTTCAGACTATAAGCACAGGGCTTCCCTGTGCTTATGCAATTAATATAATTATTTATAAAACATTTCAAGGTGAAGTAAGTGGAGCAGGTATTGCTGAGTTCATTTCCTAGAGCAGAGTTTGATAAACTGCAGCCCGGGGGCCAAGTCAACCCATCACCTGTCTTCGAACAGTCCATAAACTTTTTTCTTTTTTCTTTTTCTTTTTCTTTTTTTTTTTTCTTTTTTAAGTAGGCTCCATGCCTAGCGTGGAGCCCAGTGCAGGGCTTGAACTCATGGGATCAAGAGTTGAACACTTAACCAACTGAGCCACCCATGCACCCCCCGTCTGCAAATATTTTTAAGTGATCAAAAAAACAATCCAAAAGAAGGATAATAGTGTGTGACAAGTGAAAATTAAATGAGATTCAGGTGTCCCTAAAGTTTAATTGGAACATAGCCATGTTAATTCCATTATGTCTTGTCTATGGCTGCCTTCCTGCTACAACAGCAGAGCTGACTAGTTATAGCAGAGACCCGTGTAGCTGGAAAGCCTAAATATTTACTAATCTGGCCCTTTACATAAGAAAAAGTGTGCCACCCTCTGGCCTAAAGGGTAGAGAAGCTCAAAGGAGTCAAAGAATTCCCCAGCTGGTTGGGTGCGGAAACTTGTCCAGCATCTGACCTCTAAATTCAGAGTTTTGAATTTTCTAAATACCTAATTAGATTGTTCTTTTTATCTTGGCACATAGGTAATAGATCCCCAGTGGCTGGAAGGAACAGAAAAATTAGCACTATCGATTCTAATCTGTTACATATTTTACCAGGGACAGTGTGGCGTCATGGAAAGAACAGTGACTCTGAGCTTAGGAAGCCCACATTCTACTCCGGGGCCATCACTTACCAGTGTGAGGCCTTGGGCTGGCTCCTTGACCTTTGGCCTTCAGTTTCCTCAGCTGTAAAATGAGGATTTGGGATGAGGTGACCTTCGAGGCTTCATCCAGCACTCTACGTCCTCTATACACTCTTACCTTCTCTGGGAGAAGTTAGCCCCATAAGAGGGAAGTGCCTGAGACCCGAGTGCTGCCTCACGTGAAGACCTCCCTTGGCAATCGACCTCAGCCCGCACGGTCCTTCATAGCAAGCTGGCAACGTTTAGGTGGCCAATTGACCTATTTCTAACTCCCGTGCCTTGGCCTCTCTGTCAGAATTACACTCTGCTGTTGCATAATCATGAGGACTGAGGCCCGAGTCTCTGTCTCTCGCATGTCTGATTAGAGTTCAGTTGAGCATGGTGGGTGGCCATGGAGCTCAGTGTTAACACATGGTTCGTACTTGGCTCTTGTTATATGTAAAAGTAGTAACATTCACTAGCTATCGTGGATAGGCACTGTACTAAGTGCTTTGTAGCATTGTTGGGTTGAAGTCTCCCCAAATTCCCATGGGGACGATGCTGTCATTACCTCCACTTTATAATGAGCAGTGGAACTTGGGGACCGAGAAGCATGGTCTAAGTCCCCCAGCTGGCAGTGACAGAGGCAGGATTGGAACCCGGTCTATCAGCGCTCCCCATGCCTGCTCTTAGCCATCACGCCCTGTCACCTCACTCTCTTAATTCTTGATCGCGGCTTCCAGGGAGGCCCAGAGACAGGCCCCCATTGTGACAGCGTTCTGGCCTCGACAAAGGCACACCCCTAGCTCACCCTCTGGAGTGTGGGACCCAAACTGTGACAAGCCCGGATGAGCGGACTGGCAGAGGGGGCCAGCGCACCGAGCCCCAAGGAGTGCCGCTTGCCCTGGCATGTGCATAGCCTCCGTCAGGGCTATCTCTGGCCAGTTCTGCTCTCCCTGCCAAGCAAAATCACTTAGTATGAAAGCATCTGGTTAAGTGCAGGGAAGCCACGTTCGCCCAACCAGCAGCTGAAGGACGCAGCGCAGCGAGGCACACTGCTCTCTCCCCCCGCAGCTCCGAGGCCCATGAGGCCCACGTGGTGCTCAAACACAGGCTTGTGCCCAAGCACGGCCTGCTGGCCTCAAGTGCCCGCAAACCTGAGCGTGGTTAAAGCAGGAAAGGAGAGGAAACGCAGGTGAGGTGGGGTCGGGGGTGGGGGAGCATCATCAGCCATGTGCCTAAACGGGACAAAAAGAGGAACACCTGTTTGTTTCTGCCTCTTTGATGATAAAGTGAGTACTGGGGGTGACTTCTGGTGCTGAGTTTGGGCATCAGTAGACCCCACGCAGGTTTGTTTTATAGGCAGGGGATCCGAGTTAGATACAGGGTCTTTGGACTCCGCTTCTCAGTAGCAGGCCTTTTGCTGCAATTTGGAATCACCTGGGGAGTTGAAAAATAACTCACCTACAGGTAGCACCCCCAGGGATTTGATTTAATTGGCACGGGATGCAGTTTAGGTAGGGAGGCCTTTTTAGAGTCCCCAGGTGATTGCTCGGCAGTGATTGTGAACCACTGCCCTGGAGCCAGCCAGCCATGATTTGAAGCAGGCCTTTACAAGCTCCGTAACTTAGTGTAACAACTTTTTGGGAGTCTCATCTAAAAATAGCAGATAATAATACCTACCTGATAGAGCTATAAGCATGAGTATGTCAAATGTCCTGGCATGTGGAAGGTGCTTTCAAAAAAAAAATCATAGCTGTTATTATTGTTGTTGAGGATCCTTTTCAGGCCCTCAATAAATAATACTGAATTGAGAAATGGAAGAGAGAGGAAGAAGAATGGAAAGAACAAGCCAGACAGAAGAATTTTCTATGGAATATGAGCCCTTAACCAGGGATTCATGAATGGCTCTTAAGGGGAAGAGGAAGGGCTTTAAACCCCTTGAAATCATATGTAAATTGCTATGCAAATGTTACACATGGTGGGAAATGCTATTCTAGTCCATTACTTCAGGGGATCTGGTCTCCATGCCCATCCGACCTCTAGTTCCTGGAAAACCCTTCTTGCCTTAATCTCTTGTCCACGGTTGTCCCCACAGAGGTGCCCCCATTCCAGCCTGCAGTGGGGTGCCTTCAAGTCCAGCAGCTCTGTAGCTTTCACACTGCCTTTGGGGCACAGGGACCCTTGGCAAGTTCCAGGTGGTCCTGTGTCTGGAGGACAGTGGTTTCCCTCCAAGAATCTGCCATCACTATGGTGCTGCTTGGGATCCTCAGACCACAGTCCTCTCCAAAAATTTCTCTTTTCCCCTTGCTTCTTCTCAAAGGCCTTGGGGCTCACACCACCTTGGAGCTGCATTGTATCATCTCCTCAAAACCTGAAACTTCAGGAGAACAAAAGCCAGGAGAAGGCTGGGCAGGGCAATCCTATGGATTGGTCCCATACCAGCTCAGGGAGACAGCTCCCCAGAGTGACGTCACTCATCATGCTGAGTGACGCCAGCAGAGTCCCCTGCCATTCCTCTTGCAGGAGGGAGAGTCCTGTAGATACTGGGAGACCAAACCATGAGCTTGGTTACAGTGTTGCTTTTATTTCATGATCATTTTTGTGGGATATTCTCGCTAGATACCAAATTCCAGGTTGTCAATTTCTTTCTTTCTTTCAGTTTTGGGTTCCATCATTACTGTTGAGAAATCGTGCATCTGTTTTACTGTCGTGTTTAAATTTGATTGTCCATCTTCCTCCTTCCCTCTCTCCCTTCCTTCCTTCCTTTTTTCCTTCTTTCCTTCCTTCCATCCCTCCTTCCCTTTCTTATTGTTTGAGAAGGGTGTTTTTCTTTTAGTTTTTCAGAATGTTTATTAAGATGTTCCTACATGTAGGTTTCCTTTATTTTTTTTCCTGCTTGGTATCTTATAGCACTTACTGAGTCTGTGGGTTGATGTCCTTCATCAGTTCGGGAACAATATCAGCTATTACCTCTTCAAACAGTGCTTCTTAATTGTTCTCTCTCTGCACTCCTTTGAGATTTGAAATGTCTATTAGAACGTTGTATTGTGTCCCTGTGTTTTTTATGCGCTTTGCTGAAATGTACTTCTTTGCTCACCCTGTGTCAGCCTGGATATTTTCTGTTGATCTAATGAGTTCTTAATTTCAGTTATCATAGTCTTTAGTTCTAGGGTTTACACTTAATTGGTTTATCTATTTTAATAGGTTCCAGCTCTGTATGTCTTGTTATTTGTATTCATGAACACAACAATTACTTTTAAGTTCACATCTGGTAACTCAGTAATATGCTAAAATTGTGTTTTCTGTGGGCCTGTTTCTATTGCCTGGTTTTCTCTTGGTCCTTTTTGTTAGTATATTTAATAAGCATTAGTTGAATGATGACCAATGTATGTAAAAATTATGGAAGACCTAGGTGACCATGTTTTTCTCTTATGAAGGTTTTCCCTATCCTCTGGTGTGCTGCCTGAATGAATGCAGATCACTACTCCAGTCGGGGCAGAACTGACCCCAAGCTGGGTTGCAATTTGTATTAGCCTCAGACTACTTCATCCTAACCCCTAGACTGTAGCTCTGAGGGACTTTCTCTGGGCCCTCTTCCTTGGTGGGATCTGAAATCTGACTTTTGTCTCTTTAGCATGCAGAGACTACTAAAGTCTCCTCTATGATTTTCAAGGACTTTCTGTTTAATTTCTTACTTTCTTGTCCTGCGTAGTTTAGGGACTTGGCAAATATTTTGGAAGAAATACTACATTTTCTGGTTCACTTCTCTGTGCTTCCTTATTCTCTGGGAGTTTTCCCATAAGTCCTAGATGCCTTTGCAGCCCCAAACACCAATTTCTGTTTCTCTAATGCTGTAAGATGGCCAGAAGCTGTGTAGATGTTTTAGCCCTTGCATATGTGCCTCAGCTGGGATTCTCACCTTCTGCTCCCAATCAAGAACTGGCAAATGCTCTTGAGGGAATAGTGGCTTGAGGGAATAGTGGCTCACTGACGACCAGCTCATCTCTCTGCAGTCTCTTCCCTGAGACCTTAGCTCCTCCAGCCCTGACCGCTCCATTAGCAGTCTCCGCTACTTTCAAGAGGTTTTCTGTTTGTTTGTTTGTTTAATTTTATGCAGTTTTCACATTGTTCTTGGCTAGAACATTGGCTTACTACCAGCTATATCTCATCAGCTCCAGAAATATCTGTATTTTCTCTTCAAATGATCCTTCTGGGTCCTACTAACCTAGTTATTGATTACTTGCATTTTTGAGCTCTTAACTGTAGTAATCATTACTAAATCTATGTGTGGGTTTTGTTTGTTTTGCTAATTCTGCTAAGATAAATTCTATCCATACCCCAAATTAGCATTGATTGAAGTCATTTTGGGATGATTACCCAAAGAATAATTCATTATTGAAACTAATTGAGATCCTACTCCATACTGTGAGAGACCTTGTAAGGACTTGAACATAAGAGAGCCTCCTCTTTTCTGAGGCTAACAGAGGGGAAGAAGCTCAATTTATTTGGGGGTAGTTAGCACATGTAGATGTGAAATAGACAAACTGTGCCTCTGTGGTGCCTGCAGCTCGTTTCTGTACTTTATTTCGGTGCCTCCTCACTAGGCACAAATGGCTAGTGCAGCTCAGCCTGGCTGGTGTGGCCACAGACCCAGGCTTCAGACCTGAACACCTTAGCAGTTCTTTGTTTATACCTAGAGACTCTCTTTCCCTAAGATTGACTCCACAAGGCAATGGCTTCATATGCTGCTGAACCCGAAGTCACCCGCATATTAGCCACACGTGTGCTAGTGAGCTAGAGATTGACATGAGAGAAAGCTCCTTCTCCTGGTTCTCTAGTCCTTCAGTGGTACAGTGTAGTGTAATTGGAAAGGACATTCGGAGACCAGAAGTTTGTGTTCTGTTCATCTATCAGATGGGTCTCTCATACCTGCTCCTCTTTTCTTGCTTTGCTTTGAAAATAAATGAAACATTTGAATCCAGACCACACAAACTTATTGACTCCTGCTAGTTTTATAGATTTGGAAGTGTGAAAAAGCATTTTTGAACTCCCAAGAGACGTGCGGTTTATCCAAGATGTTATTTTAATGGCAGAGTTTGTCATGACTCAGAATGGGGTGCTATCAAAAGTCAGCAGGACTGGAAGAATATAAATAAATGTTGCTTGGTGTGAAAAAGAAAATCACTGGTTAAGGAACCCTCACACAGCATGAGAGCGTGTCTGGTGATATTTCAGGCTATTTACCTGTTATTAACCTACTGGTCACTGGCAGTTGTGTGAATTGATTTTTTAATCTTCTGCTCCCAAGGTCATGGTCATCCCATTTCCAAGACGTAATGGAATAACATGACCTGCTTTTATGATAAGGTAGTGAGGTGAAAACAGAGGGAACAGTGCCCGAACAACTTATTACCACTGTGAACTGGGACTCGAGTTTGAGTTTTCTCTCTAGTTGTTTTCACAGTTTGACTTACTTGGAAATAAAAGAGAGTGCTGATTCTTAATATCATTTCTCATACCCTCACATCATCATCTCAGATTTATTGAGTACTTTTATCATGAGGTTGTCCCTCAAAGCTGCATTCTCTGAACAGCCTGTCTTACTTATTAGCTACATCACCCTACCTTTTCACCCACTGAGCCTGAGTTTGGTTTTCACTAAAATAGGGATAAGATTAGCCATTGCCCTGGCTGGCTCACGCGGTATTCCTGAGACCTCAATAACCAAGAAGACTAAAAGTACTTTGTAAAATGTGAAGTCTTTTTTAAAAAATTGAGAGACCTTTTCAGAGCACTTAGCTTTTGAGATGATAAAGTAAAGCATTATTGGTTTAATAATTTAAACTATTAGAATTAATAGAAATACTTTCTGGACTGTCCATAGCTTTGCACCATGTGTTCTTTGTACCATTGGACCCTACTACTAGCTTTGAGAACTGACAAATAGCTTCTTAATGACAAAGATGCCAGTGGAGAATTGTAGCAGGGTTTTGTACTATCTTGGAAACTTGGCATTGATGTGGTGTCAACCTCCCATGCAGGAAGCTTTTCCAACATGGGTCCTTCAATTGCACCGAAGTGGACTCTTTGCTCTCTGAGGGTACATGAAAACTTTGGTGTCTTTTGAGCTGTCTGCCATATTTATTCTTCTCCATATCTCTCTTTCTCTGATTGTTCCACCTTTATTGTCACTCTCATCGTCATCTCTAACACTTCGGCAGCACTTACAGTATAACCAGCAACGGTGTGAGTGTTTTATGTATGTCAAATTTATTTCATTCTTTCAACAGCCTCCCTTTAAAGACAAGGAATCTGAGGCTCATGGCAGCTGAGGAACTTGTCCATGTTCCCGTAGCTAGTAGATTATAAAGCAGGGGTTTAAACCAAAGTAGTCTGGACCCAGAGTTCATGTCTTAATAATTCTGTTGAACTGCCTATCTGGCACTGCTTCATGTGCCTAATTCCAAGAATCTCCAAAGAGAGTAAAAATTTCCAAAAACCTGTCGACTCCCTTGAGGGCCTGAAGAATAGCAAGACTCCATTCAGGAGCATTTTCTCCATGTCTAACCCAGTTCAGGCTGCTCTAGCAAAACACCACAAACAGGGGTGTTTAAACAACAGATATGTATTTCTCAGAGTTGGAAGGCTGAAGTGTGAGATCAGGTGCCCCTATGGTTGGTGTCTCGGGAGAACCCTCACAGGGCGGTCCTTTCTTCTGAGGCTCTTAATCCCATCATGGCGGCTCCACCTTCATGTCCTAATTACCTTTCAAAGGCCTCACCCCTGAATAACATCTTACTGGAGAGTGGGGTTTCCACATACAAATTTGAGAAGACACGTATGTGCAGCCCACAACAGTCAGCACCAATGACTTCTCTTCAGTGATAATCTGTGCTTCCAATTACCATTCTTCTCAAGGACTCCTCCCCTTCTTTAGAGTACCCAGAATGGTCAGGAACCTTGGGAGGAAATGCAAAACCACCAGCACTGGCTCCTGTGGGGACATGTAGGGACTCAGCACCCTATGGGGTCTGGGGGATACTGAAATCCCCTCTCCCCAGGAGGAGGGAAGGGCTGGGTGGCCGAGGTCTGGGTCTCTGGGGGAACTTCCACCACTGCAGTCTCATCTGCTCCAACCAGATGGAGCCATAGGACAGCAGGAAGTCAGGGCAGCCTCAGAACTGAGAACCAGCCAGGGAAGCCCGTCCCATTTCCAGAGGTCCCCGCTGTGCTCTTCAGGGGCTGGCAAGAGAGTGTAGGGCACTCAGGCCCTAGCTCAATGGGAGGAGCTAATAATTTGAAGATCACACAGACCCAGGGTTCACTCCTGCTATCCCCATCCCAACCCTGATCTTTTGAGCAGGAAGGGCGTTAGGTGCAGGACAGGGTAGGAAAAACCCAGGGGTCTCATCTTTGTGGATCCATATGCAGTAATGGGCAGCATGCCCTTGGTCCGTGCCCTAAAGATACTGGCGTGTGCGTTCTGCCCCAGACAGGGATGACTTGGGACCTGCAGGGAGAGGAAGGAGGTTGCTGAGTGGATCCAGCTGTAGAGAACTAGGGATGGTACAAACAAAGGGAAAAGATAGGGCCAGACACATATGCGAACCTTTCTTTTGACTCCCTGCATGCCTTACTAAACAATTTCTGCTCATCTTTTCTAGCAGCAGTGTCCTTGTTAAACGGATGTTCAGGCCCGTGGAAGAGGAATTTGGTCCAGCACCTTCTAAGCAGATGAAAGAAGAAGGGATGAAGCGAGGTATCTCCCCTCTGGCATTGCAGGGCTACCCACCCTCCCATTGTGAATGGTAGGGGCGCTTCGCACGAAGGCCGTGCGGCCCAGCCCCGACCCCGTGCTTCAAGGCTGGCCTGGGGATTGGTTATTGACTCAGGAAGTCCACAGTCTTCCCCTTCACATCCGGCCCTGTCCTTTTAAGCACCTTAAGCAAACATTTATTCTTTCTGGGCACTGGTTCTTTCCTTTGCCCTGGGAGAAAGGTACTGAGGGTACTGATCAGCCAGCAGTGAGGTCCGACGTCAGAAAGAAGCTTTTGCTGCACATGAGACAGTAACGTCTCACAAGCAGCAGTGGCTGAGAATTACTGTACGTGCCTCACTGTCCTTCCTTGGAGGAAGAGCAGAGTGTGGGGAACGGCCATGTCCCCTCCTGTCCTGCTGTAGCCAACACAAGAGCTTCCAGAGATCTTAGACGCACGGTGCTGGCTTTCGGTGAGTCAGGCTACCCTGTTAAATATGTTTGCCATCCAAACAGACTTGAGTTTTTTGTGACTGAGAAACTATATTTCTTTTCTACTTGTAACGGGATTTGCATAATGGTCAAGAGCGTCCCCTCTGTAGCCTTCCTCAGCTCCTCAGAGTTGTATGACCTTGGGGAGACCCTCTGCTCCTTCGAGTCCACATTGTAAAACAGGGATGACAAGAGTACATACGTAGAGCTGCTGTGAGGATTGACGGACTTCAGTGTGTGTCAGATACTTCACCCAGGTGCCTTCCTTCCACATAGTAAGCACTTTGTGTTCACTATTATAGCCATGACTTATTATTAGGTCTGGGTCTAGTTACGTCTGTTCATAGTGAATAAGCAATTAGTGTTTCAAAATGGAAAGAGCATAAATACCTGGGTGGTGTTAATTACATTCGCAACGTTTAAACCTTTCGAAAATTGACTTTGCAGGCTTCCCATCAAATATTCAGGTGCATTTTGAGCTTCGTTCTTGCAGGCCTTTTCTATCACATACTTTAGAATGATGGAAGAATTATATGGAAATCAGGAATCACACAGGCAAAAGTAATTGTAGCTTGCATCCATATTTAGTGCATGCTGGCTAGCCCAAAGGTTGTGTTTTTCAGATTATTTTGAGATTGTGAAGTCAGTATAAAAATTGCCACTGGGAATTTTATTGGGCTGTGACAGAAAGCAAGTCTACTGCCTTTGAAACATCTAAATCACGAGGCACACAAGGGCGCTGCAAGCTACCAGCCATGGAGCACGTGGTCTCCCGGGAGTGGCTTTCCTTTGGAAAAGGACAGTGGAGTTACTGAGCCCCTTGCCTGGAGCTCCCAGTCAGAGCTGGTCTTTGACAAACAAGAGGAATCAAGGTCACTGATGGTTCCCATCGTTTATTTATTAGAAGTTCTCCAGGAGAGAAAATGATCATAATTATCACCAAAGCCATCCTTTATTGTTCTGCCTTTGTAGCCACTTCCCTGGGTGGCTCCGTGGGAGTCGCTTGGAGCCTGCCCCTGCGGCTCTCTGCCTCTCCTGTAGCATCTGGGGTGCGTGCTGGCCTTTGTGGCCATCGTGAGCGGAGGGATGCTTGTGTGCGCCTCGCCACAGCCGCACGGTCACTGCAGCTGCCACCCCGGGCAAGCTGGGGGGCTCTGTCAGCCAGGCAGGGGTGTGGGGGCGCCGCCCTGCCTGGCCTCTCTCCCACAGCCCAGCCACATGGCTACCGGACCGCCTCCAGCCCCTTCCCGCGACACCTGTAGCAAGGGTATCAGCCATACCATTTCAAAGACAAAGATTTTAAAAGAAAAAAAATGTGTAAATCCAATGGAAGCAATACTCATTTTATTTTTTTTATTTTTTTTTTAAAGATTTTATTTATTCATTTGACACAGAGAGAGAGATTACAAGTAGGCAGAGAGGCAGACAGAGAGAGAGGAGGAAGCAGGCTCCCTGCCGAGCAGAGAGCCTGATGCGGGCCTCGATCCCAGGACCCTGGGATCATGACCTGAGCCGAAAGCAGAGGCTTTAACCCACTGAGCCACCCAGGCGCCCACAATACTCATTTTAATAGAACATGTTTGGCGTTCCCTTAGGGTCAGCCTGCTGGAACTGACATTTTTTCTGTTGGGGCTTGCAGGGAGAACTTATAGAATGTCCACTGTAACAGCCACCCCCTTTTCAATTTAACTGTCCCCATCTACTTGTAACTGAGGTCCTGTGGTTTAATTGTTTTTCATTGTGCCACTGACCTTGAGACCTCTTTATAATGCCAGTAGGCCATTGGGTCGTTTGAGCTGAAATGGAGACTAGAAATATTCCTCCAAAGGGCTAAATTTTGAAATCTTTGGAGACACCTTCAATCTGTTTATTTAATTGGTAGTTTATTTTTATACTTGGTAAAGAGAAGAAACTTTGCAATACTTGAGGGTGTTTTTTCTCTTTTGTGTCATACACAAACTGAACATCTGCTGCCTGCAGAGAGAAAATGTAGGCAGAGCCCTGGTGCAGCGTGTAGACTTGGCCTTCATAAAGCAGGCAGCGTTAATGAGGTCCCTGGGGTCTGGAGAGGAGCAGGGGAAGGGGCAGGAGTTTGAGCTAGAGCTGTTTTGGTTTCCATCTCCGACTTAATTCTTTCGGCTTGGTGGTGACCGTGGCTCTGTTGGTATCTGACAAGGTCGGAGGCTCCGCAGGGTTCCTTGGCTGCACACTTTTCCTCTTCCTGTAGTAGTCAGGCGGAGGGGGCTGCAGCCTTGGTGCTTTTCTTGCCCTCTGAAGTTAGAACCAGAAGCCACATCACCGGAGGAGGGAGAGAGAAAGTGCAGTTCGCTCAGGGGGCTGGAGGGTCACATGGGAATGGCAGTTCCAGTTCTTCTGGGAGCTAAGACTCATGCAATTGCTGTAAGGGTGTTCCCAGAGTGTCTTCTCCTCTCTGATGGTGTCTGGGGTCGCTACCATCTCTCCTAGTCTGTGTATTATCAACTTGAGATTGTTATGTTGCAGAGAAATGAGCACAAAGCCACACTGACCTTCGCGGAGGGCTCTAGAATCATGCCAGGTGCTTCATAAGGGCATAGAGGAGCGGTGCTGGCTGTGTGCTGGGCACGGTGCTAAGTGCCCCATGTGGATGCTTCTCATTTAAGCCCTGCAGCAACCCCGTGAGGTAGATGATGACGTTCTCCCCGTGGTCCGGGGAAGACCAGCTCTTGGCGAGGTTTAGGGGAGCAGGGCCCCACAGCAGGCTGCACTGGGATCAGAGCCAGGCTGGTTGGACTGCAGGCGCTCGGCTTCTCCCTCACGCCCCTGACAGGCCCCCTCCCGGGCCTGGACACCGGTCGGTCGGTCGGTCTGTCTGCCTGGAGTTGCCTTCCCCGTTCTCTCTCCCCGCCTCCCCACCTCTGTGAGAAGCTCAGGCCCCAGTAAGCACTCTCTCATATCTTTGGCCTTCTGAACTCATCCAGTCCCGTCCGGCTGTCTGCCCATTTGAGGAATGCCTGCCTCTCTAAGGGACCATGAATTCCTTAAGGTCAGACCATGTCTTAATTCACTGCTGCAACCTTAGCTACCGGCACACGGCCTGATGGGTATTTGGCAATATTTGTTGAATGATCAAATGAATAAATAGAAAACGAGGTCGCAGGAAGAGATGTCCTAAGGAGATGATGGGCCCACCATGAGCAATTCCAGTGTGAACAGTGTGGAAAAGCATCACAGTCCACTGAGTGTGACTCACTTGTCCGTTTACTCCCTGCAAGGGCCCCTTCGCCCCCGGCTGCGGGTCAGCTGTGGAGGGGCGGCAGTCACCCTCGCAGGGGTCATCTGGGTCGTCAGGGCTCTGCGACCTCACAGATACTGTCCGCCTCTGACACGTGTATGACAGGAAGCGGGCTGGCAGCGGGGGCGGCTGTGTGGGCTCCTCGGTCACGCCTCCCCTCTACTTCTCTTTCAGTGCTGCTGTACGTGCGGAAGGAGACGGACGATGTGTTCGACGCTTTGATGTTGAAATCCCCCACGGTGAAGGGCCTGATGGAAGCGGTAAGCAGCTGACCCTTTCAGGCTCCGGGAAACCCATGTTCTCCTGAGATGGAGTCCGCTCATTAACATGCAGCCTTCAGGAAGGCTCTGGAATGGGCTTTACAAAGAAAAAGAAAAACAGGCTTATGGAAACACTGATCTCCACACCATCCTGGCTTATTAGCATTTAAGGAGAAGGCAACTTTGAAAAACTGCCAGTTCCCTGCCAGCTTGAGGCTGATCAGAGTAAGATGCCACAGAGGAAGGTTCATCTGTGAGTTTCCACTTGTCTCTTTGCGTGAAACCAAATTAGATATGTTTAACTTCCAAATATGCGCACAACAAAAACAATTAGGAAGTATCTTGCTGGCTGTGATAGTGTAGTCCAAAATAAAAATATGACCTCTTTTGGTTAAGAAACACACACATACATATAGCTATGGATGGGATATGGTGATTTAAGCAAGATTCTGAAGTTCCACCCTCTAGGGCACTAGAAGCCCCAGTTTCGTCTAGCATTGGGGAACCTGGGCTCAGGAGAAGTTATTTTACTTTTATCCATATGCTATCCATCCACATATGACTTTACTATGACTCTACTTTGACTATTTCTCCCTCCCACTTTTTTTTTTTCCTTCTCTACAACAATGTAGAAGATCTGGGTATTTTATGGTGATGGAGACAACAGGACTACCAAGGGACAGTCCAGAATCACTTGTGGGTCTGCAAAACTGCAACATTGGAACAGTATCTTGGGTTGTGGGGCAAAATGTTAAAATGCATAGAATAGGACCTAGAAGTGAAATCATATAATATGTGGTCGTTTGGGATTGGTACCTCTCACTGAGCATGATGTTTCAACCATGGTTTAGTCTAATCAGTACTTCATTCTGTTTTATCACTGAATAATAGTCCATTGCACGGATATACCACATTTTGTTTTTCCAGTTTTGTCAGGTGATAGACATTTGGGGTTTTTCCACCCTCTGGGTGTTGTGAATAATGCTGCTGTGAACATGTACAAGTTTTTCTTTGAACCCTGTTTTCAGCCACTGAGTAACCGCTGCCTGCACTCCCCGACCACAGCAGAGTCGAACTTTTGATCTCTCTTCGGGGAACTAGTTAAACCTTCCTTCCTTTGCTTGGCTGTGGGTGTAGGGGAGAGTAGTGTGCGTGGCATCCTTTGACCTTGTAGGTCGGGGAGAGATCAGATGCCTTGGGGCAATTCTGACTTCATCTCCCCTTTGTTAAACCTGGAAGGAAAAGGTGTTACTTGATGGACCAACACAAGCTACCTCCTTGCTTCTTGAGTGGGTCATGTGGGCGAGCAGGGCTAGGGACGCTCCTTCCCGATTCTCAGGTGACTTGGTCTGCTGGTGCGCTCCAAAGGAATGACACCAGCAGTCCCTGCAATTTGGGGTGGCCTCCAAGGACAACGGGTTCTGTTTGAGTGAAGACTTGAGCACACTGTGAAGTAAGAAGGCAGGACACTGGCGTTGTACGCTGGGTTTCTTTGGGGCCTGGGTGGGCTAAGAAACAGCTGTCTCCTAGGCATGCGGTCTCTGAGGACCAGCACCTCACTAGTGTGTGGCATTTTACCGTCCTGACACTTAACGACACGCACGTGGAGAGACAGTGCGGGCTTGTGAGCCAGCACATGGGCTTCGGGCTCAGAGACCCTCTGTGGATTTGGGGAATTGGCCTGGGTCTACAATACCTCCTTCATCCTCCATCAGAGGTGTGGGAAGCCCACTTGCTTTCTCTGCTGAGGTAGGTGCTCAGGGAGAGCAGACCTCATGACTCCAAATGTCCAAGTGTGTCTTGTGTAAAGTAGGTGTGTGTCTTGCAGTTTTTGAAATAGAAACACCTGCTTCATATCAATATTCACATTGTTTTATTCCCCTCATGAACTAGTCTTTGAAGGGTTGGCTGTGCCTCACCTTCCTCATCTGTAAAATGGAGTCATCAAGAACGTGAATGAGTTAGCACAAGCACTCAGGAGCTTTATGTGAGCCGGTGATGGCAATGACCATGACAGTGATGCTGCTGCTCCTACAGCAAGGGGCCTCGGGTTGCTTTCTGTTGGAGAACCTTCTCTTATTTCTGCTGTTAAACTCAAATCCCCTATCCTCAGCCAAGCATTATTTTGATGTAGAGGAAAACCTGTTCCGGGGGATAAAGAGCTCCCCCAAAAAAGTTCTGCGTTTTTTTCTTTTTTAAAAAAATAATTATCAGCAACCAGTGGGGCAGTGTTGTTGGGTCATGGAGACAGACTAGAACAGCTTCCTCCTAGTTGTCCCCCTTTCTGCAGATGGGAGCGAGGTCTGAGTCCGACCAACTCACTGAGCAGTTTGGAGATGGTGATGGTGTCCCTCCAGCCTGCGCAGATTCCTAGAGTCTGTAAGTCAGGTCCCTCAACTGGATGGAGTAGTTCTGTTTTCTAGAAAGTGGGCTGTTTTTACGCTCAGCAACATTGTAGTCTCCCTTGAGATGATATGACTGAGTTTGCCTTAATTAAAGGGTCACATGTCCCCCAGAAGCTCACACAGCGACATGCACAGGAAAGAAGGGGTTGGCAAATGTGACTGAGCTCCAGTCACAACTGTGTCGTCTCGCACGTGGCACTCTGAGAATCATTGGTTTCCTTCCTCGCACAATGTGGACCATGCCTGCTTTGAAGGATTGTCTCATTTGTACTCCGCTGGACCTCTCACTGTCTTAGAAAGAACTCTCGATCACAACAAAGAGGAATGGAATTACTATTTAATCTCTGCCACATTGGCTCGTTTTGCTACAGAACTGGATAATTCTTCTTTTGCTGGTCCTGAACCTTCCATACCTTCATTTCACATGCCACAAAATCATTATCCATACAGAGGTAGACACTTGATAGAAAAAGAAATATAGTTCTCTGTCAGCGGATGTTAATGCATGTTCCCATACTTGGTATCATTTGGATAAAATAGACTGTTTCTTTTTTCATCTGCATGTTTGGTATCATGTCAGCTAAGCCACTTATGTAACTTTGATCATTCACTTTGGCTTCTTTATTCTTAAAATTGGGTTTTATTTATTTTTTGAAATATTTATTTTGAGAGAGAGCACAAGCGAGAGGGGCAGAGGGAGGAGAGAGAATGCCAAGGAGACTCTGGGCTGAACACGGAGCCAGTGCAGGGCTCGATCTCACACCCTGCAATCACAACCTGAGCCGAAACCAAGAATCAGACACTTAGCTGACTGCACCACCCCTATAATGAGGTTTTCAACTTGATTACAGACGAGGATTTGGTGATGATGATGGCGGTAGTGGAGGTGACAGGAGCTTTCAAAGTGTTTTTGGCTTTTCTAAGTGATTTTACCTAGTAATTTCACACGTGACTCTTCAGCTGCTATAGCCTCCTTCTGGTCCCTGAGCCCCCCCAAGGCTCACTCATACCTCAGGGCCTTTGCACATGTTGCTCCTTCTGCCAGGAGTGTTTTTCCTCCATGTGGATAAGGCTCACTCTCTTGTTTCCTTCAGGCCTCTGCTCATGTGGCCCTTACTGAGACGGGCCTTGCCATACCGTCTACAGAAATGGTGTCTCTATCACTGTTCCCCCACCGTGCTTTGCTTTGTTTCATAGCACTGATCACCACACTTGATATATTTAACATTTGCTAGAAATTCATTTTTTTCCCCAGTAGAGTGTAGAACTCATGAGCACAAGGACTTTGTGTCTCCTGTGTATCCCCAGATCCTTGAGCATAAATATTTGACTGAACCGAGCACCTACTGTATACACGCCACCATGCTGAGTGCTGTGGGTGGCACAATTTCACGTGCATTGCTTCGTTTGATCCTTACAATACCCCTGTGAACTTGGCGATGCAAGTATCATTATCACCATCCTACAAAGGTGGGGACAGGCCCAGGAAGGGGGTCTTCCAGGGTCTGAAGTTGCACAGAGCAGTGGAGCCAACTTAAGCCCTCAAGCAGTTGAAGTCCCATGAGAGAGATGTCTACATATGAAAAGTTATTTCAAGAAGAATAAACTTTCCAGGTCACAGCTCACCACAACTGAGGGAAAGAAGAGAGGCAACAAAAAACCATCAGGCAAGAAGTAGTGTGGGTAAGGGTTGATCACGCACAATCAGGGTTCAAATCCTGGCTCTGATACTTGGCGTGATGTGACCTTGGGCTAGTTACTCAACCTCTCTGTACCCCAGTTTCATCACGTCTGAAATGAGGATAATAATAACCTGGGATATTATTATGAGCATAATAATAATATGACATCTAAGATTGTGGTGAAGATTAACTGAGTTCATCCACATGGCATTTAAAGGTAGCACATAGTAATCCTCTGCGCATAGATGGTGGGTGGGTACATATATACACACACAGATCCGTACGTACATACGTAGGAGATGACTGTAAGCACTACAGGGTAGGGGGGCATATTGAGAGTCCTCCAAGCCAAAGGGCCTAGAGAAAAGGGTAGAGATGTTCCCTGCTGGTGCGGCTAGCTGATGCACACAAGGAGAAGTTTTGCTCATGGACCTGGTAGCACCCTCTTCAGTTCAACCGAGTTGTTTGTGCATGGAGTAAAGGCCATTATTCCCTGATTCTCTTGACAGGTCAAATGCAGCCACTGAGGAAGTGTTTGCAAGCAAGAGTCCCCTCCTTCTTTAATGTGTGTCTTAGAGCCTGCACCGAACTGTTTATAACTTCAAGTAAAAGTCATTGGCTTCCAGAGCAGGCTGTTCGGTTGGATGTCTCTAGACAAGCACACTGAGTCCTAGGCTGGTGAAATCCAGTGTGAGTCTCTAAGTTCTGCCTATCACGTACCTTAGGTGTCTGGGCAAAGAGAATGCTTCACAAAATAAAAGTTTAAAAGTTACAGATCATCAGACAACCAATAGCACATTGACGAGGTATGTCCAAGACCTAGGATCCTCCTGGATGTAAAGGAAGTCTTTCGGATCTTTAAAAATATCAGTAATGGGTTTTAAAAATTATGAAAGTGGATCATCGTTTCAGATAAATTGAAAAGCAGAAATTAAAAAGCAAGCACTCCTACTGATTCCCCCATTCGAGAAGACTATTACGTGGCACATATTTTCCGTGCGTAGAAGGGAGGGTTTATGGGGGCTATGATCCAGGTCCCAGCCTGAAGGAATCCTTCTGTAACCCACTGACAGATGGCTGGCTTCTTCCACATGGTATCCTGCACAGTCTCACTTCTTCCCAGGGTTCTGAATTTGGCAAAGCATACTTCCTTGCCTGGCACGGAGGCAGAGGACGCCGTGTCACTGTGGCCTGTTACCAAGCTGTCTCTGCCTTTGACAGTTGCATGGAGGGCATGACTTTGCCCTTCAGTCTCACACATGCCCATTTTCTGTAAGCATTCAGAGTCTGAAACCAGACTGCCAGATCATTACCTTTCTAATCTGTCGCTTCCCCTTACTAGCAGGTACGTTATCTAATGACTGTAAGCTCCAGCTATGTCACCTGAGAAACAGGGCTCATAAAAGGACCTATTCCCCTGTAATGATGGGAGGATGGAGCAAGTTCACGGTTGCAGAGTGTTATGCGCCTCTAGGATAGGCACTCAGTAACCACTCAGGACATGCTAGCTGCTGCTGCTGTTACTCCCAGCAGAGCCTGGTCCAGACCGGAAGCGTGCGGGGTTTATGCAGATTGCCCACTTCCGGGCGGGCGATTGTCAGTTGATGTGTGAGCCCAGGTAGTTTTCATGCTTTGGGACACTGGGAATCAAACCTCTGAAAAGACAAAGAATCAGAATCACTTTCTTTTTTCTTTTTTTAAAATATATATTTTTAAAGATTTTATTTATTTATTTGAGAGAGAGAACGGGTGTACAAGCAGGGGAAGCAGCAGGCAGAGGGAGAAGCAGGCTCCCTCCCGAGCAAGGAGCCCGATGCGGGACTCGATCCCAGGACCCTGGGATCATGACCTGAGCCGAACACGGATGCTTAACTGACTGAGCCACCCAGGCATCCCCCAGAATCATTTTTCTTTCATAAGAGGGGAACCTACAAATATGAATCTGGTGATGTAGGGTAGAAAAATGTCCCTATTTTATTTTAAAAAGAAGTTCCAAGGGGGGAAAAAAAAAGAAAGATGTTCCGAATGACACTAACCAAAGTTAAAAAACCCAACTCTCAGGCCAAGCAAGTCAGAACAATTAGGTACAAACAACATGGACCCCAGGACTCCAGGCAGACAGTGAGTTCTTGGGTATGGAATGATTTTCAGGGAGTCTGCCTTTTTTGTGCCATGCATGTCTTTGGTAGTGTGATGAAGTCTATGGATGCTTTTCTGAATGATGTTTTTCAGTGTACACAATAAAAAACAAGGATTACAAAGGAAATCAAATATATTGATAGCATTGCTGTCATAATAAAAAATGTTTGTGATATAGGAATACATGTGCTCCTTTCTCATGCATTAGCTATCGTGATCTATAGGCAGGACGAATAACTGCTGTACTTCTGAAGTATGATGGATGCATGTAATTGATATTTCGAGATAACTGCAGTAATTCTACTATGACATGAAAATATCTGTGATTTCTTTTGGTAACAAAACACAGGCCCTGTTGATATTACTGTATGCTCATAACGGAAGGGAAGGCTAAATTAAAGTTGGAGGTTACTGACAATAAAGAGGTAAGCTCTCCCCACCCAAGTTCATGTGCATACTCTTCCAGCATCTGCAGATCCCAGGTTAAGAAGCTCTGGCTTAGACCGGTCAGGAAGTGCTGAGCCAGTGGCAGCTCCAGAAATGAAGCCGAGGACAGTTGCCCCTCCAGCATGTGTCCTGTGCCCCAGCTCTGTTAACAGAGTGGTTTTAGCACCAGGGAGGGGGAAGGTGGTGAGCTCGCTCCTGAGGAATGGCCGTGGACACCTCCGTCCGCCTTCCTGCGCCCCTTTAACAAGGTTCTGGGTGCCGAACCAGCTCACGACAGCATTTCTCTTTTGATTTGCATGTGCAGGTGTGGACACGGGGAGACCTGCCAAATAGTGTAAGTGCCAGGCTTGGGAAGAGGAGAGAAAGGAGGCAGAAATTCTTCCAAAGGGAAACAGTATTGAACTTGGGGAGGACTCACAACATCGGTGTCAGTCCTCCATTATTCAGAGTATCTCACCTGATTTGGAAATAGCATTAAGATGCTCAAAGAAACTTGCTCAGATTAGAGTTTATTTTGATAGATAAAACATAGCACCTTCCCAAACAGTTGCTAAAGGATTTGGTTTCTGAGGAAGGGACGCTGAGCTCCAGGGTTCTGTAGGAATCCAGTAGGCGCCCTTATTCCCAGTTTCTCCTGCCGCGATCTTACTTACCTGTGGTCAGACACAGTCCAGAAGCAGGTAATCTTCTTCCTGAGTATCTTCAGAGGGTCAGTAGCCCAAGGCCGAGTCACAGTGCCTATGTCATTCTTGTCACCTCATTTCATCACGAAGGCATTTTCTCATCACACATCATCACAAAAAGAAGAGTGTGTGCAGTATAGCAAGCTATTTTGAGAGAGACCCCATTTATGTAACTTTTATTACAGTCCAATTTTAATTACAATAATAATTGTTCTAGCTTATTATTAGTTATTAATCTCTTACTGTGCCTATTTTATAAATTAATCTTTACCATAGGTATGTTTGTGCAGGAAAAAACATGGTATGTGTAGGGTTTGGTACTGTCGGAGGCTTCGGGCATCCATTGGGGGTCTTGAAATGTCGCCCCCATGGATAAGGACTGCTATGCTTCCAAATAATTAAGCATTTCTGGAAACCTTAAATTCTATATTTGTAATTTTATTAGATGCTCATGTAATTTGGCTTATCTTTACGGTCTAGCACATGATCGATTCCCTTTAGGAGATGTGTGTGAGTGTATGTGTGTGATGTATAAAATATTAAATCCAGCATATCGATTATATTCAACGGTTCTTACTTGTTTGTCTTAGACTTCAGTTCTGAAAAGGTGTGCAGAAGTCTCCCACCCTAATTCTCCTTTCAAGTTGGCCCTACATCTGTAATTTGTGCTGTGCTGTTGGAGCACACACCGGGACGGTTGCTATGCCTTTTCATGCCCTGTGCTTTTTATCATTACATAGTATCCATTCTGACCTCGTCAACCTTAACTCTGGCCTTGTCCGCCATGAATCTCACTCCCACTCTCCTGCTGCTTGCGTGTGTTTGGGACGGGCCTCCAGCCCGCGCCTCTTTATTCATTGCATCCTGTTAAGTGTTTTTCTGCTAAACATCCAGCTGGTTCTCTTTCTTTCTCATCCTTCTTTTAACTTTTCTTTTTTTACCCACTCTGACACTCTGACTTTCAATGGAAAAATGCAGTTCAGTGGAAAACCGTGGTTTACCTCGTTTGGTATAATGACTGATAGACTTGATTTTCTTCCTTCTGTATCCTTTTCTTTTTTACCGATTTTACTCTGCACTTCCCGCTTACTTTCTCTTTAGTTTGGTAGATATATTAACTTTTCTTCAAACTCACTCTCTACTGTTCCTAAATTATTTCTGCAGCTCCCCCGTGCTCCCTGAGACGGGGCTTTGGAGTTCCTCCCGCTGGCCTGAGTGCAGCGGCTGCTCGCCCCACTGTCCCCACAAACTCCCGACTTCTCGGTGTCGCTGAGACAGTGGATTGCTCTCACTCCAGCAGACGATGAGATTTTCCCCTTCGTCATCTCCCTTTTCCTTCGAGAATCTTCAGCACTGACTTCGCATCCTCCCTCCATCTGTGTAAACAGACACACACAGTTCTACAGATCTGTAACTATGTCTTTAGTCACATATATATCAATATAAAATAGAGGGATATATGTAGAGAGAGGGTAGATGTAGAGTTTCTATTTATTTAAAATTTATGGCACAATGCTGGTTGCTTGCTGTCTTCTCCGTTTGCCTGGCTGAAATCTCCCTCCTGATGCATTTTCTGCGTAGATAATGTTCTCTGTCCATATGTTCCTCCAGTGGGATATTTGGGTGAAATGCTCTCTGAACACTTGCATTTCCTTGATACCAATTTTTTTTAGCCCAAGGCATAGTTTGTTGGTGTATAGGATTTTTGGGGTGAGGTCCTTTTTTTTAGTAGTCTAGAGGGGTTACCCCACTATCCTTTGGTTTCTAGGGTTTCAGATGAGAAGACTGAAAGCCAGGTTTATTCTTCTGTTCTTTTGTGGGAGGTGTGTGTGACTTGCTCTGGGATGTTCCAGAATGTTTTTATTACCCTTTGGAGATCTGGCTCTTTTCAGAATGGCCAGATGCATGAGTATTTCCATATTGATCTCTCCTGGAATTCAGGACACCCCTCTTGTCCAAAAACATGGGTCTTTCTTCCATTATTTTTTTAAATTATTTCCTCTTCTCCATCTGTTCCTTTTTCTCTATCTGGGACTCTGGAGATTCACACCTCACAGGGCCTGTGTTTGTTCTTCAATTCTCTCTTTTCTTTTCTGTTTTTCCAATCTTTCTTTCCATTCATGACTTCCTCTATGCTATCTTGGTTCTGCACTTTGAATTTGGTTTTCTGATTGATCATTCTGAATACTATTGGTTTGCTGTATTGACCACCAATCCTTCAATTCATTTACTGAACTTTAAAATGTGTTGAGTTCAATAAGCATATCTTTAGATCGGAATTTTGCACGCGTGTGCCATCTTCATAAGTGGTCTTTTCTGTTCTGTTCTGAGGAATGCCTTCAACACGGGTGTCGTGGATTTCCTTCGCTGCCCCCAGGCCATGTTACTTCACATACTGGGCTCATTGCCCTCTGCTTAGCGGGGGGCGGGGGGGGTTCCCATCAGTGATGGAACAGTGACGTGGGGCAGGTGGGTCGCTGGGTCCCCAGGCTCCTGTTGCCCTCTGTTCTACTCCTCTGGGCGTATTCTCCAAGTGGGGAGTCCTTCCTGTGCAGGAGGAGTAGTAAGGGATGGGAATCTATGATTCTCTGTGGGCTAAGCCTTTCCGGGGATCCAGAGCTGCCCTGCGTATGGTCTGGGGCTCCTCAGCCTCTTTTTGGAGCCCCTGCCCCACTGCCCACTCGTCGCCGTCTCAGACCCCACCTGCCCCAGCTGGTTGGCAGCCCCGCCAGCCTCTGGGCTCAGAAGAGCCTGGCCGAGTGGATTTGGGGCACAGGAAGCAAGAAAGACATGTAGGGTAGATTTTGCAGAATTCATCTCCAAACTATGATTACTTTATATTTATAAAAGTGAATCACAATCATTGTAAGAGGGAAGCAAACACCAAGGAATGGTGCAATGTAGAAGATGAAAGGGTCTCCTGGTGTCTGTCCCTGCTTCCATTAGCTTCCATTAGCCACTGTTAACAGCATAGTCTCTGTTTCCTTACATACTTATTTCTTAAAAAATAGAAATGGGGTCATGCTATATGTACTGTTGGGCAATTTATTAGCCTTTTTCCCCCCTCAGTGTGTTCAGGACTTTTTTTTCCCCCTCCATATAGACTTGCCACATTTTTTTAAATGACTGTATTGGCTTTCAACTGTGAAAATAACAAAACATGCTTAGTGAATGGTTGTTACATGTAGTTTTTTCTATTATGAACAATGATGCTTTAAAAAGCTTTGCATACACCTGAGTGAGTGTATTTCTGTAGACCAGATTACTAGATGTGGAATATGTGGGTCAAAGGGTATATGCTTTCTGAATTTCAGTAGCTTCTTCCAGATTTCCCTCCGAAGAGACTGAGCTGTTACTCCCCCATCTGTGGAATACGGGAACTGATGTTTTCATACTCTGGCTGACACCACATTATCATTCTTTTAGTTTTTGTTAGTCTGATAACATAAAAGTAATGTCCTATTGTTTTAATTTGAAATTTTAAAATTAGGAGTGAGGCGGTGTGTTTTTTCATGTGCTTATTGTTCTCGAAAAAGGTTTCGTAGGGTATTATTTATCTTCAGCTTTCTATGGTGGTTTTTACTCTGTTGGTATTTGTAATTCTTTGTTGTTTTATCAACCTTTGGCCTTTTTTATTCAGGTTTCATATCTTTGTGGGAACAATCTTCCTTCTTTGAAGATGATACCAGTACAAAGAACTTTTATGGTTTCAGCCGTCACATGTAAATCTTTGATCTGAAATTTATTTTGATGTGAGAAATAGATGGGGAACCTGGTTAGCTCAGTCAGTAGAGTGTGTGAATCTTGATCTTGGGGTTTGTGAGTTCGAGCCCCACATTGGGCGTAGAACACACTAAAAAAGAAGTGGAGACAGGCTCCAACTTAACTTGTTGCACTTTTTTCAATATGGCTACTTATTTAATTCAACAGCTCAGTTAGAGGCCATCTTTTACTGCTGATCGGAGGTGACACCTTCATCAAAGATTACATTGCCACATGGCTGAATCTTTTGTTGAATGATTTAAGGTTTGTCCGAGGGAGAGCGTCGCGTCTGGGCCCCACTGGGAGCCTGACGCCGGGGTGAAGGACACTGACACCCAGCAGAATCCCCAGCGGAGTGAAACTGAGCTTTCCCTCCTGCCTCTGCTCAGCTCCCCCTTCCATGCTCACCTGCCTTTCTGTTCCTGGTGTTACAGATATCTGAGAAGTATGGACTGCCTGTGGAGAAGATCACAAAGCTTTACAAGAAAAGCAAAAAAGGGTAAGAAAGAAACAACTTAAACTGACTTCCGAATCAGATCAGTCTACATAGTGCCTTGAAAAAAAAAGGTGGTGCCTACCTTTGGTTAGTTCTGCTGTCCACCTTTTATAGAAACTCTACATCATCCTTACAAAGGCCCACTGAGCAGCTTGTACGCTGAAGGCATTTGGAAGGTCTCAGTAAGAGAGGGAGGGAAGGAGACAGTGCATCGTCATGAGGACAGGGTGAGCCAGTGGAATAGAAGGGTCCGGAGTGGTGAGGACACTGGGGAGGGGGCAGAGTCACCCCTCTGCAGAGAGCGGAGTTTATAAAGAATCACACACTGCTCTTGGGATTGGTTTCAGGATGACACGGTAAGAACAGGAAGCATTCAGGGTACAGAGAAATCTTCTGAGATAATTACTAACAAAATGATCTAAATGATCATTGGACCTGCTTGTTCTCAGTGTTAAGAACACCTCCTTTATTGGGTGCTCAGTAGGTTCTGGGCCCCTGTGAGCGCTGTTACTCCTCCCCACCTGCTGCCTCGGGCCTTCCACCAGCTTCCTGTGTATGAGGTTCTAAGAGTGGAGGTTGCAGGAGCCGGATTTCGTTCCAGGAGAGAGTTTCCACCGAGTCAGCTTCTGGAGCTCCTTTCCTACAAAATGCAGAAAGTGGGTCTTTAAACTCTCCTCTGAGTCTCTGTCATAAAGGAAATTATCTGAGATGCTCTGGCTTTCTGAGTGATGGTCCCGTGGTAGACTGGGAGTTGAATGGGAAACCTTTTCCGCCGGAGCCCAGGTTGGCAAACTCACTTAGATGCGTATGACGGTCTTCTCCACGGTCAGCGCAATAGGCTGAGGGTGTCCCTTTGATGGTGATATTTGGGGGTGTCTCAAGGTCAGGCTCCCTTAGCGCAGACGTGCCTGCCGGCGGGGAGAACGTTTCATTTCCGTCGGGCACCGTGTCGGCCCTGCACTAAATACCTGACTCCTTACAGCAACTCTGCAGAGCAGGGTTGTTTTCTTTATTTTTGCAGAAGAATAAACTGAGGCTCTCAAAGGCTAAAAAACTTGCCAGTTGATGCATAGCTCTCAAATGAGTCAGTTCTTCAAAGGCAAACTGAGATCCGTCTGATTTCCAAATCAGGGACAGACCCTGGAAGTTGTTGATTCTCTTAAAACTAACCCACTTGGAATAGTTGACCAAGGAGTAGGTCACTGGCGAAGTGAGTGCCTAGCTTCGGAGTGAGGCAGAGCAGTTTCCAATCTAGCTCAGCCTCGAATCAGTGGGGTGAGCCTGGGGAGCTGATTTCACTTCTCTGCACGCAGTTTTCTCATTTGCCAAGTGGCCGTGGTCACACCTACCTTCAAGGCTGCTTGGAAGATTAAAGACAAGGTCTCCGAAGCACCAAAACAAATTACGTGCTCAGCAAAGAGTAGCCACACTTCTTCATTTTCCTCTTCCTCCGTCTATGGAGTACTTTTTAAAAGTTCATTTTCAAGAGCCAGTATGGTTTAGTGAAAACAGGGACCTGTTCAGGACCTGGCTCTGTCAAGAGCTACCTCTGGGGCGCCTGGGTGGCTCAGTGGGTTAAAGCCTCTGCCTTCGGCTCAGGTCATGATCTCAGCATCCTGGGATGGAGGCCCGCATCGGGCTCTCTGCTCAGCAGGGAGCCTGCTTCCCCCTCTCTCTCTGCCTGCCTCTCTGCCTATTCGTGATCTCTCTCCCTCTGAGAAATAAATGAAAATCTTAAAAAAAAAAAAAAAAAGAGCTACCTCTGTGATTTCAAGCTCACCTCTCTGGGCCAGAGTTTACCATTCTCTAAAGCAAGGGGGAATGATCTCTGAAGACTCGTTTAATAAGGAGTCACGAGGCTAGTTCTGACCAGTCGAGCCTTTGGTTTTCCTCAGGCTGGTTTCTGAGGAAAGAAAATAAGATGAGGGTCTTCTTTTCCTGCCTTATCTCCTCTCTCCTCCATCCTTCCCCACCTCCCTTGCCAAAGAGTGGCTCAGGGAACCCCCAACCTGGAGTCTTCCCTTGCACACCGCTCGTTGATGACGTCTTTGTTTCTTACCCCCCACCCTACTCCCTGGTAGCATCTTGGTGAACATGGACGACAACATCATTGAGCACTACTCGAATGAGGACACCTTCATCCTCAACATGGAGAGCATGGTGGAAGGCTTCAAGATCACACTCATGGAAATCTGAGCCCTGCTCTCAGCCTCCCCTCTCCAGGGGCCCTCAGTGCCTTCCTCCCCAGCAGCGATGGAGGCCCCAGCCCGGAACCCGGACGCCCACCTCCCCCACCTCACAACCACTGTTACAGACTGTGCTGGGAGCCAGGCAAGGCATGGAGCCCTGTTCCTTACCAGTGTGCTTGGCCCTTCCACTGGCTCATATGGGAGCCAAAGCCTGAGCCCCTCAGGATGGGATGCTGGGCCTGTCAGACACGTATTTATTGTCCACCTTGCTCTGGAGCCCAGGGTCCAGGCCTGCCAGGATGCTGTAGGCCACTGCTGGCCCCAGATGAGACCGTCCAGAGCCTTCCCCTTCCAAGGGAAACACCACCAGTCTGTTTGTCCTGAAGAGCCCGAGAACGTCTGGGTCCATCTGCCTCATCTCCGCTTCTCCTGAGTGGCTGGACCAAACGAGCCCCTGCCGCTGCAGTAGTCAGGCAGGGCCGGAGGTGGATGCTGCCTCCTGGGCAGGAACCTTCAGGTTGCTGTGGGGAAGGCCATCTTGCTAAATCCCTCCTGGCGTTTCCAGCAAGGGCCACTGGGCCTTGCACAGGAAGACGTTCAGCTACCGTGTAATTAGTAACCCAGAAGGTATGCCTGGCTAGCATGTACATAGTGTTTATAATATGGCAATAATATATTTTACCTGTGGTGTGCGGGCGCCTTCACTGCCGCTGGCCTCGGGCAGACACAGAGCCCGGACTTGGTCCGGCCAGAGGGCTGCCTCTGTCCCGGGCAGGGAAGCGGCCTTCGGGGCGGCAGGGGACCCCGGGGGTGCCGAGAAGGACGCTCCGGGGAGCACACCTGCTCTGTGGGCCGTGGCGCTGGCCTCCCGGTGAGGCCCCCGCCCCTCCAGCTGCCGGGTGCTCGGCGGGGAGACGGCGGGGCGCTGTGTAGGGCCCGCTGCGGAGCTCCTGGCCGTTTACAAGTGCGCCCTTCATCTCACATGGCTCCCCCGGAGGGCCCAGTGCAGCTCTGCGGGCACAGCCCCGAGTCCACAGGCCGGGGCTGCTGCCTGCGCCGCCTCTGCCCCAGGCCACCCCACGGGGGGCGGGGGGTGCACGCAGCCTCCCGAGGAGGACTGGGGGGGAGGAGGCCTCATCCTCCCGCACATGCCCCGGGAGACAGGAGAAAAAACCGCTTCCTTAAACGATCGCGAGCTGGTGAGCCGTCCAGGGCTGCTGTTCTTTGAGGGACAGGTGGGTGGTCTCAGGGTTTGCGTCCAGCCTCGCGGGTTGAAGCACTGGCCTTCTGGTAGCCGGCCGTGCCCTCCACCCAAGGGCCTGCACTAGGACAGATTCTGAGTACGGGCCTCGGTTTGTTTGTGAAGCACTTTGACGTCTTACGGGGCGGGGGGCTCTCTCTCCAAGGCCTCCCCGCCCCCCACCCCACCTGCCCCGGAGGCCCAGAGCAGGATGGGAGGGCTGCTTCCAGCCCAGCTGGTTCTCCTTGAGGCTGGGACGGGGAGCGGGGGCGCACCCAGGGAGGTGTGGGCGGTGAGGGGGCACCTCTCCGTGTGTCTTCCGCACACCTCACCCCTTCCCGTGGTGCCAAAGGCTCGCATCCTGGATTCAGGTCTGCTCCAGCCTGTTCCCTCCTCTCCCACTCTTGACTGCCATGGCCTGGGCCAGCTGCTTGGGGCCCCTCCCGGGGGCTGATGCGGCTCTGTTCTAGGACGGACGAGTTCAGCGTTGGCAACACGTGATGTACCCTGCACTTCCCGTGCTGCTTGCCTCGAGGCTGGGTCCAGGCAGGACTGGCGGACGAAACGCAGATACAGTTGGGCTGGGACATAGAGTCCAGAGTAGGGAAAAGAAGAAAATTGGGGGCAGTCTGACACAGGTCACCCTCCCCTTCTTTCTCTAGCCTCCATGGGAAAATGTTGGCTGGTCCTGCCCTAGGCAGAGAATGCCTCGGAGATGCTTTTGCATTTGTTTCCGGTCCCTGAGCAATCACCGTGGTGGTGCCCCCGACCTACCAGAACAAAGAAGGTGAGGCCAGTGCCACCAAAGGGTGGTACAGAACCTCACCTCCCATCTGATCTGTCCCCCCCCATCTCCTGTCCCCTCTGCATTCTCAGTCTGCCCGCGGCTCAGCGTGGATGCGTCCTCCACCATGAACTTCAGCAGAGCTTCAATGAGCACAATGTTCTGAGCAGAAACACTCTAGAAAGATAAGAAAAACTGCCTCCTCTTCTTTTGTCCCTCAAATTAATCACACTCAAATAAATACTCTTTTTTAAAAAAATCCATGTAAGATGAGGGACATGTAAAACAAGTATTTTTCATATATATATACCCAAGTTGCTTAGACATAACAGGTGTTTGGAAATTGGGTCCAACAGAAAAATGCAGTCAGATGTCATCTTGGATTTGGATCCTAAAAGACTAAGCCCAGAAACTTAGGAAGCGTGAAATGAATCAAACATTTATTTTCCTTCTTATTTAAAATGAGGAAAATGCAACAGAAACAGAGGGTTTGTGCCAAATTCTGTGAACGGCCCTTTCTTAAAAACAAGCAAGGGAGATTGATAGAGGGACAATTTGCTCTCGTGTTTTTTAAAAAAAAAAAAAGGCAAATGTAACTTAATAGTTTTGTAAATGGGAGAGGGGGAATCTATAAACTATAAATACAGTTATTTTATTTTTTGTACATTTTTAAGAAGAAAAATAAATATTCATAACATCAGAGTAAATGACAGTGTCTGGTGCTTTCTGCGAGGTGGGTGTGGGGGCTTTTCACCTTGTTGGGAGGAAGCTTGGGCCTTGGGAAGAGTCTAGGTTCTGCCTGCACACCTTCAGAACCTAGGCTTCGACATAGCAGGAGTGTCCTCTTTCTGTGGGTTTGTTATGCTCCACCCAAGGTTACATGAGAAGAGAGCTAAAGGAATCAAGAGGACTTCAGTGCGATGGTGATGGGCCACCGGACGTTATTCTTGGCCAACACCTCAGGCCAGGGAGTAGGTTCTGTCTGCACGCTTTTTGCCTTCCTCATTCCCAATTCACTCACCCCCACTTGTTATCACAAGAACATTCTGGCTCTTTACCAGCCTCTACAGAGGACCAAGGGAGGGGCTACGTCAGGGCAGATGAGACCAGCTGTGGCCTCTCAGGACCTCCTCGGGCCTGGGGGTCCCCTCGACTGCCCACGAAGGCTGTGGAACATGGATCATGGCAAAAAGGCCTCGTGGCTCATTCCCAATCCCACGATCCCTCCAGAATCCTCCATCAGCTCCTACCCCCCACCCCCACCTCCTCTTCTCTGCCCCGGTCCAGGCATAGGCGCTGCTGGGGCTGCCACGGGGGGTGCCACCGGGATTGAAGTTGTCAGAGAAGACTTTCTCGAAGCAAATTTTTAGCCAAGATTCACACACTGGACAGACGGTGTGAGACGCTGCTTGTGTGGAGCAGAGAGGCTGAAGAGCAGGGTGGCTTAGCGGGGAGGCAGCGGGGCCCGAGACTGTCCTGATACGACTGGAGTTTTAGCCATGTGGTTTCAGCCTCTGCAGAGGCTGGTACAGAGCCTCCTCTAGGAAAAAGCCTCCTCGGCCTCCTCTAGGAAAAAGGCACTGAAGATCAGCCACAGTAGGTGACTCGTGGGCCAACCAGACCTCCTGTAGGAATTGAGTTGGCCTGCGGGGGTTCTGGTCTTACTTCAGGTTGTCCTTATGGACCAGCAGCGGATACTCACGAGTACTGAACATGAACGACACCCTGTCCCTCCTGGCACCCACGGCGAGGTGGCTAGCAGCCGCCAACCTGATCAGGAGCCTGCACTCCTGCACCTGTTGGAGGCCAACCTGGCAATTTCCAGCAAATTTCCAAGACCGAGGTCTGGTCGGCCCATAAGTCACCTACTGGGACTGATCTTCAGTGCCTTTTTCCTAGATAATGGAATGGCATGCTGAGGTGGGGCCAAGACTACAAAAAACCCCAAAAAACAACCCCCATGTGAATTTGCTTCGAGGCTGTGGAGTCTGCATGACGTCATCTTTTCTCTCGATGCTTCTCCAGACCGAGAGGGTGAGATGGGAGAAGAGGATGTACATTTGGCGCTGAAGAGGAAGTTGCCTTCCATTGCACCCAAGTTTGGACCAGAGTTTGCAGCTGCAGTTGTGAGGAAGGAGGGGAGGTGAGAAGAAAGTGAAGGCCAACAAGTACGTGAATGTTGAGAACTAAGGAAGCCCAGGTGCAGACCAAGGATGCTTTGGGACAGGGCTTTGGGTTCAGTACCACCCCCGGCCTCCCCTCCCAAACCCTGGCTTCTGCGTCTCTAGGGCAAAAGCCACACTTGGCGGGGGGCGGGGGGGGGGGTTTATAGGAACCCAGACCCTCAGGCAGATTCTCCTGGGGCAGCAGTTCAAGCAGCAAACCCTCGTGTCCCAGACACTCACAGGATACAGTCAATGTGTTTGAATGGCAAGCTATTGGCTAAATTCTGGGGAATCAAAAGTTATATGTGGGTTTTTGCCTGCACAGGGGGTCTGCACCCCAAACCCTCTCATTGTTCAAGGGTCAACTGGCTATTATTAAATCTATTTGTGGAAGGGGTCCCCTGGGACACATAGAAGGGCTGGAACAGCACCCTCAGCACCCCTTCCCCACCCTAAGCAAAGGCATGAACAGTCGGCCACTCTGTATCATCCTTCAAGTCATAAGCCACTTTATTCCAGTCCCTTGAACATCACAGACTGGCTTGATTTCAGACAGAACAGACTCCATTTCCAGAGGGCCCGCACCACGACAATGACAATGAACAGCCCGGCAAAGGAATGACCTAAACCTTTAGTCATTCAGCCTTCTGGGTGCTGCAGCGTCCCTTGGCCAAATTTAAGTGCGTTGGATTAGACATACAAAGCCCTTCCTGGGAAGGAGTAGAAGGAAAAAAACAACCATCGAGAAAATACAGACAGGGTCAGCAGCAGGCCAGGACAAGACTATTTGTGCAGGTCTCAGGCATGTTGGCATTCATTAGCCATGCGTCTGGCTCTGTTTTCTCTCCTAAACAGCTGGATCCCCTCTTCCGTGCTCCTCTGTCCAGCTCTCAGTTCTAGGGAACTGGGTGAGTCTGGCTCAACGAGATGTCCTCATGAGGGCAGAGCTTAGGCGGGCTTGTCCAAACATTAACTGACTCCCCTTCTAAGGGCAACTGGAAGGGGGAATTAGGTCTTTAGTCCAGAGCGGTGGTGGGAGGGCAATGGGATGTGCCCTGACCACGGCCAGCACCTCTGCTGGGTCCCTCGCTCACTGCGTCATCTGCCTCTTAGCTTCATTCCCTAGTTTCAAACCCAGCTCTTACCACTCGGCCCATGGAGGACTTTGGCAAGTCTCAGCATAGACCCATTTTGAGGAATGGACACTCAGAGGAGGATGAAGACGATTTTACCACGTCTAAGTCTCCAAATTTCATCCTGCCAAGTTGGTTCATTTTGGTCAACCATGGAAATTCAGATTTTTGTGACCAGTTAAAAGGGACTCAAGTGATAAAGAAGAATCTGGAGTTAGAATAGGCTCCGCGTCATCTTCCTCATAGTTATGTCTGTCTTTCTGTGGGTCGTGGTCTACAGGAAGTAGCTCGGCTGCAATAAACCCGCTAGGGATCCTTCTGCCTCCTCCCGGGGCAGGTCCTCCCCACCTAGGTCCTTGAGTGTTTGGACATCTCCAGGCCTACTACTTGTGAAAATATGACTGACTGACTTGTGATCAGCAATTTTTACTCTCAACTTTCAATTCCAGTTGGTATACATGAGGTCACGAGACCAAAGAGTGACTCAAATTTGCGCTGCCCTTCTGAACACAGAATTCAGCATTCAAAGAACGTGGTGATGGAAAATGCTTTTGGATTCCTTGCCGTGGGCTCTGAAAGCACAGACGCCCGGGGCCATTCCTTCTTCACGACAAGTCAGCTCACTGCCCAACCTCAGACTCTTTGAAGGGCCCCCGGGGGCATGAAAAGGTCAACATTGCAGATATAGCTCCCTAACAGTCATGTGGATTAAGCCATTGGGAAGTGTCAAGAATTTGCGTGGGTTTTTTTTTTTTTTCCAGGTCGACAGCACAGTGATCTATGCAGAAAAACACCGTACCTCCAATCCAGTACCATCGAGCTGCTGGGCTGAGTGGGCTAGCCCTCACCTCACATCTCTCATAAAGATGAACCTTCTGGTGCCCCAATGGACATGTCCCACTTAACCCTGCCCTACTTCTATCCTGCAGACACTACCGCTCTGGAAATGCATTCAAAATTAAGGTTGGGCCCTAGTCATGGTGACTTTGTACTTCTCTGGAATATATAAAATATACCTGTTGATTGGTGCATTTGTGCAAAGACAGATATGACTTTAAAACAAGACATAGACATTCATTATAGTTGGCTTACTTTACATTAAGCTACTAAAAACAGTCTTCTGTAATAAGATTGTATTAGTGCTCACTAAACATGCATTTCATTTAAACAAGGCAAAACACTTAATTTGGTCTGCAATACCCAATATTTTATATACAGCAGTCTTTTTTTTTTTTTTTTAATCACAACAGGCAACAAGATGGGTCTGGTTTTGTTATGGAAGTTACCATTTGTGTTTAATTTCCAAAGAAACTCCTCTTAGCTCAACTAGTGTAAACCGTGTGAAGAAACAGCTGAGCCATCTTTTTTCCTCTTCTCTATGAATTTACCTTGAAATGTTCACAGCTTAGACACTACAGCCTGCTGGGGAAGAGGGTGGAGTGAGGCCTCCAGGCCCCTGTCGGAGCCCGGCCGCAGGGGGTCCCTTGGCCTGGGGAGCCCAGCATCTGGCGCCATCACCCCGAGGGCACGAGTGGCTCCGGATCCAGGTGGGGAGTTCGCTTTTTCCAACAAGCCCCTGGGAGCTGGCCACGGAATCCCGGGACTGGACGGCTTGGCCCTCCCTGGCCTCCCCGAGTCTTCGGGCTGAGAACAGATACACTGGAATCATTAGAAAAATAACAATAAGAACGATGAGAAATCAAAGGACGACGAACAGCACACGATCTGTGCGCGACTGCGCGTCCATGCTCTCCACAAGCGCGTTGGGGCTCGGGGCATTCCCACGACAGAGGAAGCTGAAGGCGGCACGGAGGAAGGTGCGTCTGACCGCACGGGGACAGCATCACCATCAATATTGTTTGGCAAAAAAAAAAAAAAAAAAAAA
>LNAC01000064.1:2060885-2072175 GCA_002007465.1 Ailurus styani | reverse complement strand
CCGCTGTCATCAAGTGGGGGAGGGCAAAGCTTCTTCCCCCTTCCTGGTGCTTCCAGAAGGTCCCTCCCTCAGGAGCTGCTGCTGGGGCGGCTCTAGATAGGAGCTCCCAGAGGGGACTTGCTTCCTGAGCCCCAGATAACACTGAATTTCAAATAACTTTGTTTCGTTTAAGTGTGTCCCAAATATTGCACAGGGCATCCTTCTCTAAAGGACATCATTTGTTCTTTATCCAAAATTCAAAGTGGATTGGGCCTCCTATATTCCATCTGGCAAGCCAACATCTAAAGTCCACTATTCTTGAGTTTGAAATCCAGCCTCCCTTTCCACTTCGGATTGTTTGGAAACCTCTTGTTGGTTTTGAATTGTGGGGGCGCCCTCCGGGTGGAAAGAGCTGCCACCTCACTCCCCTCCTCCCTGGCCCACACTGGCTGGGGAAGACCACGTGGCTCCAGGACACCCAGTACCTTAGGGCATGCGCAGAAGAGCCGAGCGCACCCCTGGGGGGTCTGGGCGGAATCACTCCAGGTCCCTCTCTGCTTTCCGCTTAGCTGGCCTGCAGGGATCCAGCCTGCTGTGGCAGCCTTGGCCTGTCCCCACCTTGGTCCCTCTCTGTCCTGCCCTGCCAGGGAGCATGCGGGATGAGTCCCCTTTCACAAAGAGCTGTGAGCCAGGTCCTTGCGGCTAATAGCTTGTCCTTGAGTGGCACCTGCCTACCTGGGCGGCCCCGGCCCCGCAAGCAGCCCCCACTCTGAGCAAAGCCAAGCCGCCATGGCCTCCTACCATCTCTGTTGGTGTCCATCTGGCGGAAGATCTTTTCTGTCCTTTTCTCTGGGGTTGACTCATCTTCAGGCATTTTCATTACAGAGGAAACCATCTTATAGATCGCCTAGGGACAGAAACCACGTGAGAGTAAGACTGAAACAGAAGAGCCTTATCTGTAATCCTCCCAGAGAGAGGGGCGAAGGGAATGTCCCCCGTGAACCCAGGGAGCCAGTCCTGTCCCTGCTGACGTGCTGTAGGAAACCAATGGGTGGTGACCAGCGAGGGAGGCCCGGCTCCAGCAGTGAGAAGCCGGCAGGAAGGCCCCCCCCCACCCCCCCACCCCCGTGTCTCAGACTCTCAGGGGCACACGAATCCCCTGGGATCTCGTGAAAATGCAGAATCTGAGCAGGATTTGGGGGGGAGGTGTTCATGGGACCTGGGAGTCTGCATTTCTAATAAGCCTCTGTGTGGAGCTGCTGTCGCTGTCCTCGGAACCCCACTTCTAGCAGCAAGGCTGAGGGGGATATTCCTCAGCCCAGAAAGATAGGTCAGTGTCTCTACCTCGATCCCTCAAGGATAATACACACCTGACGGTCTGCAAGTGTCTGCCTGCGCCTTCTCCCAGGCAGACATTACCAATCCATCCTGACGCTCTCCCCACCCCCACGTGTGGCAGTCGCCTCACACTGCTTCCCAGCAGGTACCCGGGCATCCCCAAGATGAAGCCGTCTGCCATCCAAGCTCTGCGTTAAATAATTGTGCAACTCGAGGCTGAAGTTGGGTACATCTGAACTCCGATGAGTAAAAACAGACATTCTACTGAATTTTGTAAGCGGTACTGAAACCATCTCCCCTAGCACCATGGACACCCCCCCGCCCCGCCCCGCACACTACTCAGTAAAGGCCCGCAAAGCCTTTTGTCAAATGTAGTTTTGATCTGGAAATAATGTAAGGTTATTGTTGTCATCCCCGGACTGTGACTTTGCTAATCAGATTCACTCTGAGAACTTTAGTCCTGGGAAGGAGTTTTTGAAAAAGGAGATTTTGCCGGGGGGCGAGCAGAAAAGTCTGGAAAGTTCTGGAGCTCCAGATGCCATGGGATAGTTGGAAGGAGGGGAGAAAGGAAGACGGCTGAGGAAAGGTAGCCTCCAAATGGGAAATGTGGAAGAAGAAAATGGATATTAAAGGCTCAACTTATTTGCTGTTGAGTCTTACTTAGGATCAACCCTGCCTCGGGTCCTGAACATATTCTGGAGAAAGGGGGGGGCATAAGTATTCTTATCCCAGTTAATAAAAAAGAGATGAAACACTGACTCACCCCGTGTTCTGACCCCTAGGGATCACAGAGATCTCTCAGGCCAGGCTCCCTGGGTCTGTCTGAAATCCACCCAAAGCCCTTGCCTAACTCCAGCGCGGCCTCCACTGTGATTCGGCCTGGGAGAAAGGTCAAGCTCAGAGTTACGGCCCTGGCCCGGATTATGGGTGTCTTTGGAATGAGCCTAGCCCAGAGTCCGCTTCCCCAGCAAGGTTCACGGCAGTGTGCGGGCAGCCCGCAAGCCACGCTCCGTCTTCCTCCTGGACCCCCACTCGCTGGCCCCCCAGCTCGGGTCTATGCTGCCCTCGGTGCTGCCTTTGGACAAAGCCAAACGTGCCATGCCTCTGGGCACACCGGGCTCCTGGAGGGCCCCAGGAAAGCCCATCAGGATAGAGCTCTTTTGACAAAAGGGAAAACAGGTGCTGAGATTTCCTGGGCCAGGTGAATCGTTGGTGAGCGGCAGCAGAGAGCAGGAGTCCTTCCAGAACAGGGCTGTCCTGAGATCTAGCACCTTCTCCTCTGGCCTCTTTGCTCCCACATGGACGCTTTCTGTAACTGGACCCAGTTTAAAGGGAATCGGTGGCACCAACTAATGAACACTCACACGATCTAAATATTGTGTGAATTCAAAAGCCAAGGAATCTTAGAAAAACGAGAAGACAGTAGAGATCAGTATCCCACTAGACTGAACAAAAACCCTCTTTAAAGGAGTGAGAGCTGACGCATTTCAGGATTTCTAGAGGTGATATGGGAGAGGCATTTGTGGGTGGACAATGAGTTTACTTTTTGCCGGAAATCTTACGCATGCGGCATCACTGTACATCCTCAGACTTCTCTGGGGTGGACTCCTTCCCTGAGTCTGTTCTGTTCTGTTCTCAGTGAGTTCACCTCACTAGTAATAACAGGTGCCACCGGCTTTGTGTCTGTCACTGACCAGTGGGGGCGGCTCCCAACTCGGACGCTTCACAGAAGCTGTCCAGAGCCCCGCCCCGTGCGACCCCCACTTCGGTGTCCTGGACCAGCAGCTTTATTTACACTTTTCTCTCATCTGAGGGCTCACCTACCCCTCTCTGCTCTCCTTGGAATTCTACCCACTTGTTAAGGGCAGGTTGAAAGGTCACCCCTCCTCCAGGAAGTCTTCCAGGGTCTTCCTTCCTTCTGCTTTGTGTAATTTCCCTTCCGCTATACTAGCACGTGGCTCTATTCTAAACCCCCTTGGATAATTTCCTCCCATTTACTCTAACTGTAGTTACCCAGAACACTCTCCTCTTAGACAGGAGGGCGGCAGTCCGATCTGGCTGTTCACTGGGCCCCTGACAGTTCCTAACACAGGGTCTTGCACAGACTTGGGCTTCCTAAATACGGAGGATTCATTCAAGAATACCTGACAGCCTCCCCACCCCTAGTCACCTTCCCTCCGGCTCTTCTGCCCCTCTCAATTTTCTTCTATTCCACTTCTCATTATCAAGCTCCCCTTTATCCTTTGTTGGTTTTCTCACCTTCCCCTTCTCTTTCCTTTTTCTCTTTTCTTCATAATTAAACATATTCATGTGAAACTCTTTAAAGATTCTGTAGGAGAGGTTGGGTTTCCTCTGCCCTTCAAAACCCTTCTAGAGGGACATGACACAAACTAATGGGAGAAAATCAAATTTAATTTCGTACGTACAGGGAATCCACAAAGACATGCAGGCAAAATGAGGCATATATGTCCTTCTGACTTGAGGAGAAGGGGTAGGAGTCCGGGACTTCCATGGCAGAGAGAGTGCAATTCACAGGAAGATGAAAAAGTTAATGTTTGGTAAACAAATGTGTCCTGGGACCCTCAGAAACAAAGGGACACGGAGGACTTGGATCAAACAGGCTTTGCCAGGTTCCTCCCTGTCTACTGTACCTCGTTCATACCATGTCGTTCTCTGTGGTGGTGGCTCTCTTCCTGGATTCTCTACCTAAATTCTTTCTAGGCAGTTGTGGGAGAGGTAAAAAGCTGTTCCTGAATCTGCTGGGTTTCAACTGCTTTAACTCAAAATAATCTTCCTGCCAAAGTGCCCATTGCAGGGCAGCCTACTCTTGCCCCCGACAATTCTTTGGTCGGTCAAAAGCTATGGGCTCTCCCCTTAGAAACCAGGCACACGCTGTGGCAGACAGATTCAGGGGCTCGTGGATTCAGGAGCCCCCCACAGACCCCAGGTAAAGAAAATCCTTGATCTCAGTTTACCCCTTCCCCGTTGCTCACTCATTCATCCCTCCCCTCAGTCTTTCCCCAGCTATTTATTGATCAGCTATTACATGCCAGGCCTCGCTGCCCAGCCTTGCCCTCATGGGGTCACTGTCAAGGCAAATTAGGGCAGGCTTCCCTGAGGAGTGAGGCCAGCAAAGAGACGAAGGAAGCAGAGAGCTCCCAGAGGAAAAGGACAGAGGGAAAGACGCGCGTAGACACATCCTGCCATTGGAGGAACGGCATGAAGGTGGAGAGCGTGAGCGCGGGGGAGTGCGCTACAAGACGTGGCCCCAGAGCAGGTCCAAACGGACCCCTGGGCCTCAAGGAGCATGTGAAGGGATCTTTCGTTTTCCAATAAGCCACAAAAAGATAGAAGCGATATGAAATTGGATTTCCCTATTTGCACCTACTCCCCAAACCTACCTCTTGCTTACAGGCAGCAGTATTCAGAGAATCAAAAAATTGTCATTCACAATTTACTCATCAGTTATTTACTGAGTGTCTACTATGTGCTAGGTGGCAGACAGTCAATTGTCAAAGTGACCAATATGGTCTTTCTTATTGTATATCTCCCCAGTCCTCTGGCAAAGGGCTGAGGAGACACTGTACTGGTGACCAGAAGCACCCATTTCATATGAGCCCCATTTAGATGGGTATAGTGATTCCACTGCTGCCTTAATAACTCCTGGGGAAGCCTTCACCTATCCCAACTCTGGCTCCCGTGATGGCGAGGAACTCTCAGCATCTAAGAGTTGGGGCTCATGAAATTCTCCTTCTTGGAATTCTGATGGGAAGTCAACTGTGTAATAACCCAGATATTATTCCTGGTTGAACAAATGAATGAAAGACCATGCAAACAGATGAATTTGTGTTAGAAAATGAGGTCCCCACATTCAACTCAAGGTCTTGAAGAGATTTAGCCTTTAGCTCTTAGGCCAAAGAAGTGGGGTAGGGACCAAGAAATAAAGATGGGTTAATATAAAAATCAAAACCCAAGCCAAAACAACAAAGCCGGGATGCCTTTACATGAGCATATTTGCAAACAGGACTTCTGGAATGGGGCAAAGCACGCTGTCTGAGTGTATCGTAGGGTTGAGGAGGAAGTGAGGGCTCACATTCCAGACGGCTCTTTCATAACTCTAGACTAGATTTTTTTTCTAATGTGCATCAACTCACAGACAGGGATTAGTGGATTACTCACAAAACCAGGTCTATGACGTGTGTGGCACCAGAGCAGTGAGCGAAGAGCTGAGGTGACAAATCCCAATGGTCCTAAGATGAGTAAGTAGATGGCAGCCTGGCAAAACCACATTTGGGAAATTGTCTGTCCCTTTGTCCCCTTCCCACAGCATCAACAACCCAGAGCCGATTGCACTAGAACTTCAGAATCTAGGGCTCCCCAGCACGGGAAGAGAAAAGACCCAGCGCCAGGCAGCAATCTGAAACAAATCATGCCTTTTATTAGCCCCAGTTCCCCCCCTTCCCCAAATTTAATGGGATTAAACCATGAAGAGGCCAGGCTACTTCCCTACTTATTTTTAGCAATGTCAATGAGAGGCCCGGCAGGGACATCCTGTTTTTAATTAAACTTGAAGAGCCTCATTCTTGAATCTGAGTAAACACAGAGCTAGAGGACACCCAAGAGCCCAGCCTTGGCTCTGCCCCTACGCAGGCTTGGGATGGTGCCTGCCCTGTGGCCAGGGCTCTCTCCAGCTTCCTTGTGGCCTATATTTTCCTTTCTTTTCCCCTCTGAATGAACCACCTCTTGGGATGCTGGAAAAGAAGGAGTCACGTCTGCACTGATAAAAGTTGTAGAATGAGTGGAGGGCAGGCACAGTTCCAAGAATTAAAGCTCAACCTTCTCTCTGAAGGAAACCAGACCGCCTTCTTTCACCAGAAGATGGAGGGTCTTCTGACAGGACATCCAAGGCCCTGTGACAACCAACCAAAGGCCCAAGAGGTTAAGCAATACAAGACTGCCTTTAGATTCTAGATAAAGAATGCCACTCCGTGTAGAAGGATATGGCCTATCAGGAAATAAGGGTGGGGAGAGGCCATGAGGATCTTTCTTGGAAACACTTTTGAAATAGGATCAATGTCCATGTTTCTGGAATGGTGTAAGTAGTTTCTTGTTTAGAGCTTAGAAGAATACATTCAGTCAGGAACTTTCCCACTGTTCTACCCAAGGTGCTATAGGTACTTTCCCTGGAGGGGAAAAGACACTGGGAGAAGGCCCTGTCCCTTTTCAACCAAAGTGGCTTCATTTTTATATTAGGTTTCATGGAAGACTTTGCTGGAAAAAAGCAAACTCATCCTTGCCCTCCCAAAGCTCGTCCACTCTGTTGTCAAGTCAGACATCTTTGCTGCCTCTCTGCCACCTATGTCCACATCTAGCAGTCAGCAGACCTGTTCAATCGGCCTCCTTCCTATTTTCTGAAATCTGTCATCCCTCCTGCCATGGTCTTCTGTCAAGTCAGTGGCAGTACTCATCATTTTTAGATAAGGACAGCTAATGCTCTTTTTCAATCTCACACAAAGCGCAATGCAAAAGCAGCTTCAGATAGCCCCGTCTAAAGAGCTCTTTTATTACTGTCCTAACAGATGTTCCAGAGCTGTTGTATTACAGGCCTTCACCTGTGGGGTGTTGGGAGGTAGTGATGAGTTTGATTGCGGAACGCCGACTTTGTGAAATACCAGGGCAAGAGCTTAGTGGAGATGTCACTAAGAGTAGGACATGACAGGGGCACCTGGCTGGCTCGGTCAGTGGGGCATGCAGCCTTGATCTCAGGGTTGTGAGTTCGAACCCCCTGTGGGGTGTGGAGATTATCTAAAAATAAAATCTTAAAAAAAAAAAGTTGGACACAACAGAGCTGGAGATCTGGAAGTCATCAACTGTTCCCTCCATAAAGTGGGGCTACTAAGGTTGTCGTGAGGGTTCAGGGAGAGGAGGCACATGCAGCGGGTGGAATGGCGTCCTGCAAACCTTCGTGTCCACCCGGAAGCTGGCGGAAGTGAGAAGAAGGTGAAGTGGGCTTCTTTGGAAATAGGGTCTTTGCAGATGTAATCAGCTGAAAATAAGATCACACTGGATTAGGACAGGCCCTAACCAATCTGGTGACTGGAGTTCATATGGGGAGAAGGAAATCTGGACTCAGACTCACGGGGAGAGCATCACGAGATGATGGAGGCAGAGGCCGGAGTGACGCAGCTCTGAGCCAAGAACACTGAGGGCTGCGTCACCACCGACGCTAGGAGAGGCACAGAACACATGACCTTCCCTCCCCACCATCAGGAGTCTCCAGAAGGAACCAACCTTATCCACACCTTGATTTTGGACTTCTGGCCTCCAGAACTGAGACAGAATACATTTCGGTTGTGTTCTAAGCCACCCAGTCGATAAGTTGGGATGGCAGACCTAGGAATCGGATACTCGGCACTAGGCCTAGCCCTTCTCGAGCACTCAGGAGAGGAGACTTCTGCAGGAAACACAGGCTGTAGCTGGAACTCCGCTCAGGACCGTCCATGTTTGGGGAGCAGAAGAAAGACAAGGAGGCCACGAAGGCCACGGGGAGGGACCGGCCAGAGAGGGGCACGCACTCACGTCGCCGGATGGCATACTGCGTGCTAAGAGTTAAAGCCTTGTCATAAGATTAATGCCCTAATGAGAAAGGGATAAACCAACACAACTGCGAGCATGAAGATTAGCTCTTCGAGAAAGTCACTCGCCTAAGCAATTGCTTTACAGCTTCCTCCAGGAAAGAAATCTAAGTTGCCTTCTGGGGTCACACCTGTGGTCCATGTTCAAAACTGGGAATTAGGCAAGGGTGTGGAGCTGAATTCCCGGGGCCATATCAAAGTGGATTAGAAGCTCTGGTCCCATCACCCAGTTTTGTTTCCCCCTGGTATCAAAAAAGGACAGTGTTTAACGTCTTCAAGGAACATATTAAAATTGATAGAATGCCTATGACATTAATTTAGAAAGATGTTCGGGAGAAAAATGCAAGTGCCACTCAGCACTCCGTGGCTCCGAAAGAAGGTAAAGAAGTTTCTCTGGTCCTCACTTTGGTCCTCAGTGGCCCAGACACTCACAAGTGGGCTGGTGATCTTGCCCCCAAGGGGGACTAATCCGTGCCTTTGTTTGGTGCTCCTGGGGGGCAAATGTGTGCCTGGCCCCCACCGTCCCCTCCTTCCTCCTCATCCGGCTGCTGTGTAGGTATGTGAGCCTTTCATCACATGAGGGAATGAGAAAAAAATTTCCAATACCGCTAAGAAGAAACAGAAATGAAATCTTCTGTGATGAGCTGCCAGGATGCACCCAATCACCTTCCTTCACGTCGCACTCATTCCAAAGGCATGAAAAGGTGGATTAAGGGTGTCCTGACGTCCACCCTGCCTTCATTTAAAATGCCAATTAACCCTGTGTCACAATGAGGAGGCAGAGTCTGATTCCAAGACAATAATGATTTGAACACCAATATTTTGAAGTCATCATTAACATCCAATGATAAATACACTAATTAGAAAATTTCCAACCTAGTTTTCAAAGTAAGTTTCCTGAGGACTATTCTGGGTAACATTACGTCAGACTGTGTGTATCCTCACAAAAAGTCTCTAACTTGAACTTGAGAACCCATCCAGTCGGGTCCTACCCAAAGAGCCCCAAGGCATGAAGTCTGCCTGTGGGCTCAGGTCAACAGTTCGGCTTGGGGCGTTCCGGGTGCCAACCTCTCTCTCCTGGAAAGCTGATCACGGTTTCATCAGAGTCCTGTGAGCATCAGAGTAGCCCAGAAGTTTTAGTTATTGCCAGACGGGCTGGTGTTTGGTAGGGAAGGTAAAAGGTGAAGATGGTTAAGAACTCCTAAAGTCATCTGTTCCAGGATATCTGTGAGTTCCATCAACTGAGGGTTTCATTAGGTTACCTGCCTTCTCTTTGTTAACATACATTTTATGACTAGGTAAATTTAACTAAAACCTTTTTTTTTAAAGATGTCTTTATTTATTTATTTGACAAAGAGAGAGACAGTGAGAGAAGGAATACAAGCAGGGGGAGTGGGAGAGGGAGAAGCAGGGTTCCCGCTGAGCTGGGAGCCCTACAACGCGGGGCTCGATCCCAGGACCCCGGGACCCCAGGACCATGACCCAAGCCGAAGGCAGACAGATGCCTAATGACTGAGCCACCCAGGCTCTCCTTAACTTAAAACTTAATAGAAGATTCTATTACCTTGTCCTTTGGGAAACAACCTCCCTTTATTCGGCAGGAAAATATCCTGTCCTAGCTCTGGAAACTGCGATAGAATAATGGTAGCCAGCATTTACTGAGCTCCCTCACATCCCAGGGAGCGTCCAAGCACTCTAGGGGCCAAGTCAGTGATGCCCCTTCCCGGCTCCCTCAACCCCTTCCTCAGACCCTGTGCTGGGACAGGTGTGTGCTTGCAGACCTGTCTCCAGCTGGGCTGACAGGTGGCTGTGTAGGGCAGGAGGGCTTCTCCCTGCTCTCTCGGCTCCCACCTGGAGGAGAGGATCTGTTGAACAGGAGGAAGGTCAGAGCTGTTATCTATCTGGCTTACGACTCCTGAGAGGCAGTTTTGATGCAATAAGAAAATACTGCGCCTAAACCATGTTCCTAAATTTGTCACTTGAAAAAAACAAACACGGGAATGTAAAAATGTTCATTTAAGGCTCTAAAAAGAAATCTGCATATGGTTTTGTTTGTTCATCCAGATGTTGATATGGCACAAAATTATTTTTTAAAAAAAGGAACATAACTGCATTTTGGCATATATGGTAGACTGAATAACAGTCCCCCAGAAGATGTGCAGGTTGTTACCCCTAGAACCTGTGAATATGTCATCTTACACACTAAAAGCATGATGGGATTAAGTTAAGGACCTTGTGATCGGGTGGAGGGGAGGTTGTCCTAACCCGCTGTTCTCAATGTAATTGCAAGGGTCTTTCTGAGTGGAAGAGAGAAGCAAAGTGAGATGCCCAGAAAAATGCCGGTGTGAGAAGGGCTCAATCAATCTACTCTCGCTGACTTTGGACAAGCAGGAAGGGGGCCACAAGCCAAGAAATGCTTCCAGAAAATGGCAAAGAAACAGATTTTCCCCTAAAGCCTCCAGAAGGAATGCAACCTGTGGACACCTTGATTTTAGTCCAGTAAAGCTGATTTCAGACCTGTGACCTGGAGAACTGTTAAGATAATAACTTTGTGTTGTTTTAAGCAAGTAAGTTTACAATAATCTGTTGCAGCAGCAAGAGGAAACTTCCAGGGTGTATTTCAGTATCAGAGCCTACAACAGAGACCAAAGCTCATCAGCGTAAACAATATTCTGTGATGACCAGAGCTAAACTATGAGAAGCAACGTCGGGGAAGAAAAACTAGAGGGGCACCCGGGTGGCTCAGTGGTTAAGTGTCTGCCTTCGGCTCAGGTCATGATCCCAGGGTCCTGGGATTGAGCCCGAATCAGGCTCCCTGCTCAGCGGGAAGCCAGCTTCTCCCTCTTCCACTCCCCCTGCTTGTGTTCCCTCTCTTGCTGTCTCTCTCTCTGTCAAATAAATAAATAAAATCCTAAAAAAAAACCTAGAAAATTTATGACATACCACACTCCATTCTTGTTGAGCCTAATTATAAACTTGTTTGAACCCCAATCTACATCCTGTCCAGTTTTTAGGGTCTGTCGGTGAACACCATGAATTTGCCTTTTATTAAACTGCTTGAATTTCTGAGTCTTGGAGGAGCAGAAATTCAGCCAAGAATTCATACCTTGGCGCTCGTCATCAAGCTGCAGGTTTTACTCACTTGAACAAACAGAAGCGTCCTCCCTGAATGATTCTGGGGCCCGCGGCTTGCCCCGGTCTCATCGGTCCCTAACATAGATTCACCCAATCGCGCAGCAGAAACCCAGGGGACAGTGGCTCCGCTGAAGCCCGCGCAGCGCTGCTGGGGCCCTTCCTCCACCACTAGACCAGCTGGAACCCGCCCCCCGCCTCCCCCC
>LNAC01000064.1:1918517-2060780 GCA_002007465.1 Ailurus styani | reverse complement strand
CCCCCCCCGCGCCGGGAAAGAGAACCCGCGCACAGGTACACGGCTTCCGGGGCCAGGGCCGGGCCTGGAGTGAACAGAACGGGAAGTCTGGTAATACCCTCCCCGCTCCAGTTCGTCCAGTCACAAGGAAGAGGCAGAATCCCCGGACTGTCCGTTTGCGAAGGAGCAGAATAGAGTAACATAGCCCTTCGTAGGAAAATGGTTCTAAATCTAATTTCACCTCATTGGCAATTTGGAAACCGCCTCGGGGTGCTGCAGCGCTTCCTCCCCACGGTCATGAATATTAATCATCGGGGGCGGGGCTGTAGGAAACAATTAAGGAGACGCCAAGCTTCCATATGCAGGCTCCCCAAAAACCCTGAGTACAGAAGCAATCATTAAGGCCTCCGAGTCCTTCCCGTGATGCCCTGGAAGCGTCCCCTGGGCCTGTGAGTGGACTGAGCTACTTATGGGTGGAGAAGGTGACTTGTGAGGCCGAATGGCCCTTCATTTCTATGGTCCCTCTCTACATTCCATGCTGAACACAGCGCGGGGGCTCAGCAAGTGCCTGCTAGAACCTGCTGGACGTCCACCGCCAAGTCCCCACCCGCCCTTGCAAACCAAATTCTGCAGCCCGGGGAGAGTGTCTGTGCTCCTGCCCACACTCTTTATTCCCCGAGCAACTACCGAGCTGGTGCTTAGCTATAGGTGCCTGATGGTCTGATGTTCAGAAGCCCAAGGGGTCTGGAGGGTTCTCCCTGACTGGGCGTCAACGTCTTCATCAATACGGCCACCAAACCCCTGACCGGGGGCAGCCAGGAGAACTGCGCAAAAATGTTCAAAAGGAGGAATTTTTTTCCCCTTAGATCCCAATCAGGAAATTATTCCCTTCAAAAGGAGAAGGTGGTCACCCCTTTTCTCTGCAGTGAGGCAGAGGACCCGGGGGCAGGGCGCAGCACACCCCCACCCCCAAAAAAGGAGACAAAATAAAGCTAATTAAAATGAATCACCTTTGAAATTTAAATTTTTGTTCAATTAGCAAAGATGAAGAAAAATCGGAAAAGTGCAATGACACGGCACACCCTTCATTCACTCAGGGGGCGTGTTTGGGAAAACAGTTTGGCAGAGAGCAACGAGTACCTCAGAAATCAGTGCTCCTTCCCTTTGGCCCAGTAATTGCACTTCTGGGAAGCCATTCTAAGGGAATAATGCTAATTATAGAAAAAGCATCATGCACAAGAATTATCTGTTATTTTATATTTAAAAATTATAGTATCATGTATATTAATAAAACCTGGAAACAAGCTACATATTTATCCAACAACAGAGGAAGAAAAAGTAAATTATACTGTATGACTATTATGCAGCTATTAAAATACCAGTATTAAAGTTTTCATGACATGAGAAATGCTTGTATTATTATGCTGAATGAAAATGGCAAGAAACAAAACTTCATATACATTATGAAATCATTTAGATATTTTCAAATGCACGGAAATAAGACCAGAAAATATTATTTTCTAATATTAGAAAATTAATAGTGATTCTCTTTGTAGGTAGAGTGGGAATATGGAGAATTCTCTTTTGCTTTTATATTTTTCTCTACTGCCCATATTTTTACCATTGACATTGTATTTTTATACATTTATCCTTGGGGGAGGGGAGAAATTCTTTATTCTGTTTTTAAAATATTTTATTCATTTATTTGGCAGAGAGAGAGAGAGCACAAGCAGGGGGAGCAGCAGGCAGAGGGAGAGGGAGAAGCAGGCTCCCCACTGATTGGGGAGCCTGACAAGGGGTTCGATTCCAGCACCCTGGGATCATGACCTGAGCTGAAGGCAGATCTCTTAACCGACTGAGCCATCCCGGCGCCCCTGAAATCCTTTATTCTTGTTTAAGATCTTGGCTCTGAGGGATTAATTTAACATACCGTGTTCAGATAGTCGCTGCTCCAGGGGAAGGAAGAGCCGCAGAAAGAACTAGTTGGCAGATCTGGGAGAGTTCGCTAGTAGAGAGTTCAGCTGGACTCCTGCTCCGCCCCGGCGCCGTGTGCCCCGTCCCTCTCACTGCCCTGGGGGATCAGGCCCCCACTGGCCCAGGCCTCAGCTACAAGGGCTCGATGACAAGGCAGTCGTGCGGGTCTCTGACCTTCGCTTCTGTAACCGGGTCTCCCTGGTTCTTTCCTTGAAAGCAAGTGCCCCTCTGACTCCACCCCCAACCTCACCAGCAGAGGATTGCTTTCCGTCTCGTGTGGCACCCCCTCCCTCCCATCCAGCACCCCCACCTGTCCTCCCAGGGGCTGCAGATCTATCTCGGAACCCCGACACTCTGGAACGCGTGCTGGCTTCATCTGAGATGAGCCAGGAGAACTCCAGGAAGCCAAATGCCCACTCTCTTGGACTGCTGTCTGCTTCCAGATGCTTCCCTCTTGTGCCCATTTGCCTGCCAAGATGGTGAGTGACGGCCAGCCCACCCACCTAGTCCTTTTTAGGGCCTGCAGCTGAAGCTGTCCTGATCCTCCCCTGAGCTGTGTCTCAGCCCCCTAAGCTCCTCCCTGAGTCCCACTCGCTGCCCATCAAGCGGGTAGTGCCACCACTTATGTCTCCTTATGTCCCTTCCCCACCTTCTCTTGGGGTCTGACAAGGAAAATGTGCCCAACGCCAGGGCCCCTTCTCCCACCCTGTTCAGGGTATTTACTCTGGGTGAGTGATGTGGGGAAATAACACAGAGTGCTTCCTATTAAAACGATGGGAGACTTACCTGATTCTACAGTGTTTGCATTTCTGATGAGACAGAACCCAGCCCAGAGGTCCTGCCTTTGTTCAAGAGTCTGAGAAAGTTGTCAATTAATGATGGTGGGGATGACAAGCTTTTCTGTATGGCTGGCACTGTGCTAAGCATTGAACAGGGACAGTCACATCTAATCTTAAACTAACCCCACACCATGGGTGGCAGTTCCCTTTCACAGATGAGGACACTGAGGCTCACTTAGGTGAATTAAGTTGGTCAGAGTCATAGAGGTAGTGACTGAAAGGGGCAAGGTTTGAGCCCCAGGTCAGAGATTGATCATTAGACACCACTCCAAGGGAATAACCCCAAAGATTCGAGGTCTGGGCAGGTCCCTGGGATGGGTGGATGGAGGGGCCACAGTGAGAAGGATTTGCTGAGGAATGAAGGTCCATCTGTGTGTGTGTGTGGGGGGGGGCACCACAAGGCAGTCAGGTGACTTAGGCCAAGCAAATTGTTGCCAAATCAGAGTTTCTAAGAGATGTCAACCGATCTGCATTTTTATGTGTACTTTCCTGTTTGGAACTGTGGGTTCAGCATTTTCAAAAACACTGGGCAGGCCGAATCCAGGCCTGAATGGGCAGCAGTCTGCACTTGCCCCATGCCTAATGGAGCCCCCCTGCTAGTTCTTACCTGGGACTCACGTCCTTCACTTTGTAAGGGGCGCGAGGCCTACGTACCTGCACGATCTCTAGCATTTCCGCCTTGCTGATGTAGCCGTTTCCATCCAGGTCATACATGCTGAAGGCCCATTTCAGCTTCTGCTCCAGCTTCCCCCTCGATGTCACGCTCAGGGCTATGATGAATTCTCTAAAGTCTATCGTCCCATCGCCGTTGGCATCGAAGGTGCGGAAGACGTGCTCTGCAAATTTGGAAGCATCCCCGTAAGGGAAAAAGTTCCCGTAAATTTTCTTAAACTCTTCCATTGACAAGTGTCCACTGGGGCAGTCTCTCAAGAAGCCTTTGTACCACTCCTGGATCTCGTGCTCCGTGAAGTCTGTGCTTTCCAGCAAATCCTGCATGACCTCCGGGCGCAGTTTGCTGTTCTGCTTCCCCATCCTGGCAGCGAGGACTCAGCTGCAGAGACAGAAGGAGACGCCTCGTTTTTAGACCCGTTCTTTGGAGGCACACTTTAGAATTTGTGACCGTTCCTTTGGGAAAAAGAAATGGACCCTTTTAGTCCGCAGCATGGTCTGCTTGTCCAATTCAGCCGAACAGAATGATAGAAGGACAGGCAGTCCGAAGCGAAAATAACCACAGACCAGAAAGTGGATGCCTCTTCTCTACTGAGCCATGAGAAAACAAGGGATTCGTCATGAAAGAAAGAGGGAGAAAAGGAGGGAGTGGGAGAGCCAGAGCCAGAGAAAGGGGCTACTTAGTTCTGCCTCATCTATTTGCAAGAGGTCTAGCCTGACATGGGCTCTAACACCCAATCCCAGTATGAGCAGGGAGAATTTGAGGAGGAGAACTGGAAGAGAGAGAGAGACAAAAGAGGTAATTTATATTTTATTGCTAGAATATTTCCAAGGAAAGTGCTACTTGGGGACCTCCTGAATATTATGAAACAGATATGAGCAAGGACAATACAAACCCATCTAATATCATTAAATGCTACCAAGCTAGATGGGTTATTTAAATTCACAAGTTCAAGTCACCATCAGCACTGGGTTCAGATGGTAAAGATAAGGCTTCATAAACTGTTTATGTGCATCCTTACGGAAGGAGCCAAACTTTCTTTTTCAAATACAATTAAGTTCATATTTTATCATGACAGTAGTACACACTCATCGTAACATAGGAAGACAGCACAGCAATGCAAAAAGAAAAAAGTTAGCAACACTTTAAATCTTCACACTTAGAGATAACCCTGCGGGCATTTTGGTGTGTGTCTGTCCGGATATTTTATAGACATGCTTATCTAAATATGCTATTAACATACGTTTTAGTACATTTACATTTCAAAAAACAAGAATATATACACTTTTGTTACCTATTTTTAAACTTAACATAGTGTGGGGAACAAAGGCAACTTTTGTTAGATGGGAAAAAGAGCTAGAATTACCATTTTCCTATTCACAGAGCAATCACCACAAGTAAGTGAGCACCAGGCAGCGGGCTTGTGTTGGGTGATGTGGATTCGAAGAAGAGTGAGATGTGGCCCCTCCGTCTTTGGAGGCCCCCAGCTGTGTAAGTTCAGAAATGGTGGTGGCAGTGAGGGGACAGACAGTACAATAGATATTCAGGTCATGGATACCAGGGTGATGGATGTGGTATGATGAGAGAACACAGACAGGACACTCAAGCCAAAAGGCAGCGTAGGTGCTAACAGGAAAGCCTTCCTGGAGGAGGTGATATCTGAACTTAGTTCCTATTTCCAAAATCTTATGATTTAAGCACGGTCAAGATAAGCCCTTTCTCATAAAGGGGCTCTACACTTATACGTTGCATTTTTCCTATACTGGAAAAAATCCTGAAAATAAAGCTTGGAGAATTATAGACTATGTCAAAGACCACACATCCCCATTTTAATCGTGATTCCCAATTTTCTTTGAGATTTTCTCTTGTGGTGTTTATTTAATGTCTGTCTCCCTCCCTCTGCAGGGTCAGCCTCTTAAGATGGACTGTTGGGACTACTTTCCCTTCTCTGGCCCCTACAAATTACATTTGGCGAATTAACGAAAAAAGGAATGACCGATACAGAGCTGAATCATTACAACATGGAAATCTGTAATAATCTTCCCAGAAAAGAATCTTTCCCCTACAGTGATGAGGCCCTGGCCATGCAATAGGATTTATTTATCTTATTACTGGAAGTTTGTACCTTTGACCCCCTTTACCCGGTTGTGCCCCGCCTCCGCTCCGCCCCCAGTTCCGGATCTCATACTGAATTGCCTGCATCCCTGCCTTTTGCCCCCACTAAAAATAAATTCCTAGAGGGCAGTGTTTGCATCTCACACTGCTCCAACTTCTTGCATTATTTCCACAGTTCAAGAAATGCCAAGCAATCTTAGTAATTGGCAAGGTGACTGATTTTGTTTTCTGAGTTTTGCACTGGAGGCAGAAGAGGCTCCGCCCCCACTCCTAGACAGGGACCCTCGGAAAGGGGCGGGGAGCAGAGCACCTCATCCTCCTGTTGGCAGGACCAACAGAGGCAGGGGCACGAAGATCCCTCTTGACGTGCAATCAGGCAAACACCGTTTCATGCAAGAGCAAGACTAAACTCCAGGTCCAAATGAAGCACAGTTTATAAATTGAACCTTCCAATAACATTCCTTTCCCTTGTGTGTCCCCTTTTTTCTGGAGGGAGAAAAGCAAAGTTAGAGAGGCTGGTTTGTATTAGAATTTGAAAACTGTCATTTAGTTAGTTGCTAAGCTGGCAATTTGCCTGAGGCAAGAATTCAGAAACACGAGGTAATACACACAATACATGGCTTTACAGATCTCTGGGACATTTTTGTGAAATTTACAAGTAATTTCGGGTTTTCCTTTTGGGGGGCTCTTTAAAGTAGAGCTCTTTGGTGTGGTGTTCAATCAAATCACCATCCCTATACTTTGTTTCTGTGCAAATCACCGTGTGCCCAGCCTTAGAGAAAAAAAAAAATACCATCCTGATATTTAAATCTACTCTCTTAAAGAATGATTTCTTTTTTCTGGGTCTATACAACACTGTTTCCTCAAAACTCAACTTAAGTTCCTTTCCCAATGTTTAAAAAGTGTTTCTCACTTATTAGCTGTTTTTGCGCTAGAAACAAATTGCCTCAACATTTTGGCTAAGTCTCCCACTGAGACTGATCTGTGTGTAGCTGTTTTTCAGTAAACAGTAATTAAGCCACATTTACAAATTCATTAGCACATAAAGGCCATAACACAAACAAGGCAGAAGAGTATGGCATAAGTGATTTGGGAAGCAGTGTTTGCAACTGAGTCCAGAAATTGTTTCCGTAGATAACTACAAATACTTTACCAAGTATGATGTCTGAACTTGAGAAAACCATCTGGACTTGGTTAGACTGTACAACAGAAATCTCAGGGGACATACGATAGTGTTTCTTTCCCTGGGGGAGGAGGGAAAGATAGAGGAATGCCTGACAATACCTTTTTCTTTTGGGAGACAGGAATTTCTGCCTGTTGAGTTGAAGAGGGGATAAAAATGCCATCAGGAAAATGCTGCGTTCATTAGCAGTCCAGAAAAAAAAATCATTTGGAGACAAAAGTTGCACGTCGGGTCAATTCCTGTTCATTGCTCCATTTGGTTATTAAAACATTAACTTTAGCCAGTAGAACACAGTGGGGAAAAACTCAGGCCGTGGAATAAAAATGCTTGGGTTCAAAGCCTGGCTGAATTACAGACTAGCTCTTGGTAGTAAGTAATTCACTGAACTTTTTGGTGCACTTTGGTTTTCTTATCTATAAAATGAGTTCAGGGGTGCAAGTTTGTAATTCACTGATTTGAGAATGAAATGAGACTGTCAGATACATAAAACTCTGGCATGAGCCTGGGCCAGACTCCATGGTAAATGAAAACCACATCTTGTCCTTGATGGCCTTTCATCCATTATTCTATTGAAACTTCACGGTGACCCTGAGTGACAGACAGGGCAGCTTTCTCCATTCTATAAGCAAAGAAATGAAATCTCACGCTAAGCTACTTACCCAAGTCACACAGCTTGGGAACGAGTCAGTCAAATGTTAAGTTCCGTTTGCACTTGGCCGTCCACTGGTTTTACCACTGCGTCCTACTAACCCCGTGGACAAAGCCCAGACAGAAGTTAAGACAACAGTTCCATAAAAAGCCAGAAAGAAGTGTTTAAGAGAGCGGAGACAACCTCCTATTAGCACTCATTCGTTTCACAAATAGGTGCTAAGTGTCTCCTAGGAAGGAGGCCTGGCTCTCGGCACCGGGAATTCATCAGGGAACAGACAAAATCCTAGTTCTCATGGAGCTGACGGTCTAGTGGCAAGAGACACATGATAAATAAGATGAATAAGGGAAGTGTTGGAGGGAGTTGCTCCACGGAGAAAAGTAAAGAAGGAAGGGGCCAGGAGCAGCTAGGTGGGTGTCAGAATGTTAACTAAGAAGCCAGGGAAGGGGGCACCTGGGTGGCTCAGTTGTTAAGCAAGCGTCTGCCTTTGGCTCAGGTCATGATCCCAGGGTCCTGGGATCGAGCCCCACATTGGGCTCCCTGCTCAGCGGGAAGCCTGCTTCTCCCTCTCCCATTCCCCTGCTTGTGTTCCCTCTCTCTTCGCTGTGTCTCTCTCTGTCAAATAAATAAAATCTTTAAAAAAAGGGGGGGGGAGAAGAAGAAGAAGCCAGGGCAGTCCCCATTAAGAAAGTGACATTCGGGGCGCCTGGGTGGCTCAGTGGGTTAAAGCCGCTGCCTTCGGCTCAGGTCATGATCCCAGGGTCCTGGGATCGAGGCCCATATCGGGCTTCCTGCTCAGCGGGGAGCCTGCTTCCTCCTCTCTCTCTCTCTCTGCCTGCCTCTGCCTACTTGTAATCTCTCTCTCTGTGTCAAATGAATAAAAATAAAATCTTTAAAAAAAAAGAAAGTGACATTCGGAAAGGAAGAGAGGAGGTGAAGGAGGGAGCCAGATGACTGGGAGAAGGCTATTCCAGGTAGGGAAAACAGCAAATGAGAAGGGTCTAGATGGGGAGCAGGCTCAGTGTGTAAAGGATGCGGCTGGAGCGGAGGGTGGGAAGGAAAATGGATGAGACCAGAACAGTAACGAGGGCCAGGTGACAGGGGACCTGGAGGAGACACTAAGGGCGGTGGCTTCCACTCTGAGTGAGACAGAGCCATTGCCGGATTTTGGTTTATATTCGAACAGGAACTCCCGGGCTGCTGCTTTGAGAGTAAACTAAAAGAGGGTAGCCCAGAGGCAGGGAGACAGCTGGGAAGCCACAGCAAGGACCCAGATAAGAGCCAATGGCGGCTGGGACCAAGGTCATGTGCCCGGGGTGCGCCAGGGTGGCAGCAAGCAGAGAAGGTGAGAAGTGCTTGGATTCTGGACGCAGCTTCAAGGGAGAGTCCACAGGATTGGCTGGGGGTTCGTGAACAAAGACAACGGTCCAGCATAACCCCGAGGTTCTGGCCTAAGCAACTGGAAGGATGAAATTGACCCTGAAATGGGAAAAATGCAGAAGGAGGCCTCTGGGCTGAGGCAGGGGCATGGCTATCCGTGCTTCTGGGCAGGTACTCGTTCTGAGATGCCCAGTATATGCCCGGTTGGAGGCGTCAAGTGGGAAGCTAGATGGGCAAGTCTGGAGTTAGAGGAAGAGGTCCAGGGAGAGAATAAATTCGGGAATCATCAACGTACAGTGGTATTTATAGCCAGAGACTGGATGAGAGCCCCAAGTCAGTGGCAGTGGGTAAACAAGAAAAGGGGACGAGTGAACCCGTATCTGTTCTGACACGTAGGCTTGGAGGGAGGAGAAGGAGCTGGTAAGGGAGAGCGAGGAGGAGGCCAGCGAGGTGGCAGGAAAACAGAAGGCTGTTCTGCCTGCTTCGCGGCTGTGTCCTCCGTGCCCAGCTCAGGGAGCACCTGGAAGCATTCAGTGCAGAACAGAAGGAACTGTGGCTCCTGGTTCTCTCTCCAAGGGCTCCCCCCACCTGGCCCGCATCTGTGGAGGACGCCATCTGCCAGCCAATCGCCCACTCCAAAGTCCTAGGACTCCCCTGTCATTCCTTTCACTTTTGTCCCCAAATCTGTTTCAAATCCATTGACTTCTCAGCGTCTCCACTGTCATCACCTTGGTCCAAACTGCTATCATCTCTGTCCTGGATTCCTGATCCCCCTACCCAATGGGATCTCCCGATGCCCCTCTCTCCACCCCCACCCTGCCCCAGTCTCCTCCCCATGGCTCCCCAGAGTGACCTTTTAAAAACACACAACAGATGATGTCACTCCTCTGTCTAAAGTTCTAGGAAAATAAAATCCGGACTTCCCCGTTGGGCTCCCAAGGCTCCCTGTGAGCTGCTCCAGGCCACCTCCAACTCATCAGTCCCCTGTGCCCCAGGTCCCCTGGCCTCCCCCATGGCCCATCTTTTACCTCTAAGGGCCTTTGCTTCAGGGCCTTAAATAAGACTTTTAAGTAGTAAATATATCTCAACACTTTAGTTTATATGCCTATATATAAAAATCTTAAATATATATAAGATATATAAAAATATGTTTACTAAATATATATAATGTATACCCTATATCTTATAAATGTATAACTATTTATATAACTATATATATTTATATGTTATTATTTTTAGCTGAATCTGTGCTGCATTCCATTGAGTGAAATGCACCCCAACTCTGTGAGAATCGGCATTCTGTTAGTCAGTAGTTTACTCTGGGATGGGCAGTGTGGAATTTCCCAACTTATTTTGGGTCACATCCAGTCTCCCAGGGTCCAAAACATAAATCTGGGGTTAATACTGACCACAGATGAGAAAGGAAAAATATACAAGATGAGAAGGCACCAAACCACCAGCAAAGAACTGTGACCAGGAATCTAAAACATAAAGTCAACTTTCCATTTAAAACAAAGAGAAAAAGGAATAGCTCACAAAAATGAGGCCCCAGGGAAAGGAAACGGTGAGTGGTGGACACTCTTTGGAACACAGGTGCTCCCTTCTTTATACCTTACTTCTGTGATTCCTCGTCCGGTTCCACAAACTCTGTGACTTAATTCTTGAGAGCCCAGAGTGAGATTTTCCAGGGAAAAGTCCAACTTATTCTGGAAACCCTGGTTAACTTCAGAGAAGACTCAATGCAAACTGCGCCAAGGGCTCCTAAAATGGAATCTGCAAGATGCTAGCAGCTGAAGTCAGGTCAAGTGGCAAGAAGGAACACAGGCCCCACAGTGATTCCAGAAAAAGACCAGGTTGATTAAAATGTGTGTCTATCTGGGACATGTGACCTTGTCCTCTAAGAATTTTGTGCTCTGAATTTTTGACCGATGGAATGTCTACATTATGAAAATGTAACCAGAAAAAGGCTCCTAAAATGTAAGGAAGGAAATGATAAGAATTATAGATGCGTGGGAACACATGTTCATTTATGATGACATCAGATATTGTGGCCGTCTGAATTGTGTAGGTGGCTAGGATCCAGAAAATTCATTTCTAGGTCAGTTGTCCCTGATTGTCACTGAAAAAAAAAAAAAAAATAGGGACTACAGAAACATCTGAAGAGCACACTGCTCCAGAAATTTCTCTTCAATGGAACTTGTTTCTTAGCGGGAATTTAAAAGGAGAACCTATAAATAAACTGATATATTTATATATAGTGCACAAATTAGGAAATAAAACAATGACACATACACGGAAGAATTAACATATTAAAGAGGGAGAACCGAAGTCATGTAACAATTTCACTAACTTCCTTTCCTCTTGCCCAAAGAACATTCTCTCCTCTGGCCTCTGATAAGAGTAGCTGAGACCGACAAGTCCTGTGCTTTACAAAGGTGGCCTTGTTGACATGGCCTGGAGAATGGTCACCTTCCAGTCCTGTCCCAAGGAGACTGCATGCAGGGAGGCCTTCTTTCCCATGCGAGTGGGCAGGCCGACCCACACCCATGACTGACTGCTGGTCACACGCCTGGCACTTGCTTGCTCACCTTGCCAACGGGTGACAGGGTCTGAGATGAGAACTGAACCCGTACACAAATGCAGTGAGCTGGAGACTCACTAGAGACGGCCTTGTTCTACTTGCTGCCTTCCCCAGGCTGTGTGGCAAAGCCCAAGAGACACAGCTGGTCCTCTCTGGGTGAGCAGGCCTTACGGTCTCTGAATTATCTGGGCTCTAGTTCTGTGGACTCTGCATTTCAGACTGCAGAGGGCCTGGTCTTGGGCTCTTTTCCAAGTTCTACTTTCCATTATTACTGCCAATAAAATATATTTCTGATAGAATCTGAAAAGAACATTATCGAACAATAATCCCCTTCCCCAAATGGAAATATCATTTTTGGTTTTGCTCTTTACCAAAGTAATACATCATTATTGTAAAAACTGTAAGTGATAAGATAAAGATATAGAAATTAGGTAGAGATATAGAAATTAGAACATGAACACTCCCTCTGTGATCCAATATTACTCTAGAGAAGATAACCGCTATTGACAGTTTTATTTATATATATCCTCTTGGACATTTAAATGCACATAAATGAAATCTGTACATTCCAACCACAAATGAGATCACATGATCCTATTCTTCAACCTTTATTTTCATTGAAAAGTATACTGTGGATATTCTTCCATGTTATATATATGGATGTATCTCATCTTTTTAAATTGCTGAATTTTCATTGCCTGATTGATTTAAAGGACAGTACTGAGCACTGACCTCAGGCCAAGTATTGAATTAGGTAACTGGCAGAGGGGTTAGTAATGTGAGGCTTAAGTCCTTGGTGTTCTATTGCATATTTGTTTAACTAATCCCTCTTGATGGACATTTAGGTTGATTCTGGTTTTCTTTTATTCCCTTGGCATTTACCTTAGTCCTGGTTCTGGGATTCCCTGGATAATGCATATTGCAAAGAGGTTCTTGATGTCTTTGCTAACTACCATGATCTCTAGACCGTCCCTTTGAAATCCTCCAAGGCATTTTCCTCTGGAGCCTTTACATCCTCAACGTGCATTTTGCAAGAGTTTACACATCAGCTAGGATTAGACTCGAAGAAGCATTGGAATTGGGTTGCGAATTCCACCCCAGTCCGTCCGGGCTGCCTGTGTTACAGGCACACATGTGAGAGTGTAGCCTTCACTATGTCTAGCACCGAGGAGGGCACACTTGGCCTGCTCTCTCCAGAGTGCGTGACTGTGAGCATGGAAAGGCCCCCTCTCTTGGTTTGGCCTAAGGGGATCTTTTGATCAAAGCGCACCGGCACCATAAGAGCTGTTTCTCGATGCTGCCTCCTGACCGTCGTTCACATCTACTCCTCTCCCTGCTGCTTCCTGTCCAGCTAATGACCGACTACCCACCGCTCCCTCCTGGATGGCCAGCAGTTAGAGATGAACCTACACTGTATGCTTCATGTGCCCTAGTCAGTAAGTGGCCAGGGGCTGTACTAAATGGTCACCCCCAGGCCTGTGGAAACTACGAAGCTGTCTCAAAGACAGAACTGCTGGCGTGCCTGAAGTTGAGGGCTTGCAGATGTTCCCTTGCCATCAGACCTGCCTGGCTGGGCTGCCTCGGGGCCGGGGGCCAGGTCAGCGCTGGCTGCCGTGGTAGAAAGAGGGGGGACTTCTGGAGGGTCCTCGACACTCCTCCAGGGCTGTCAGAGGCTCAGATCCTACCATGGCCTACTTCTGTGGAATTCTGGTCGCCAGAAATGCCTACTTAACTAAAGGCGCTAAATATTCGCTCATTTAAAAGACAGGAATTATTACCTTGGGTTTGGATAAAACAATGAAGCAGAGCAGTTAAGCCATCATGGGACAAACAGGTCAGCTACGGGAATCCAGGCCTCACCAGCAGCCGGAAGTACCAGAGGAGCGATACTCCCTGTTTTTAGACATCCCCTAGGGGCCACAGATGCATGTAGTTAATTGCTACAAGCCCCTCCATAGAGTCTAAGAATAGTTCATCGTTCTTTTTTTTATTTATTCAGCAAACATGTGTTTAACATCTACTGTTTCCTGGCTTTGCATGAATATTCTTATTAAAAAAAATAGTATCCTACATGGAATAGGAAAAGGAAGGGAATCTGGGATTCTGGTTGCAGCTCAAAGCGGTTTTTATTAATATTTTGTTTTCACAGTGTTGCTATAGAGTTGGTGTGAGGGCTCTCACGCCTTGCTTTTACCCGAAGGACGAGGGGTTCAGAGAAGCTAACTGTTAGGACAAAGTCGTGCAGCCTGTGACCTCAGAGGGGCAGGATCAGAAGTACCCCTGCCATCTCCCAGCCCTCCACACCCCTGCTCCAACACCTGCAGGGTCTGAAGGCCTGTTTCTGCTGGAACGTACAGATTGAGCACTTTCTACCCTGGCCAACATGGCTGACGTATGAACGTTTGTCCATCCAACAAAGGTCCAGGTGAGAAGACTAACAAGAACACTGTGAAGTAGCATCTTTTCAGCTCTTGCACCTTTCATGCCCTCCAGCAGGGCGTGGGGAAACAGAATTGGATTTGCCCGCAGAAGAATGAAACAGAAAGCTTTATTATCATACCGGTTATGTGACCTTGGGGAAGTCGTTTGACTTCTCTCTTGGTCTCACTCTTCTTCAGAAAGTAAGCATAAGGACACCTTTCTCCTAGCGCTGTCTGAAGGAGTAAATGAGAAAAAGGGACCAGGAAAAGCTCAACATTGTGTCTTGTATCCAACAGGTGCTCAGGACACATCCAGTATTAATCTAAATGAAATAAGGGTTCAGGGAGTTGTTTACAAAGATGAGCCTTCCAGACTTGGGAACATTCTCCCCCTCGCTTTAATGGAGAATTAGAAAAAAAAAGAGCAGTCACATGAGGGAAGAAAATAAGAGCACCCCTGTCAGCTTCCAACCTGACTGCCCTCCCTGGGACCACTTGCCCAATGTGACAGGCATTTGTAGATTTGTACCCAGAGAGGACTCCTGCCAGACCCCCATGGCTGAGAGTTTCCCCTGCATGGAAGTTATTATTCTAACCTGAAATTAAGCAAGAGGTCCCATTAGAGAGGCAGCAGATGGACAGCAGGACACTCTTTCTTTCTCTGGTCTTCTGCCCTGAGGCTGGGGAGGACTCAGTGGGGTTTGGTTGGAATCAGAGCAGGCTCAGGGAAACCCCGGGGCATCAGCCATCCAGCTCTGGGGAGGTACTAGTGCTATAAGGAGGACTCTAATCAGGCTCTGGCTGGACAGACTGGTGTTTTCAGAACAAATCAGATACATATTAGATACCACTAACAAACATAGGATCAGTGATCGCCTGAATCAATTCTTCCTTACATGGGGAAAGCAATGATTCTCAGTCATTTTATTATTTCCTTAAACCAGCTTTTCATGAGAAGATCAGAGAGAAGATCAACAACAAAAAACCACCCAAAACCTCCATTCATCATCGAGGGGAAAAACAGCCACAGAGAAATCCTTGTCTCTCAACCTCATTTCTAATTATTGTCCAATTTCTTAATCCAGGCCTTTAGTATCTCCTACCTGAGCTCAGAAATAGTAACTGCTCTCCATCTTTAAGACTCNCCTAGGTGGAATTTGACACATACTCCAAATACAGGTTAGCCTTCCTTGCCCTAGGGCTTTGGCCAGCCAGTATCTAGGGTTTTACAGAATATCTGCTTTATCATAATGGGATCTTGCTTAAAAATCATATCAAAGGGCGCCTGGGTGGCTCAGTGGGTTAAAGCCTCTGCTTTCGGCTCAGGTCATGATCTCAGCGTCCTGGGATCGAGGCCCGCATCGGGCTCTCTGCTCGGCAGGGAGCCTGCTTCCTCCTCTCCCTGTCTCTCTGCCTACTTGTGATCTCTCTCTCTCTGTCAAATAAATAAAATCTTTAAAAAAAAAAAAAGACTCCACCTGATCATGTCATGTGTTCCTCAAAAATCTTCCATGTTACCTACTGATGCTAGATTAAGGGCTAAACCCCACAGCCTGCCATTCTGGGTCCTTCAAGGTCACGCCCAAACTCACAGGAATCACCAAATTCCTCATTCGCCCCCGTATTTGTGCACATGCTTTTATTGCCATTCCGATCCTCACAATGGCCAATGAACAAAGCTCACAAGAGAATAAACACAAAACCCTTTGTGAACATTGAGGGGTTTCCTAATAGTCAATAATATAACTGTGACTCTCTCCTTCTCAACTTATTGAATCTTACTTGGCATTTGGATGGAGGTTATTGCTTCCCCCACTCAGCTGCCCTTCCTCTTCTGAGTGAGCATTAAGCATATTCAGAGTTTAGTTGGTATTTGTCTAAAAAGCTCTAAGACATGGGTGTGTGAGGATGCCCAAGAAAAGATGGCTTCCTTCTGGTGAACCTATTTTCCACTGACCATTGCTTGTGTTGCTTTTAAGAATTCCATGAAGTGAGGGCAGCTGGGATATTCACACATTTTGGTGCTAGGTGAACGTCAAGGTGGTTGGCAAGCATTCCTGGCAATTGTTCAGTTGGTAGTAACCAAAGCTACTGTGTATGGATTTCTCCTCAGTGAGTCTTTCTTCTACTAAAAATATCTGGGAAGCTGATATCTTGTTTGTCTAGGGCCAAAGTTTATCAGGAATGGTATTCCGTTTGGCTTTCTCCTTACATTTTATTTTGGCTAGGAAACCGAGTGCTCTCGGAATTTTCTGGATGGTAGCATAGTCCCTATAAGCTAGCTAAGGAAAAGAAAAAGTCCCCCAGAATACAACGGACACTCTTTGGGGCTGAGCTCCTTTCACAGGACGGGTGACAAATCACAATTAAGTACATGGGGGCTGGAATCAGAGGGCCCTCAGATCCAACTCTGTTGACCAGAAATACTAGTTTTACGGCCCCTAGGGACTTGGGCTTCTTCATGCATCACTCTCCTTAACTGTAATTGGGGTTTTTGTCAGGATCAAGTGACACAATGTAGCAGAGATTGGCAGACCTCCTTCTTCTCCTCCTCCTCTTCCTCTATCATATCACCATCACGTTATTGTCTCTCTAACCATATACCCTTCTATGTTCAAATTCTTCCCCTCCACTTCAGCTTCTCCGGTCTCTTTCCTCAAACACATAAGGCATGCTCCCTCCTCAGGGTCTTGCACATGCTGTTCTCTTGGCCTCAGATGTCCCTGTTTTCCTTTATTTTCATGGTTCAGATGTTTCCCATATCCCCATGGCTTAAATGCCACCACCCTACATCCCCATAGCTTGAATGGTTCCCCTCATATCCTCATAGTTCAGATCTACCCCCCCCCGTATTCTTGTGGCTCCTTCCTCACCTGCTTCAGATCTACTCCACTGTCCCCTCTCAGAGGCACCCTCCCTTACCTCCCAGTAAAAATTTTAACACCTTCCGCTCTACTTTGCTGATTGCCTTAACACTTCTATACTAACACCTTAATTTTATTGTCTCTCTTCCCCACTACAATAGAGCCTTCATGAGGTCACAGATTTTGGTCTGTTTTGTTCACTATTCTAGCCTCAGTGCCTAGAACAAGGCCTAGCATACATCGGTTGCTTAATAAAAATCTGTTGAATGAATGACTGAATTATTGTTGAATGAATGAATTCAATTAGAATTACTGTTGAATGAATCTGTTGAATGAATGAATTTAATTTGGTCTCAATTCTAATTTAACCTATTTTCTCTTTGCTCCCAATATCACCATACAGATTATAAAAGTTTTAGGTAAAACAGAGGACAATGATTTTGGAATCGTGGGCAGCTTACTGGTAAACCCACCCCCCCTTACCACTAATACTTATGGAACTCCAACTGTATGCAGGGCCCTGCAGCAGCTGCCCAATGCCACAAACTGAAATAAAGCATAATCTCTCCTTGCATGAGTTTACAGGGCTTTCACATACCCTATTTCAGGAGATCCTTGGAATAGCATGAGAAAAAAAAGGGTAAGATGATTTGTCCCCGAATTAAAGAAACCGAAGGCGAAGATATAAAGGTTTCCCCGAGGTTACATGCCTACTAATGTCAAAGGTGGAATAGAACACAGATCTTCCTACTTTATCCATGGAGCAGTGCCTCACAGTGAAAAATAAACCAGTGCCTCGGGGGGATGTTGTCAAATGTTTGAGGATGTGTGTATGTTTGTGTGCTTGAAAGAGCCTTCCTGTCTAGCTAGTTACACACTGGTCACTATTTCTACTTCTTGTTAAGAAAAAATGGAAATGGAAGTTTAATCTGAAAAGAGAGAAGGTGAAAATATATCTGCAAAATGAATAAAGTACAAAAAATCAAACAAAGGATTCCCGCTCTCTCTAAAAGAGATGGCATACAGCCTTGCATACGGTTTCTGTGTCTACACAGGCACCCTCCTCGTTTTAAGGCCGTGTGTGCCTGGGTGGGCCTATTCACTTACCAGCCTGTTACACCCACCTGCCCGCTTCCCTACAAGAACCACCTAACACTTTTCCTGCTCCTTCTCAATTCCAGCGGGAGCGCCTCATTTCTATTGAGCTGTCTTATCTCTTCTTCCTTTTTTTTTTTTTAAAGATTTTATTTATTTATTTGACAGAGATAGAGAACACAAGTAGGCAGAGAGGCAGGCAGAGAGGAGGAAGCAGGCTCCCCGCTGAGCAGGGAGCCCGATGTGGGGCTTGATCCCAGGACTCTGGGAGCCAAAGGCAGCTGCTTAACTGACTGAATTCCCCCCAGGCACCCCTGTCTTATCTTTTCTTGTCCTTATGTTACAGCAAACACTAGCCAACACGGTAGTGGTTTCCTGGCATCTCACTACCCCTATTAGGGACCAGGTTGTCCTTACCCCCGCTAATGTGGCAAGGACGAGCTGAGGAGGCGTCCTGCATTCTGTGTCCCTGGGCACACAGACAGGGACCCATCCAAGGCACCCATGTCGCTGAACCATGGAATGGCCCAATGTCATTAGAAGAAACTGTAAAGAAATTACATCCTGCCTTTTCCTTAGTAAAGTGACTTCTGGCCTTTTCTATTTATTCTCACAGTTCCAAAGGGCTTATTAGTACACATAACTTGGTCATTACGGTGTCAGCAAATATGCCCCAGTGTGGAGCTGCAGACTGGAGCTAAGGAAAGGAGACTTTCCCACTGTGCATTTAGCATGTGGAACTAGTAAACACCTTATGTTCGGGAAACATGAATACAGTGTGTACTCAGAAGCACCATTATAATCATCTTACAAGGGACTGGACCTGACAACCTAAATCTTTCTCCTTGCAGGCAGATCCAAAGATTCAAATATGCTTACCCCAATAGTAAAACTTGGGCTTTATGGATAAGGTTGGAGAAAAATGACTGTCATAAAAAAAAGTAATGAAAACCTGAAATGTATCCAAATAGCTTCATTGAAGAAAAAAGCAATAAGGAAGTGTTGCATTCTATGTAACTATTCTATTTGAATAATGGTGCAGGTAAGTTTGTGAAGACTCTCTTTCCCTTCATTAATGAATTACGATATGCAACAAAGTATGAAATGATAACCGAGTATTATTCCATCCTCTGAGTCAGTCAGTTGTTTTTTTAAGGGCAGCATTTTCCAGTATAAGAAAATTACGCAAAAAATTGGACAGAAAGTAATAATCCAAGAACACAGAAGTACAGTGAGGGCACTAGAGTTGACCCATTTCAGTGATCAGAGCTGAACTGGATTCATTTTTACCTAAAAGCCAAAGATAAAAATTTAAAAATCAGAATTTTACCCGTGGTATGCATGTAGTTTAAATCATTTCTATCCTATAGATCCCAGGGCTTTCCACATGCATTAGAAGGTGTACCTGTAGGGGCGCCTGGGTGGCTCAGTCGTTAAGCATCTGCCTTCGGCTCAGATCATGATCCCAAGGTCCTGGGATTGAGTCCCACATCAGACTCCCTGCTCTGCGGGAGGGCCTGCTTCTCCCTCTCCCACTCCCCCTGCTTGTGTTCCCTCTCCCGCTGTATCTCTCTCTGTCAAACAAATAAATAAAATCATAAAAAAAAAAAGAACGTGTACCTGTAAATGTTTACATCTGTCTGCAATAGATCAAATCATGGGGTTGAAAAGTGAGAACAAACAGCATTCCTGGAGTGAAACAGAGCTGTGTGCGGCGGAATACAGTCTGAGAGCAGTGTCTTCCTTCTGAGAGCAGTGTCTTCCTTCCAGGACGTGCCGTTTCCCTTTGAGTGATATCAGAAGAACTTTGTAAGCATGTGCTGTGTATCTAGGGTGGTACAAGATATGACGGTGGATTCACAGCACAGATGGAGTCAAATGGGTTGGGATGGCAGGGCAGATAGGTCTCTGGTCAACCCGAGAACCCACTGTTTCATGTCACAGACACGGTCCCTACACTCAGGGAGCATTATCTGGGCAAGCCATGAGGCGTTACCTAGGGAGCACTGTGCGTAGGAGTCCTTTCCACTGTGACATGGGGTTCAGGGGTGATTAGAATGATGGGATTTTGCCTAGAAGCCTACTCACTACAAAAGGTTCAGGAGGCTTCACGGTCACAGGGAACAAGGCAGTGCACCTGGCAAGTACAAAGAGGAAGTGATGCTTTTCTCCTGAAACTTGCCTGCCCCTCAGTCCTCAGACTCCCTCAAAAAACACGGAGCTGTGAGTGATGCTACAAATTCTGAGTCTGCTTTCCTTAGTCACAGATGCCAGAAGAAATACGATAACAATAAACTGATCCTTTCATAGATTTATGAGGACATGCTATCAGATTTGAATTATAAAAATACCCTGAGGATGAAGCTTGCAGGAGAGCTCTGAATATAGCATCTCAGGACCAAATTTTGTGCGAAACCAGTTCCTCTCTGCTCGGGCAGGAACTGCAGAAGGGATGAATGAAGATCCCCCACCCAATACTTGGAAAAGCAACAGTAATGGGGGAGAGGATTCCTCCGGGCTCCGGTGTTGGACAGGAAATGACGGAGGCAGCTCAGAGTCTTGGAGCATTTTCCTCACTTCACTCCTGAGACAAGGTGAGAGAGCGTTGAGATATAAAGATCATGGTGCACTGACTTGGAGGAAGTCCCCCTGTGTGACTTCCAAGGGGAAAATGATTTGTTGGTGGAAGACTCGAAGACCCATCAAGGCTCAGTCCCTGGGCCATCATCCCATTTCTATCTCCCCTTTCTCCCTCCTCAGTTCCCACCATGATTGGCATTTACCGTCCTCACGATCCTTCTCAAGGACTCCAGCCCAATCCCTCTGCATTCATCCAGCCTTCTTTCTGACATCCTCCTTCTATCGGTGTTCACTAACGAGGCAACACAGCACGGGAGTTGGGACGATGGCCTTTCTGGATAAACCTAGACAGGAACCCTGGCTCTGTCTCACAAGAATACCCCTTACCCCCACCCCTTCCCAAAGCAAAAGAAAAAAACCAAAACCAAAACAAACAAACAAACAAAAACCAAAAAAATTTTTGGTTTCTTGAAACCACAGCATTTTAAACATCTCCATTTCCAAAAAGAATCATGGCTTCACATTTGCATACTTCAGAGTTCACTTGGGTGTTTTTCACAGTCAAAGAAATAGCCCCAAAGTAATACACGGGTCTCTGTCTCTAGCAAAACAGATAGTGTTTGCAGATTTTTAAAAGACTTATTTTTTAAGCTTCTCCTTCTCAAGGGTTAAAGAAAACTACAATTAGAGGGTAGGGATAGGGTGGATGGGTTATGGACATTGGGGACGGTTTGTGCTATGGTGAGTGCTGTGAAAGGTGTAAGCCTGATGTTTCACAGACCTGTATCCTTGGGGCGAATAATAAAAAATAAATAAATAAATAAATAAATAAACAAACAAATAAATAAAAAAGAAATCTACAATCAGAGTTTCAGGCTGAGCAGGGATCCTGTCTCATTAGTTTATCTACCATATATCTTCATTGTTCAGGTCAGGCCTGGTCAGGAAACTACCTGTAAGAATTTTTATTTACCAGGTGTTCCTATTGTGATGGGACACAGCTAGTGTCTCCTGGCCTTTCATAGGTCTTAGCACACACGGAAGATAACATTGTCCGTGCAGCATGCGTGGGCATGATGGGGGGGGTGCAGGTGACAAGGGTCTGGGAGGCCCAAGGGCTCCTGCCACCTGGAGGGCGTGTGTGAGATTTCTTGGTGCCGGAGTATAATCATTGTGTAACGTGGGTGTGGCCTCCTTTGCTCCTTTCACCTTGGAGTGTGTGTGTGTGTGTGTGTGTGTGTGTGAGTGTGTGTGTGTGTGTGTGTGTCTATGCATGTGTTCGTATGTCAGGTGTCTGTGTAACGGTGTGGTAGCGTCTTGCCAGCTCTGTGGGTTGAACTCTGAGTGCTTTTATAGTCTCCTCAGTAAAACTCTCAGGGCGCCTGGCTGGCTCAGTTGGTGGAGCTTGTGACTCTTGATCTCAGGGTCATCAGTTCAAACCTCATGTTGGGTGTAGAGATTACTTAAATAAAAAAAATAAATCTTAAAAACACCCAACTCTTCAAAGCTGCTCTTTTGTCCTTGGACATTCATTTTTAACCAGGCTTTTGACTGTTGATTAGAAAAAAAGCCCTTAAAATAATTACATTATCCAGAAATAAGATCATTTGTCTTTCAAAACCATTTTCTTGTTATAATCACTTCAATTGTTTCTAAATTAAGCCTTATGAATGGCTTGGCAGAACGGATGGTCTCCACGGGCAGAAATGCTTCCCAAAAGAACCAAGACTTAGTACTAGAGCTGACCTGTCACAGAAATCCCAGTCTGTTTGCTAAACAGGATTAGCAAGAGGACCAACTGAGGCAAGGGTGGTAGGGCCTTGTGGCTATCTTTCTGAGGCCAAGCTTGACCACAGGAATATTATGGAATAACTATTAGATCATAGGCCCTGGTGTCCCACGGATCAGGGCCCAAATCCTGCTGTGCCACTCGCGTATATGGTGGGCTAATGAAGCACACTCTCAGCTCCTCAGTCTTGCACCTGCAAAATAGTGATGGTGTGGGGTACACGTGTTGTTATGAAAGAAACATACACAAGATGCCTTTATATACACGGGGAAGGAGGAAGATGTGCCCCCCTCTGCCTCTATCCAGCCACTCCTCCGGAAGCACTCATGTCGCTGGGTAAGTTTCCAGGTAACAAATTTGCCAAAAGCAAGGATTACAGTTTGTTCAAGTCTAGTATACTCCCTCTGCTTCTCGCTTTCACCTGGCTCTAGAGATAAGCAGAAATCTCTGGCACTTTCTCCCACATTCCTTCTGCTTCCAGGTAGTACGGTGACTCTGTCCTCTCCAGCTCAGCCACTGGATGGTGGTAATGCTGAAATTTGGGTTGCGAGGGTGGAGGCCTCGCATGGGCCTTGAGCCCTAATCATCCACTCCAACCTGATCCGTGGAGAGGCATGTGCTGGCTGTCCGGCTCATGATAAGGGGCACTCTGATTTCCCGAGGTCTGTATGTTTCTAGTTCCCAGTGGGAAGGGGAGGGCACAGGCAGAACAGGATCTGGATATTTCCAGGTCTCGGTACAACATCAACTAACACTACCTCATGGAATAAAATGGTAACCAACACACACCAGACAGAAGCTTCACTCTCCTAACAAAGGCCATATGCAATCCTCCTCCAAGATGTTCCCATTCCAGAGACAGGGACGCTTCCACTCCCTTTTTAAAAATTTCCTTTCCTGTGTTAGCAACCAGCTAGCGCTCAGCTGGAACTTTCTGTCAGAACGTCAGCCCTTCCTGCCTAGGCGTGGATGGTGGGAAGTGAGCAGCCTTGCATCTCATCTTTTGCCAGACAATGAGGCAGGGCTGCCCTTTCCGAGAGGTGTTTGCATTTGGCCCTGGGAAATTTGAACTGTAAAGATGACATCTTTCCATACAGCAGGCTCTCTTTTTTAGCAGAGGAGGCAGACTGGGTTTCTTTCTTTCCTTTTTTTTTTTTTTTAATCAAAAATGAATTCAAATGCAGAAACGGCCAGAGTGTCATTACATGCTTTTATGCTCTGTGAAAAACCACACGTAACCAAGGTGGCAACAAAGCAAAACCCATCAGCAGATCAATGGATAAACAAACAATGGTAGATACACACCACGGACTATTATTCAGTCTTAATAAAGAGTGAAATTCTTATACATGCCACACCATGGATGAACCTTGAAAATATTATGCTAAGTGAAACAAGCCAGCTATAAAAGGACAAATATTGCATGAATAGTCAAATTCAGAGAGACAGAAAGTAGAATAGAGGTTATCAGGGCTAGGAGAAATGGAGTGCACAAAGAGTTAGTGCTTACTGTGTATATAGAGTTTCCGTTTGAGGTGATGAAAAAGTTCTGGAGATAGCTTGTGGTGACGGTTACACAACACTGTGAAGGTATTTAATGCCACTGAATTGTGCATCTAAAAATGGTTAAAATGATAAATTTGATGTTATGTATATTTTACCACAAGAAATAGAAAAAGAAATTAAAAGAGAAAGAAAAAATGAAGAAAAACAAAAGAACTATCCAGCAGTCCTGGGATACCAACTCCATGGAAGAGAAGGGCCCCAGAATTCTACCCTGACTTCCCAGCATCCACATGTCCCCGGGGGCAGAGCTTTTCTGAGTGGCCAAGACAAGAGCAAAGCCAAAGGAAATAATGCTTTTCGCAAGACCTTGCAAAGAACACTTATTAAAGAAGCCCCATTGACAAAATAACAGACTCCATGATTGTTTCTGTTCATTCAAGGGGACAGCAGGCCCCAGAAGCAGGGAGGGGCAAGCAGAATTCTGCTTTCAAAGGCTACTTAGACCTTTGACCAAATAGTCACCCAATAAGCCCATGAGCCCGTTACAGTCTCCAGCACATGATTTAGGACTATAGATATTATTTATTTTTAAATTTGAACTGTAAATTTTCTAGATGTTTCTGAAAAAAAGGGTGATTTCCATCAAACAATGTCATTTTTTGATTACTGTAACTATAAAACTTAATTCCCTCATTTCTGCTCATGAAATATAAAAAAATTTTCTGATTTTATTGTACCATTATAAACAGATTTCCTCCTAAAATGTTTCTAGAATATGTTAATTTTTTTGGTCTCCTTAATAATACTGGCTAAGAATATCATAACTGGTAAAAATATGTTTTTATATATATGTGCATATATATATATTCTTTTATCCATGAAAAAAAGCAACCGCCAGCTATAATTCAGTGGAGTTAAGTAGAAAGAGCATAATTTACATCTGCATCTTTATTCCTAATAAAAATTGAAAAAATAACTAAAATATTCTGGACCTTGTAGTCATGGAGACAATTCTACCTCCAAAGCGTAAAATAAAATTTTTTGAGGAATATCTAGTAAGACAGAATGAAAACTAACAGAGACAAGCAAACCTAATCAAAGTATTTAAGTTCTAGTTTCTTCTCTTTCAATTTAGATTAATTCCTAACAACTTAGTGCCTGGAAGTGACCACAAAAGAAAGTACCTGGCAAATTTAAAAAGCTTCAGACTAATGAAAACAGAGAAAAGAAACCCACAAGTCAGAAATCTAGAAATAGCAGTCACATAACATGAAATCATCCTGTGTTCTTTCATCTGCAAATAGAGTTGTCTTACACTTTATTTTAACCAAATAAAGCATTTTGACTAGATTCCAACTCTGATGGACCCTGAAATGGGGAAGGAAAGCTATGTGATGAATAATAGAGAAATAAGATGGAGCCCATCTATTCTGCAAGAGCTAACAGTCTAGTGAACCCACATACAATGAGAGCTACAAGTGTCTACCTTATAGGGAATTTAAAATATCCCAGTCATCACATTAAAAATTAAGGAGAAACAGGTGAATGGATTTTACTAATATATTTCATTTAGTCAAAATGTATTCAAAACATTATCATTTCAACATGTACTCAATTTAAAAATTATTAATGAAGTATTTTACATTCCTCTTCTTTTTGTCATTGTTCTAAATCTTTGAAACTCAAAATATATTTTGTACTTACAAACATCACCATTTGGGCCAGCCACATTTCAGATGTGTAATAACCACATGTGGTCAACACTACTGTATTGAACCGAGTAGGTAGCAGGAAGCATAGAAAATATACAAAGAGCTCAAAAGCAAGGCCAGCCTCAATGGGGCTATCTATAAGGGCCATAAATAAAACATCTGGGGTGTCTTCAAAGAGGTGGTTGCATCTGAATTGAGTCTTGAGGGTCTTTAAGTTAGGAAATGGTCTACTCAGACTTGTACTGTATAAAGAGCTGACTGGTGGCTGAAGGGAAGATCAGATGGTTAGGACAAGGATAAAAGGAGTCAACAGTCTAGACAAGAGATGGACAAGGGTGGATTTAAAAGCTATTTTGGAGGTGGAATTAGGAGATATAGTGACTGACTGGAAATGATGAGACAGTGTTGAAGACATCCTACATGGTTACCCAGCAACCATTTCTCTGACCTTCTTTGTTAATAGAAATTTGATTTTGCTCGGGTTTTTGCACCTTCTGCAGTGCCTTATTTGGGCAGTGGAGGGTGGGAGGAAGATGAAAGGATTCCTAGCCCCAGGAGGGTGACCTTATCTAGCATAAGTCAATTATAGTAACTTTATTTATCATTGACTGGCTTAGGAAGGAACATGAAATCCAATTTTGGCCAATGAGACTTATAGATTAGTCTGCAAGGGGGAGGGTGGGATTCCCAGAAGGGCTTCTTAGATCTTAAGAACAAATACAAGGAAGAGAGAGTCTCCTTCTTCCTCTAGTGTGCGGTGTGGTGAGGATGAAATGGCTGAAACTACTGCAGCCAGTGTCATCCTGAGCTGAGTCAATCAACACCGGAGAATGGCAGAGCAGATACATGGATTCTTGATGACATCACTCAACCACAGAATTACCCAACCCTGGAAACACTCCACCTTTGGACTTCTTGTTTTATGAGAGAATGTATGTATGGATTATTTCAGATGTATGAGAATCATCCCTTATTTGCAGGTGATAGCATGCTAACAGATAGGGAAAGGGAAGAATCTAGACAATGCCTCAACCACCAGTAATAGCTATGTCTTTCCTCTGTTCAGGATGTTAGATAGCATGTGATAGTCCAAAAAAGACTGCTATCATTTCTTGAGTTTTTTCTATGTGTCGAAAACTGTTAAATGTTTTATATACAAAATCTCATTTACTTCCTCATCTACAGAGCTGACAATAGCTCTCTGAGTGGGGTATTATCGACATTTAACAGATGAGGAAACTGAAATTCAGAGGGGTTAAAGTATAAAATCAAGGTCCCAAAGTTAGTGACTCGAACCCAGGTATGTCTCTCTGTAAAGGTTATATTCTTTACCACCATAATATAATAGCACAGAGCAAGTCCCTATGTTTATTGAACAAATGAACCAATCAACTGAATGAAATAAAGAGGTGCTCAAAGAGATTAAGCACCTTGCACAAAGGCACCCAGCTAAGGACAGGTCCATGACCTGACACAAGGCTTCTAACCCCAAAGCCATTGTCCTTCCTATCACATTTTGTGACTATCATTTCTTCCCCAGCTTTGTTGAAGTATAATTGACAACCCATGGCTATCATTTATTTGGCACTTATTTAGAGACCAATCTGAATGGTTCCTGGAAATTTCTTCATGTAGGAGTTTTTTCTTTGCAACCAGATTAATCAATTCCTTGGGGTGGCACAGCTTTTCTGCAGCTCTCATAGCAATCAGAACAATGTATTTTTTTTCCTAACTAAGACCTTGATTTTAAAATATAGTATCCTTAATATACAGATCTATCATGGTTAGGATGACCATAACTCCTGGTTTGCCTGCAATTGTCTTGGTTTACACCTGTTGCCCCAGCTTTATTATTAATAGAGTAATATCAATACTCTGAAAAGTAATCCTGTTTGGACAATAAACTGTATGGTCACCTTAATCATGGTAAACAAGAGCTTAGTTTGGCCTGTTCAGCTACGCTCCATCAACCATGCCCAGCACAGCTGTTTTTGGATAAAGATTGGATCCAACAGTCATCAAGGTTCATATCAGACCCCACATACCAGATCATAAGCATTAACTTAATGATGATGAGAATTAGAGGGCTTTTTAAAAAAGATTTATTTATTCATTTGAGAGAGAGAGAGAGACAGAGAGAACTGGGGTGGGGGGAGCGGGGGGTGATAGAGAGGGGCGGAAGGAGAGAGAATCCCAAGCAGACTCCAGTCTCTGCAAGGAGCCCAACATGGCACCCAATCTCAACACCAGAATACAAACAGCTTCCACGCACTGAGCCTACCATACCCCCCCCCATTCTGTCTCCCCCATTCTCCTATCTCTCAAAATCTTTTCTCCTTTGTATCATGGGTTTCCCTTCCAGCAGCCTCTTTCCAGCCTGCATCTCACATTCTAAGGCTTGTCCGCAGAAATGGGGCAATAGGTTTGGGAAGGCAGGGAAATGCATTCTAACAATCCTGTTACTGTCCAGCAGCTGTTTGTGGCTGAAATCTTTGCATCTCAAGATTGACACCCCTTTGTAAACAGTAAGATAGGAAAAAGCAAACCTTTTGTGGCTAACCATCTACTCTTTGGCCTCTATGTTGTATGTGAATATATATATATGCTCTGGGAATGTGGGGCCACATGGTCAACTAGATTTTATATATATATATATATATATATATATATATATATATATATTTCTTTTTTTTTTTCCAGGGAAAATGTATCATGGTGGCAACAAGAGATTCCCAACAAGTTAATGCCATTGTGAGCTCAGCTTAAACTATTTTGAGTTCTGGAATTAATTATGACTAATGAGGTGAGAATAAGAAGCAAAATAATTCTTTTTTTTTTTAAAGATCTATTTATTTATTTTAGAGAGAGAGCATGAGTGGGAGGGGCAGAGGGGGAGGGAGAGAGACTCTGAAGCAGACTCCGTGCTGAGTGCAGAGCCCAACGCCAGGCCTGATCCCAGGACCCTGAGATCACAACCTGAGCCAAAACTAAACATCAGACAACCAACCAACTATGCCACTCAGGCACCACAAGAAGCAAAATATTTCTTAAACGCACTATGCATATTGAGGTATCTTATCAGAGGGGACCTATGAAAGATTAAATTTTTGTTCCCCCTCCTTTTTATTAAGACAAATGGCAAAAATCAGATCTCAGTGGCCTCATTTAATAAATGTAGAGCTAGAGGCCTTGCTATCTATGGAGAGGAGTGTTTCGAGATCTGTTATTCTGACAATTTAATTAAAAAATTGGTTCACTATATTAAAAACCTTGGGAAAGAGATTCCATGAGGTGGCAGATGCTTTCAGAGGCCTTGACTCAGCACACATGCAGCTCACCAACGTCCTAAGAAGTGGCTATATACCGGAACTGTCTTGGTTGGGACATCCTCTTGCCTGACTTGTCAGCAGGACCAGCTAGGAGTCCCTGCAGCAATGAACAAGCAGTGACTGTCAGACTACACAGGGTCAGTGTCCAGCACCACCACTGTGTGACAGTGAGAAGTAAGTATGGTGTAGACCAGTGAGACCTTAGCAATTTAGGCTAGGCATGTAGAAGTGAGGGCCACTTCTGAACCGAATAAGCCCCGGAGGCTGCTGAACAATTAAAGGAAGGATCAGATCAAGAGAGACATACTAGCTTGCCTGGTTGCAGGATATATGAGAATTCTGCAAATTTAACTAAAAAATAAGAGAGATGTCATTTCACTTGTACCCCACGTTGTAGAATAGTTCCCCCTGTTGTAAATGCATCTGGCAAGAGAATATTGTTGGATGAGATTGTTCTGGTAAGAATCGGGCTCAAACATACACTATACATAGTGTGTTTTGTTTCGTGCTTATCAAATTTATCTTACTAGAATCTCTGCTATGCAATGTTTATGTTATTGACTCTTATTCGCCCTGACAATAAATTATGCCACGGTACCCGTGATAACTTCTGGAGGGATTAATGCAGTCAAAGGCAATAGTGTCCTCTTCTCACTTGCCTATGTCTCTGTCTTCTCTTTAAGATTTTGTTATTCCTTTATCAACAACATCTTTCCAATAAGCAGAACGATCTCACGCTGTAATCCTTTTTTCTTTCCTTGCTTCCTCCTGGGCTCCATGTCAATATTTACACATCACCACTCACTCCTACTGTTTGCCTATGATGGCCTTCAGATCCTGTCCTCAACCTCTCATCAAATAACCTCAGATTTTCCATTATTTAATATCATCTCGCATAACATTTCCACTTCGACAGGAAAACAACTTTCCAAAGTCCAGTGCTAGCCTCTCTTTTAAAAAGAAAATCAGTTGCACACTCAACCATGGTGAGCCACGAGAATATTATCCAATGCTGTTTGCTAATTTCTCACTGTTCCCTCAATTTTCATCGTCTCTTGGAAGCCAATAAAGAATACGGCCCGAGCTCAGAAGGCTGCTGGACCAACTGCTCAGAGGGGCTTGTCACCACTAACTCCTATGACTCCTCTTCCCAAAGAATATAAGAAAAAAGGGGGAGAAGAAAGGTGAGAAGGAAAGTTGGCTGTCTTTCTTCCTTTCCTGAGGCTGATGAAGTACCTTGAATTCCAACAGTTCAAAAAAATCTCATTTTCCCATGACATTATTTTTCATTTGTCCTCCATCACCCCCACTTCCAGATAGTCACTGGTTTTTATCCATTCTATTAACCACAGACATCTGCTATCAATCTCAGAAGAGTTTATTTTTTCCCCTTTCTCCATCCCTTGCTCACACTGCCCTCATTTGTTTCTAGAAAAACGCCCAGATACAATCAGCCTTCAACAGATACTGATAGAGTGAATGTGAACATAATTTCTTGCTTGCACCGGTGTATTCATTTCCTAACTAGTCTCCCCTCAAGACCATTCCTCACACAGCTATCAGAGAGGCCATTTTTAAAAAACTCACATCTCTCTATGTCACTTTGTTGCTTGCAAGCACCAATGACACCCCATTGTCTTCAATGTTAAGTCTAACCTCTCAGTCTGACATTACAAATTGCCTCAAAACCTGGCCCTAACCTGTCTTTTCTAAAGCTTTTGACCCTCTCTTCACTCACTCCTGCTGCAGCCACAGAAAGGGGCAGGCTCTTCTTAAATGGGTCACAAGCTCTTGCCCTCACTGCCCTTCCTCATATGGCCCCAGCTTCTACCAAATAAAGCCTGATTTAATGCTTAGCCTCTAGATAAATTATCATTCATTGAGCATGTTTTGGGTGTCAAATGCTGTCTTGAGCACATTCTATACCATTCCAGTATTTCTTTTATTCTATTCTATTACTATCCAATAATAACAATGTAAGTTGGACATTAATTCATTCCCTAACTTGTGCATCCACTTGATAATGCCAAGTCCAGGATTTAACCCCATATATCTGCCATCAAAGACCAGCTACTCTTACCCACCAAGTATACCATCTCCCACTCCACTCCACCCCCCTGCCATTTGTCTCTAGCTAGTGCTCACCACATCATAGGAGAGTTGCTGTTGATAGATGAAGTTCCTTGGAGGGATAGTGAACACCTCAATAGCAAGGCTGGTAGTTATATATCTGCACACCTCTAATACTCAGCCTAACGCTACACATAGATTGTGAAAAACCCTTTTTATTAGGTAATTGAATTTGAATCTATTCATCCAGTAACAGCAAGAAGCTTGATCCCGGTTGGATCAAATAGTTGAGCCACATGTAGATCTCAGAACTCTTTTACATAGAAAGAGCAAATCCAGTGGCTTGATTGGATGAGGAAGCTGAATCTCTACCTCCATCTCCGACCTACCCATAAATTATTATTCTGAATTCATCTAGAGGAACCTGCCATTGTAATATTCACGGCAGCCATCTGCAATTTGACCAGCCAAGCATACAAGCAAAAACCCCACATTTTCAATAATAGCATTGCTTAATCTGAAATGCTTTTTGGAAGACAAAGAAGCATTCATAAAATGAAGCAGTAGTGAATGCTGATAATGAGAAAGTTGTACAACAAAGTGTCTTGCTGATTTATACAGTGCTTCCACGCCAATCTCTAGAAGAAATTTTTATAAAGATTCTGTCTTCTAAGACTCGGCAACACGACAGAGGGGTTGTCAGTGTCTTTAAAGAGGAGGAAACTGAGAGGGAGAGGAGGTTGGGGGGAGGGAAGGCGAAAGAAGGGAGGGGGAGAGGGAGAGAGAGAGAGAGAGACTGACTTGCTTTTAATCCCCTGGTACATAGGGGAAATTGTAAGCAGTAAAATGAAGAATACAAGACTTTTTCTTTTTTTTTGCCCCTGGAAGGAGCCTGCATCTGAATTCCAGAGAATTCCAAAGAAGACCAGAAAAAGACCAGAAAGACCAGAAAAACCAGAAGACAGAAAAAGTCACCAAAGTTTCAGGTTACCAGACTGAATTTCCAAGGGCAGCAATCTCTATGAATAATTTCCTTCCCTTGTGTGAAAAAAAAAAAATGTGAAAGTATACAGCTACCCTCAAAGCCTGACTTGGGTAGCAATATCTGATGCTCAGAATGTAGGATAAAAATGTATTATCAACAGCTCACATCAGAGGAGAGTCTGGCCTGGTCCCTGGTGAAACACTGCCCCAAACTTATTCTCCCTTAGTAATTCGATAAAGGGCATTCACTGCTGCATTCTGTCACTGGCCACACCAGACCCTAAGAGGCACGTCAAGAGGGTGGGCAGTAAACAAGCTGGCCCAAGGTTATGGGTCCAGTCCCATTAGCTTACTTCTGACATGACTTTCTAAGAGCTGCCCGCTGGTAATACAAGATTAGGCCTGGTGAGAGAACATGCCATCCCATTTCTCCCGGTGGAACACCTCAGATACTGACAGTTTGTCATGCCAGGAACACGGAGCCTGGATTTTCCACTCCTCCCACGCTGCCTGGCTGGCCTGGCTAGCAACAGACTTTATTTTTACAGTGCTTATCACCACAGCTTTACCTCCAGGCCAGGGGGCCCCGAAGCAGCGGGAAACAAGAGCCAGCTGAGGGCCCCCCCGAGAGCCAGCCACTCGGTGCCTTCCACGCTAGAAGACAAGGACTGGCCAAAGGCTGTACTGCTGAATATTCTGGGAAGGACAGATGACAACACGAGCGGGTAAGGGAGCCCCTTCATCCTAAAGCAAATGCAAACCGACACGTGGATTAGGGGTAGCTGAGGTTCTGGGAGAGCCCCTGACTGCCTTCGCCAGATGCAGCAAACTCCTTGCTAATTCAGATAAATGAAGACAGGCCGGCGTGCATTAGTGAAATTCCAAAACCGTAGAGCATAGGCTGTTTCTTTCAAGTCCATAAAGCAACTCAACTTCATTTTAACCATGGGTTCCAAACTGAGGTGCGGCCGTGCCCTCTGCTACTGGCTCTGACTCTCCCTGGGCAGAAGCAGCAGATATTTAAACTTGAAATAGCTCGTGAAGTTAAGCCCTGCAAAGGTCTGGTCTCATGAAGATGGTGAAGATCATCGCTGATACGCTCGTCTACCGTATTTATTTAGCCAGGCTGGCCTTCCTTCAGAGGCATCACAGAGATAAACTCAGGGTCAGTACAGTTCAAATGATCACCAATTGCCAGTTAGCAGTGTGCAAGTGGACGAGGTTTTGCCTTTACGGCTCAAAGCCTTGTGCTCTGTCCCCTCCTCATGGGAGCAGGGAAAAGTTTGAACAGATGTTCAGATTCGGGGGGAGGGACGCTTTACTGCTGCTCTATTTACTTCCTCCAGCAGGATCCATTTTCGTTTCCTTGTGGACTAGCGAGGACAATCCCACCAGCCTGACGGCTACCCGGGGGAGGGGAAGCCTGGGACCCTGGTTCCCATAAAACAGGATGAATTGAGAAACGAATGCAAACATGCCCCGAAACCACTCTTACCTCTGGCTTCTAGTTCCCAAAATTAGGTCAGCAAATTTGCTGGCGCAGTAGCAGTGTCTGGGTGCATTAGCGAAGCAGACGACCAGCGGGCAACGAGATCATTTAGTGCACCTCGCATCTGTTTTACCACAGGCGGCCTCTCCAGCTTAGCAGGAAGGGGTGTGGGAGTGTGCAGAGAACCTAGCTCTGACAGAGTTGCCCTTTGACATTTATTTTCCTTCAGAATTTACCCTGGGATTGAATGGTGTTTGTTTTGGGCATTAGAATAAGAACTCTCCATAAAATCTCTTGGATGAAAGTGCATTAACCAAACCACCCAATCAACAAATATTTATTGAGCATGCCCAGGATACGAGGCGCTGAGAAAGGAAGGTGCAGCTCTGCCCTTCAAGACCTAATTTGGTTGGAGGTAGCAAAAATATTTACAGACATGGCCAAGGAGGGACTTTTAATTGTCTCCCAACATCAATGTCTCTTTCCTTGTAATAGAATTTCCCAAGCTGGGCATGTGGCTAGAGACGATGTTTCTTGGCTTGTCCTCAGTCTGGTGAGGAAACTAAGTTCTGTCCAATGGATATGGGATGTGAATAGATGTGAGATGTGCAAATTCCAGGTCATATCCTTAAAAGGAAGCCACTTGCTTACTTTTCGTACCCATCACCCCCTTCCCAGGGCCTAGAATGTGCATGTGGGATTGTGAGCTACATTCAACCATCACGAGAATACAGTATGGTGGGGCAAGGACATGGAAGGAGTTGGGCACCATATGACCCTGGGAGACCATCTCCTTTCCCTTGACAATTTATCAGCTGGAAACAGAGAGAGAAAGAGAGACTCCTTCTGTCTTCTTTAAGCCACTGTTATTTGATTGAGCAACTGAATTACTATCCCAATCACTATCCCATATATAAATTTTCCCTAATAGATGAGAAATTTCTGGAAGCTTCTTTATTTCCCCAACTCCAACATGGAGCCCACACAGAATAAGTGCTCATCTTATATTTGTGCATGATGATACAGATATAGTTAATAAAAATCCCATTTTGCTCTTGTGAAATACTTTAATGCCATTCTATGTAATATAAGAAAATAAAAAGATTACTTTATAAGGACAACTCTAGAATGATGTCTAGCTTGACTTCTTAAGAACAAAAAAGAAGACATGGGGAACATAACGTTAATCTGTTAGTGTATGAAAGGTGAAGCTATTTCACAAGAGAATTTTATCAGATGACCAAAAGGTATAGAAAAGAATAAGAGAATAGATCAAGCATAGTCACATAAATTAGCACTGATCTACAGACCCTGCTATCTAGATAAGGTCTACTTTTAATAAAAAATGGAAAAGAGATGCCCAAGAACAGTGCTGCTGAAAGATACCTAACATTGATTGGTATTTCTTGCCTATAACTTTGTTAAGAACTGTTTTAGAATCGCTTTACTCCCTATAAACTGTGTCACCATGGCAAATTCTTAGTTCCTCTGAGACTGGTCTCCTCATCTCTACAACAGCAATGCATTCAACCAACATTTATTGTGTGTCTATCGGGCACTGTTCTAGGCCATTTACCTGAGGCCAAAAGAAAAATGACAACCAGCATGAATAAGGAAATTATATGGTCTGTAAAAGGTGAGAAGTACTTACGGATAAAATGAGAGCCAAGGAGAGCAAGAAGACTGGTGGCAGCAATTTCAAGTATGGTGGTCACAACAGTGTGCCATGAGCAATGATAGTGGCCCGGATTAGGGTAGTAGCAGTGGAAGTGGCAAGCTGTGGTTGAACTCCTGATCTGTTTTGCAGGTAAACAGGATTTTCAGACAGGCTTTATGTGGTGGGATGTCACAGGAGGTGAGGAGTCTAGGGTGGCTCAGGTTTCTGGCTCAAGACAAACTGGAAGGATGTAGTTTTCAACCAGTACAAGGAAAGGGGTAGGCATAGTAATCTGGTCCAGATCAGGAGTGGCCACAAGGTGCCCAGGTATTTGGTGTAATACTATTCTGGGTGTTTTGTGAGGGTGCTTTAGGGTGCAATTAACATTTGAATCAGTAGCTATGGATGGGCCTCATGCAATCAACTGAGGGCCTGAACAGAACCAAAAGACCTACTCTTGTCCAAGTAAGAGAGAAATCTTCCGGCTTGACTGCCTTTGAACTGGGACATGGGCTTTTTCCTACCTTTATACTCAAACTGAAACATCAGATCTTCTTGGGTCTTGAGCCTGTTGGTTTTCAGACCAGAGCTAAACCATTGGCTCTCCTCATTCTCAGCCTTTGGCCTCAGACTGGAACTAAACCATCATTCTCCTCTCCAGCTTGGCAACTCACCCTATAGACCTTGGGACCTGCCCGTATCCATAATCCTTATAATAGATAAGCATCCATCCTATTCGTACATTCATCCATCCTATTGGTTCCGTTTTTCCCGAGAACCTGATTGATGTGTGGTGCTAAATATCAAGGGGAAAGTCCAGTAGGCAGTTGGATGTGAGTCGAGTTTGGAACTGAGTTTAGGGCTGGTACTATATATTTGGGAATCACTGGCAGAGATAGTATTTAAAGCCAGAAGACTGGGTGAGATCACTGAGGGAATAAATATGGATAGAAAAGAGGAACAGTTCCTGAGTCTTGGGTCTCTGCAATGTCTAAATATCAGGGACCTCAGCCACAGAGATTGGGAAAGAGTGGCTATGGAGACAGGAGGAAACCAAGGAAGTGTGTTATCCTGAAGCCAAGAAGAAAATCACATCAAAGAGGAAGGAGTGTTCTCTTCTACCAAATGCTGCTGATTGGTCACTGCCATTGGTAAATGCCATTGCATTTGGCAACTCAGTGGCCATCAGTGACCTTGACAAGAGAAACAGCATTGGAGACATGGGGCTAAAGCCTGGTGGAGTGGGTTTAGGAGTAAATATGAGAAGGGAAGTTGGAGACAGTGCGTATAAGTCTTCTTTAGAAGAGTTTTGTTCAACCTACTGAATCCTCACCGTGGTTTTGCAATGCAGACGTTATTAATACCTCTGTCTTTCATGCAAGGAAACAGATGTTAAGAGAAAGTGAGCAACTTTATAAAACCACATTTAGTCAGTGGCTATGCCAGGATTCAATTCCAGGTTGTTTGAACTCAAAAACAGGGTTTCTTTACCATGACGTCTATTTATTGCCTCCCGTAACAGCCTGCTACTCATCGAGCCTGCCTCCCTCAGGGAGCTCAGGCCCATAAGGGCCCCCCGGGCAAATGGTAACTGTCCTGATTTTCAGGGGGGCGTGGAAAGCTCCTAAGTGTGCAGAGCAGTGTGCAAAGAGATTTATACCCTTCTCCAGTCCCAACCTTTAGGAAGGCAGTGGATAATACATCCTTACATGGACTTCTATACACAGCACTCCATGCAAATGGCCTTTACATCACATCCAAGGAGGGGAACAGACAGCAGGGTGCAAATTCTATTTTCAGAGTAGGCAGGGTAGTGGAAAGCAGTCCTGCCCTTTCTTGCCTACCACGCTGGTACGGACTCAGGGAGCTTCATAAATATTTGCTGATCCTGCAGGTGTTACAGGAAATGGAAGAGGACGCTGTTCTGGAGATGGGAGGCTGTGGGAAGAGGCTCACGGCTAGCCTTGACAGTGAGAACTCTGGGGGTCTCCGGCTACCGTGAAACCCCAACACGTACAAAAATCCAATATACCAAGATTAAATCAGGCTGCAATATGAGATTCCTTCTAGAAACCTCATGATTAATTTTTTTTCCTTAGTGAAAAGTAAATTGCTCCTGAATTGCTCATGAATCTTTGTTCATGCTCAGACCCAGATTTGAGTATAGAGCCACATGGAAATTCCCTGAAGAGAAATGGGTGTATATGTGGGAGAAGGGTAAGGATGAGGAGAGAGAGTGTCTTCCGAACCCAGTGTTCCTGTGTAAGACGACGATCCTTACACCTAATTCAAGGGACAAGAGTGAGCAGGTGAAGAGCTTAAAGAAACTCCCTCGGTCAAGACAGGACGCCCTGGAAACAGCCATTTCAATTAGTGCCAGACTGGCTTGAAATGAGGATTAAGAGGTCATTTCCAACTGTAGCTCAAGGCTAATTTGCACAGCTCTTCTCGTCGGCAACGTGGCACCAGCCTCACTCACTGTGGAGTTCTCACAGAGCATACTTTTCTAGGCATGAACAGTGCTTTAATTCTCACCTACAGAGCTCCCCCGAAGCCCGAGGCACCCTTCTCGTTCGCCGTGGAGAACACGGATAATGCTTTCAGAAATGCCCTTTCTGCTTTCCCACGCACACCTATTTATTTTCAGTTACTAACTTTGATGGAGAGTGGCTTTGTTTTGTTTTGTTTTGAATAGAATAGTCCATAGGTAGTACATTCCCTACACATCACAGAGGCGTTTTCCACAGCTTTTCCGAGGTCTCTCCATCATCCCTGTGTTATGACACAAACATTAGAAGCCTGGTCATCAGGAGAAAATAAGCAGTAAATTCCATTTTAAGTTGGAACAACTGAACTTCATTCATAATCTTAAATTTTTTTTTCTTGGTTATAGAAACGATGCATGTTCTTCACTGGAAACACATTTAACCAACACAGAAAAGTTTAAAGGATAATGTGAAAAATTTCTAACAATACTATCCCTCAAAGAGCATGATTAATAATTTATGTATATCCCTCCAGATTATTCTCTATATGTCATACATATATGTTAGAGATCCCTGATCTTAACTTCTTAGAGTTGTGTGAGAAAGTTTGCGTGCGTGTATGCAGACACACTTTTAAGGATAAGGGACTATAACTTCCATCAGTTTTCAAAGAAAAAAATCTCACTATAAATATAAATATGTATATACCTAAAAATATACATGTAAGCAAAATATATATGTAAAATACATGTATGAATATGTAGCATATAAAGTATAACATATATAATTATATATATATGCATATATACATTCCTATTTAGTTTACAAAAATCTAATCATAACCTACATATAACATTGCAACTAATATGTTTCCACTTATGGATATTTTTCCATTTTAGAAGTAGTTGTCGTTCTTGCTATAATTTTATTATCACTTGGTTTTTCTCCCTTTAAATGTCCAAATCTGGGGCTTGGGGACAGAAAAATTTGGAGTGGACGCCTGGCTCCACCATTTACGAGTTCCATTAAGTTTGGCAAGTTCCTCAGACTTTAGAAGTCTCAGTTTTGTCATCTGTAAAATCAATCAGAATTATAATAGCATTAATGCAAGGAATAAATAATGAAATCTATCTTGGGCAGCTACCCTTGCAACGTCTGGCACAGAGTAAATATTCAATAAACGTTAGTGCTTTCGGGAGGTGGAATACACTTGGTTCACATTCATATATCTAACAACATCTGGAGAAGGTTTTTAAAATCAGGATTTAGGATGACAATAAAGTGGATTACTGAGACTAAAGCTGAAGGCACATTTTGGAATTGGATGATATTATCCATTCCGGAGGAGTAAGTCGGCAAGCAAATGATGATTATTTGCACAGCTGTGAATCTGACAGGGGACCAGGTGTCAGCCGTGGTCAGCCTCTCCAGCATGGCTAAAGGAATTGCCCATGGACTGAGCTGATTGGGACCCTCTGGGATCCTCCTTTTCTTTGATGCTGAGAAGGTCATCATCCATACAACATCTTCTCATTCCAGTGGGTTTGCCTCCTCACTTCAGGGTCTTATTATTCAGCTCTCAGACTTTGTCTGTAAATGATGCACGTTCAGTGACAGTGCAGAATTCCACCAGGCTTTGGCGATGCTGGTGGCCTGCCTCATGTATTAACGTGTGTGGCTTTGGCCTCCCAGAGCTCTCTGCCCTGCTCGTGACCACTCTTGACCTCTGGTGTGCCCAGCTGCTCAGTGCCACGGCAGACCACCATGACCACCACTCATGGGGAACAACTATATGCTAGGCACATGCTAAGTACTCTGTGCCTGAGATCAAGAGTCGCTTACTCTATGGATGGAGCTGGCCAGGTGCCCCCTAGAGCCCTGGTGCTTGTGAATGCCACCCCCACAGCTTCTGATGCTGTGTAATGAGCTACATGTTACACTTGCAAGACCGGGAGAAAAGGAGAAAACACCAATTTGGTAGCCACTGGAGGTTTCCCTTAGAGCAGATTCCACAGCAGGCTTTCTTCTCCTAGGAGGTCTCTCTGCAGCATGGTACGTTCAAAGTCATGGTCCACCCCTGCAGACCAGAGCTGCAGTGAACTTCTTCAGCTTTGTGGGAAGACCAATGAGAAAACCAATTAGAAAGGGTGTACTACTTTACGTGTGCCTGGCAGAACAATGGGCCCCAGAGATGTCCGTGTCCTAAACTCAGAAACCTGGGACGTGTTGCCTTACATGGCAAAAGAGGTTTCGTACATACGATTAAGTCAAGAATCAATCTTGAGATGGGGGTGCCTGGGTGGCTCAGTGGGTTAAAGCCTCTGCCTCCTGCTCAGGTCATGATCTCAGGGTCCTGGGATCGAGGCCCGCATCGGGCTCCCTGCTCAGCGGGGAGCCTGCTTCCTCCTCTCTCTCTGCCTGCCTCTCTGCCTACTTGTGATCTCTCTCTCTCTCTCTGTCAGATAAATAAATAAAATCTTAAAGAAAAAAAAGAATCTTGAGATGGGAAGGTTATCTTGGATTACCCAGAAGGGTCCAGTGTGGCCTCAAGGATGCCCATAAGATGGAGGCAGGAGTGTTAGAGGTTAGAGAGAAGACAAGACAGAAGAAGTAAAAGTTGGGGTGACACGGGCAACCTCTACAAGCTAGAAAAGGCAAAGAAAGACCCTTCTCTACTCTCTCCAGAAGGGACCTCTGTTCTGTTGACCCATTTTAGGCTTCTGACCTTCAGGACTGTAAGATAATAAATTTGTTGTTCAGGCCACTACATTTGTGGGGATTTTTTATGGCAGTCATAGGAAACTAATACGTGTACTAGTACATGTACAATTAGTACTAGTACTAATACAATACTAACGTCCATATCCCAAGTATCTTATGACAATATCGTTGTAAGCATTGTAAGCATTAAATGAGAAGTCCTATACAAAATTTATTTGAATCCATAAGGTTAATGTTTTCTGGTGCTTCAAAGAGCTCTTCAATGATGTCCTAATTGATCTGATTCTCCCTCTTCACAAAGAAAATGAATTATAATATACTACCTGCGAGCTTTTAATTGAACATTGACTGTAAACTCTACATATTTCCAAAACCTAGGAGTAGAAGGCCTAGGCACGCTATCCTTAGCTGAGACACACTCAACTGACACACAGCTTTACAAATCTAAAACAGGCAGGCATGGTTGGAAGTGAATGCAAATCCCCCCCCCTTTTTTTTTGCTGAGACACTTTTGAACATTTTCAACACCCACCTACAATAGCAACTTTCATCAGGTCGATTGTATGAAGGTTAAAAGGCCTTCCTAATTTTGATTCAAATAAATGACTTGAAGAAAAGAGTGTCCCTGTTTGTTTACAAATATAAATTTAGAAGCACTGTGAAATCTCAAATAAAATTAGCCACCAGGGAGAAAAGAAATCAAATAACCTAATTAACCAGGGCTGAGCCACTTACATTCATAGGACTCGGGATAATGCTGGCCAGCCGGACTGAACAGAGGACAGACAAACATGATGGAAGAACCAGCAGCCCAAGAATAGAATTCAAAGAGCAGAGTGAAGATCATTAGCAGATTGATGAGGCTTTTGTTGTCCTGGTCGCTGAACATGAAAAAGAGTCCTATAGCTCTAGAAGTTTCCTAACCATCGTCATTGATACCTGAAGAAGCCAGGGAACGTCAAATTTCAGAAATGCATCCTTTGTGGTCATACATTTCAGAGACCAGGCTTTGGTTTTTGGAAAACCTGCTGTGTCACCCTGTGCTCTGTAAGGGGACACCACTGTAATTGATGTTTCTGTGTAGATAACAGCTGCTTTGAAATAGCCAAAGGAACATTAGTTGCTTCTCTTATATTATTCATTTCTCCAGTCAAGAGCTCCAAACATCCATGTGCCTGGCACACTAGACTAAGTCTCTTAAACAAATCTCATCTAAAGCTGGCATTATACTGGTTAGCTGAAATTATTGTGATTATTTTCTTTCTCTGGATTTTCCCCATTACCTATGGTCTCCTTGTCAACCGGCTCCTTCTTATTCTGTGATAGTAAGAATTTACACTGAACAAATGATTTAAAATGCCAGAATCACTACACAAACACCTAGTTGCTTTCCTGCAAAGAAGTAGGATGGCAAATAGTTGCTATTTCTTTACCAGGAAAAAATAAAGTTATAGTGAGTGGCTTGCGTCTGTGTGCCAACTATCATCTGGGCCTCTTGACCCACTTGGCAAACAGCATGAACTTCCAAGTCTCTTTTTTACCCCCAGAGCACAGGGCGGAGACAGACACAGCCCAGATTTCCCAAAAGTCATGATTTCAAATAATTTTCTTTTCAACACAGTGACTTGTTAAATCCTTACACAGGTTGAAGACTGTTCATACAAATGCTTAAAAAACAGATGAAATCTTTAGACTGTGTTACAATTCAGGGTTAAGATAATATGGTCACTGTATTTTTATCACATTATCATGTGCACTAATACGGTTTAAATTTAACTCCCCAAGTCAAGCATGACTTATAATGCACAAGAGTTCAAACGAATGATCTTTCTTTCCTTGTCATTGCAGCCTGTGGACCTGATCGAAGTCCCAATGCCTCCCTATCAAGTTGCTTGCCTCCTTCTGCCCACCCTCTCCAAAAAACAAAAATAAGAAGTGACTGCCATCCAATGAGTGCAGGAGGGCGAACCCACAAGCAATAAGGAGCCCCGTCTCCTTGCAGAGCAGTGCCGTGGTTAGACTGTGTGTCTGATGCGACCCTTTGCAGAGTTTTGGCAGCAACTACTTTAGCATCATAATACCTCCAGATGAGCAAGTCAAGGTGGGTCAGAGAAGGAGAAAACTCACAAAAATGCATCATTCCTGAGATGCAGTAACCCCAAGCATAGAAGAAAAGCTTTACGTATTTGGGAAACTGCTGAAAATAAACACTACTCACTATACAATAGTCAAAGTAAATAGCCCATTTTTTCCCATCTCTCTTCTCCATCTAACGTGCAAAGCCTATGGTTATTTATTTATTTTTTCCTGTGTCGAATGCAACTTTCTTTTTTTTTTAATTTAAATTTAATTAGCCAACATATAGTATATCATTAGTTTTTGAAGCCTATGATTATGAAACACACTTGGGGGTAGCCTTTACTGCCAATGCTTAGATTTTCAGAAAGGTTCAGACTAGATACTTAAAGGGTCCAAAAGAACATTAACAGATGGGTCTAATTCATAAGGGAATCATTAAGATTATATTTTTTATATTTGTGGAGAGTTTAATTTTTGCAAACTTCTTCCATGACTGTTTTGAAGTGGGATGCCAAGATTATTAAGCAGTCATTTTGGACAGTGGAAAAGAATGGCACCAAGTTAAGGCCATAACTCACATTTCTTGATTCTTGGTCCTATTAACAAAATAATCTCAGAAAACACCTCCTCCCATCAAGAGTGGGTCAGTTGAATAGTTAATCCTGAACACTCAAGACACTTTCAATGGCAGTAACTGGAGTTATAAATAGTAACTAGATTATTTCATTCATTCATTTAATGAATAATTATTCTACAAATAAGCACTCTTTGAGTCCCAACTATGTCTCAGAGTGAGGATCAAGACAGGCACGGGCCTGCCATCCTATAGTAAATAGCCTCGTCTTATTCCTTATGTGAATGGTAGGGACCTGGAATGAGGACATAGAGGGCTCTACACACCCCTGAGAAGGAGAAAAGGGTGTTAAGGCAAAAGCCTCAGGAGTTAAGATGGCAAAAGAACCATAGGAGTTAGATCCTAAGAAGAAAGGGTCCCATGGCCTAATTAGTCTGGGAAACACATCTTACCATATATTCCCCTTAGACATTTAGAAGCAAATTAAAAGCACTGAAAAGTTTTCTAATCAAGAAGAATGCTAAATCTCCTTCACCCAGCAAATCTGTTTACCATGGAACATCCCATAGAACCTGCTTTCTGTGGGCCCCACGGTGGGAAATGCTCATAGGTCCACAGTCTTTGAGCAGAGTCAGAGGTCTCTGCTTTAGAAAGCCCATTCTTCTCGCAGCATACACACTTATCAGAAAGCCCTGCTAAGACACTCACTTCTAGAACCTCCTTGGCTTTAAGCAACTTTCAAAGGAGGCAGAGAACAAAGAAGCCTTGCTGGTTCCCAGCTGGGACTTTGGAAGGGTTTTCCTACAACCACCTCCTTCAGCCTCAGGCACTTTCCCTGGTTTCTGGATCAGTGATTTTTTGGGGGCTTGGCTCTATGACCTCTGACTTTGGTAACTGTCCATCCTCTTTGACCTGAGTCTTGTCATAACCCCATTTGGCTTCCTGGGAATTGTTCTCATTCTTTGGTCCAAGGACATAGCCTGACCCTGGACCCCATAGCTTTGTCCCGTAACTCTGAGGCCAAGGGGTTCTCTTTAAAGGTTTTATGCGTGAAATCTCTTGTTTCTGAGTCTACATACGGCTCACTGCCTTAAGTCTAACCTTGTGTTGCCTTGTGAGAATTAGTTAACTTGAAGGCAAAGGTAATGGTCCACCGCATTTTAATTAAGAAAATTTCAGTGGTCTAGTTACCTTAGAAAGATTGAGGGATGGGGCACTGAGGTATAATAAGATATATTATCTCATTTCATTGTCCCAACAAATGATGAGGTAGTTGCAATTTCTACCTGTTTTCCAAATCAGGAAACTGATCATTTGAGAGATAGTAACTTGCCCAAGTTCACAGAACTTAAGTGATAGAGCCAGGATTATTCGAACCCAGGCAGTCTGACCCCAGAGTGCACACTGCTTGGAATCAGTAAGTCTCCCTTGATCCACCTGAGACCCTACCCCCCACTCCCGCCCCAAACAAAGTCTACCTATTCACCTTCTGGTACCACTGCCCAGGAACGTAGAGCTCCTCTGTGGTCATGTACCGGGGGCAGCCTGGGTTCCCAACACCACCCCTCCCTCAGCAGTGTGGTCAGCACACCATACCCTGGGTCTGTTCTCCTCTCCCTGTCCCTCTGCCAGAGCAATGTATTTCTACTAGAGTTAACTAGGAAACTATTCTGTGCTAATGTTCCCTTTCTGGTAACAAAATGCTTTTAAGCCAGGTTAAGTGTCTATGTCTCTAGAGACTCCATATGCAGGGTCTCTAATGGAGACCTACCATCACTGGGTCAGATTTGAAACTTCAGCATCCCATGAATCCCTGTTTGCTTTGCCTGGACCAACATTCTCAACCCTCTCTGTTTTTGTTTTGTTTTGTTTTTTAAATAGGAAAACTATGCCTTGGCCACACCCCAGACCAAAGGACAAAGAATCCCCAGGAGTGTGACCCTAGCACTGGCATTTTAGGTAATTCTTGTATGATACCAGAGTTGAATACTCCTGTCCCAAATGTAGAGCTATGTTTGTAAGTGGAGACACATTTTCTAAATTTGGGTCTTTGTACATCCCACGGTGCTGGTGAAAGATGACGATCTGCTTACTTGGAGGAGGGAAGAGGGTTTAAGAATCACAGGCCTGATGAATACACAACGTTTGTATCAACATGGACGGGTCTGGAGGAGATTATGCTGAGTGAAATAAGTCAAGCACAGAAAGTCAATTATCATACGGTTTCACTTACTGGAACATAAGGAATAAAATGGAGGACTTTAGGAGAAGGAAAGGAAAAGTGAATTGGGGTAAATTGGGGAGGGAGACAAACCATGAGAGACTATGGACTCTGAGAAACAAACTGAGGGTTATGGAGGGGAGGGGGGAGGGGGGATGAGTGATCCTGGTGGTGGGTAGGAAGGAGGGCACGTATTGCATGGAGCACTGGCTGTGGTGCATAAACAATGAATCTTGGATCACTGAAAAAAAAAATATATATATTTAAAAAAAGAAAAGAAAAGAATCACAGGCCTGAATCCGATCACCATGTACTGTTTGGGTCAGAATCAGCTTCCTTGGGATTTGATTTTCTCACACAATAATGAGGGATTAATACTAACTTACCTCAAAGGTGGGTAATGAGAAATGAATATTTCAGGTGGTCACCAGGTACTACTTAGGCAAAGTTAAAATGCCTATAACAAACAAGGGGATTTGAGTGATTTTCCTCTTCAATATTGCCAAGAAAGCCCCAGTAGTTATACACAAGAACCGGAGTGGATTGCAATGAAGCAGACGGCATAGACTCACTAATCACACGTAGATGGCTGCTGCTCTTTCCTTCCATTAATATCTGTCTTCTGGAGAGCAATTTGGGGAAATAAATCAAAAGGAAAGGACACAGGTTCTATGCCACACTCCCAGAAAACTGATGCTGTCTTGCTGACAAACTGTTTCCTGGAAACAGGTGTGCCCCGACTCAAAGAGCGTGGGGCCCTACAATGAAAGAAAATAACCAAAGCATTCTTCCACTATACAAAGTTTTCTTGAAATAGAAACTCCCTTTGTGCATAGTTCATTAACTTATTACTCTTGGGGTTAAAAAAAATCATTCCAAAATGGAGATGGAACGCTGAGACGATCATGGTAACCAGTGGGGAAATGGGATTTAACGTATAAAACCTTTACAGTAACTCATGGTATTTGGAGTGAGGTTTACTTCCATGAAGGTAGAAAGAGCTTGAAGAGAAGGAGATATGTTTAGGTTGCAAGATACATATTTTCAGGCCCTGCCAACCACCATGTTGTGTCACAAGCAATGGGAGCATGGGCAGTGTGGCAGGGTGGAGGTACTCACTGCCACGGATGTGAGGAGGTCCACATGGCATATCATTTCTGCTAACCGGGCTCTCTCCTTCTACAGCTCCTAAGAGGCCAGCACCAAGGTTAGCCTCCTTTGAATAAGAACCATCTGACACCAACTCCTTGTATATTTATTATACCCTGAGTGCTACACACTAAAGAAGGCTTTCTAAGGAAGGCGAGGACAATAGGGCATGCTCCCTGCCCTCTACTCTTGTCAACCTCATATGACCAGATACCCAAATCTAATAGCCTTGATCTTTCAAGAAGTGTCCCTAAATAAGCATAGGGGTAGGGCCACCAGATAAATATGGGAAGCCCATTTAAATCTGAATTTCAGATAAATAACAATTCATGTTTGAACATAAGTATGTCCTAAATACTTCATGAGATATACTTATAATGAAAAAATTTTCTAAGTTTATCTGAAATTCAAATTTAACTGGGTGTATTGTATTTTTACTTGCTGACTTTGATAGCCCCACTTAAGAGATCTTTAGGCTCTGTTGTAAGCTTTGTGAATTAGTCCCATCCTTAGGTTGCTCCTCACAAATAAGGAATTTGTAGTTGTTTTCTAGCTGTGGTGGTGATTTGAGCTGGTGATTTTTTATTTGCATCAGATCTTTTTGTGACCAGTGGCATATATCCACAACAGGAGTTTTTAGTGATGCTAGTGATGCTAAGTGGTCATGATGGGTTGAGAGCCCAGATTGTGACTTCATAAATTACTGATCCCTAGAGGCAAGGATTGCTTTCAAGGCCTAAAGCAGTGCCCGTATTCTAGAATCACTTGTTAAATCCAAGGGCACAGCCATTTGCACCAACATGGATGGACCTAGAGGGTACAATGATAAGTGAAATAGGTCAGACTGAGAGAGACAAATACCATATGATTCCACCCATAAGTGGCACAAAAAAAATTCAAATGAATAAAAAGACAAAAGGCAGAATCAGATCTATAAATACAGAGAACAGCCTGGTGGTTGCCAGAGGGGAGGCGGGGGTTGGGTAAAATGGTGAAGGAGAGTGGGAGACACAGGCTTCCAGATAGAATGAGTAAGTCACGGGAATAAAAGCCATGGCATAAGGAATATATTCAATGGTATCGTAATAGTGATGTATGGTGACAGATGGTAGCTACACTTGTGAACACAGAATAACAAATCACTAAGTTGTAAACCCGAAACTAACAGAATGTCATGTGTCAACTGTACTCAAAAAAAAAAAATAGAATAAATAAACATAAGTAATAAAACAAATAAATAAATCCAAGGGCACAGAGCTTGCCTCCTCCTACTATATGCTGACCAGCCACATGGTCAACTGAAATTCCTGGTGCTGGGCAGTCTGTCCACAGCAAGAGATCCTTGTAGACTGAGAAGATTAAGAGGTGTTGTTGGCTGTCAAGGGTTAGTTGCTGAGATTAAGAATCACCTAGAAAATCCTGTGAAGAGACAGATCCCAAGCCCCAGTCTTCTGGATTCCAATTCTAAAGTCCTCACTTCAGCCTCATTTTTTAACCACATCACTGCAATTCTGACCCCAGTGCTGGAGCTTGTGTTTAGACCTTGTGCCTCTCCCTCCCAGGCTCCTGGGAAGATCCCAGCCAACAGCCTGGTGTCCCCACCCACTGACTCAGCAGCTCAGACCCAGCTGGGACTTTGAATAATGAGAGGACTTGAACTTCTCTTCCTGTGTCATCTTCATGCAACTGTCTCTCTCCTTATGTCTCCAGGCCTGACTACTGCCAGGCCAGGGCTGCCAAAAACGTGTCCCTTTATGCCAGTTGCTTTATACCATTAGCATTCCCAGACCTGGTTTTCCTATTAGCATGGCCTGGCATTTCACTGGTGGTTGTCAAGGTAGCTCCTGAGTCATACACCTTGGAATGTCCTGCTTTACACCGTCCCACATCTAACACCAGACTGCTGGGAGGCCACACAGCTTCACTCTTAAAAACAAGCCCACTGCGACGCTGAGAACGTCGTGATGGACGTCGTGTGATGGACGAGCCCTTTGAGGCAGGGTCTCCACCTCAGCAGGTGAGGAGCGAGCCCACAGGGAGCAGCATATTCCCCAGACAATCTTGAGTTAGGAACAAATGAAAGGACCCTACAGAGATGTGTTTAGTGAGAGTCTAAATCTCGGAGTGAATTGGCCCCAAAGATGGAGATGGGTGATGTGGCGGAACAGAAATGACTGAGATGGAAACAGTAAATGGCCTGCAATCCGAAGCAGATTCCAGCACCTACCTGGGGGTAATTTCCAGCAAATAAGCTCCTTGAGTCTAATTTCAGAAAAGGTAAACCCAATCCCTCTTGGATTTCATTCATTCTTCCACCCATTTGACAACTATTTATTGAAACCTGCTATGTGAATAGAATAACACATCTTGAAGTGAAAAGACTCGTATTAATTAACCAGGAATCGAGAGCCTACTTGTTTTGAAAACCAGTAGTTTTTTTATTAAGTTACCAGAAATGGGAGGTGAGGCCCTCAGACTTATGGGGAGGACTTCCAGGTGGTGAGTGAAGTCAGAGGCATTGGAGTGAGAAGTTCTGCCAGGTAATCATTCGATGTAGAGCCCTGCAATGGATGGGCTCCTGCTTTACCAGTTTCCAGCAGGCTACTGGAGCCCAGTAGGACTTGGAAGCCCCATTCTAAGCTGTCTGTGGTTTCATGCTGTTCCTGCAAAGTGAAGGCTCAGTACAGGTAATGATATTGAAAACAAGTGTAAGCTGATCCTTTCATGTAAACTGTCAAAGAAGACTGATGTAGGTTTTAAGTCGTGATTGATTATAAAGAACCAGGAAGGATCCTTTATCAACACCTAAGGAATTGGGGCCCCAGCATTTCTGCCAAAATATTATTGTTCTAATTAGACCTGTATTCACTGAACTGGCAAAGATCAAAGAACCCTGTAATAAGACTGCCACTCAGGACAAAAGGACACAGCAGGGATTAGAGATTGTATTTGGATGAACCAATTATCTACAGCAACTATGAGAACAACCACCCCCAGTTCCCCTAAAAGGCCATATACCTCAGTTTGCCTTGGGCTTTCTCCATGATGCTCCTCCTGCCTGAAACACCCTTTCTAAAGCTTCTCCTGACAATCAAGAGGTCAGTGGTCTCGTTTTCAGCAAAGAAATACAACACACCTGTTTCCAAGGTCAATATCAAGCTGGTTCATTCCCCTGTTCATTCATTCAGTTATTTGGTTCTTTGACCTGTACTGGGCACTTACTGTATGCCAGCCCCTGTGGGGTACATTGAGGATATAGACATGAAACAAAGAACCTCATTTACCCTTGGGGAGGATGAAGTTTAAAGAAAGAGACAATAGGAAATTATAAAACTATGTGGTTAGTGTTATAATAGCGGTTTGTATTATACAAGAATACTGGGGAAATTAGGAAGGCCTCCTAGAAAAGGCAGGGCTTCAGTAGAGTCCTAAAGGGCGAGGAGGTACCTGTTGGAGGCAGATATTATGAGTCTAATGATGGAATCAGCTCATGTGACCCATCTTCTTTCAGTTTGTTCTCTGTATAAATGATCTATTTTGATCATATGTCTAACCAGGATTGGGAGTGCTGTCTGGGGCCAGGAAAGAAAGAGAAATGGCTTCATGGAGCAAAAGACATGTGCCTTGGTCTCATGGACTAACACACTAGGATAAACATTCTGAACGTTAATACAACTTCACTTTAGGATGGCAGCCGAAGCATGCAAGTTTATGTATTCTACCTCCAAAAGTTCCACTGAAGTGGCAGAAAATATATATGAAAAAGAATACTCTGTAACAGGGATGGAAATCAGAAAAGGTTAGCATCTTTAGACAGAAATTTTTTAAAATTTTCTGGAAAATAGTGAGCAGACATAGTTGGATTGAGCCAATAAAAACCACCAGAGATTAGGTTTCAGAGAGAGATGACAAAGAAGTGAGAGCTGTTCTTCCCAGCAGAACCCCAGAGAATTCAGGTCTGGAGCCACAGAGAGGAGCAGACAGGGGAATTAATAGAAGACTCTGCAGGATGCTTTTTTCCCCACTTTTTCCACCCACTCCAAACTCTGCACAAAAGGGCAGTACACCTATGCAGTTCACTGCTCAAAATATAGTCTTCCGAGCTTGGGCAGTTTGGGCAGTCATAAGCTTGCCACCTGCTTCTTATTCTCAAATGTGCCACCATCAGCCTGCCTGCTTGCCCTGCCCTGCATGAGAAGCATGGTAGAAAAACATTCCTATATAACTGCCAAGGAAACCCCACCAGGTACCTCTATGAGTCAACCCAGCTCTTCATTCATAAATATGACTGGGCCAGTCAAAAGGCAACAGCTATTTAAGAGAAACCAAGAGCATAAAAGAAAAGGATCCAGAAGAAAAACAGAACAACTGATGCCAAAGGAATTAGAGTTGAAATGGGACATAGGAGATAAGTGAAAAAAAAAAGTGTTATTACTGTTTTCAGGGAAATTTGGGAGAATATTGTAAAAATGAGAGTATGCTGCTTTGAAAAAGGAGCCATGAAAAACATTTTTTTAAATAGAAACTAAAGATTTTAAAAAGACCCTGAGTAGAAAGGTTGAACTACTAAAATGAAATGACACAAAGATAAATCTGAGATCTGGAAGACAAATTTGAGGAAATTCTCGGAATGCACATAAAAGAAAAAAGAGAGAGGGACATCTGGGTGGCTCAGGTGGTTAAGTGTCTGCCTTCAGCTCAGGACATGAGCTCAGGGTCCTGGGATCAAGCCCCGAATCAGGCTCCCTGCTCTTCCTCTGCCCCTCCCCCTGACTTTTGTACTCTCTCTCTCAAATAAATATGTAAAATCTTAAAAAAAAAGAAGAAGGAAAGAGAAAATATCAAAAAAAAATTAAGAACATAGAGGAGAGAGATCCAAGATCCAAGAGATCTAGTATCTCCTGGGGCTAAAAGATATAATATTCTTCCAAATAAAATCTATTGGAGGAGAAAATACAGATGATAAAGAAGATGAACATTTCAAAGAAATAACAGGATATTTTCCTGAACTGAATAACCCTTGAATCTCCAGATTAAGACAGCTTGAAGTGGAATAATGAAAAAATGGCATACCTGGCCACTTCCCAGGGAATTTTATGATCTCCAGATACAAAGAAAAAATTCTGAAAGCTCAGGGAGGAGTAAAAAAGCTACCTGTAAAGAGAATGGCAGCAGACTTCGCATCTGCTTTTCAGCTTGCTAGTACACATTGGAACAAAGCCCATAAAATTGTGGTGGAAAGTTATTTTGAATCTATATTTCAGTAATAAAGGAAAAATGAAATCTATAAGGAGTTAGCCCTTCTGCTGTTTTGATTATACAACTCAAAAATATACTCAAGAAAAACTGAAAATGAATCCAAGAAATAGACCTGAAAACAATGGAAATAATCTAGTTCTGATGAGAGATATCCTAGTGGAACAGCTTATTTAGTCTGAATTAGGAAATAGGACAGTGAAGAAATCTTCAACAAACAAAAGGTTATCATGATCAACTGGATACTTAAGAATCAAGAAGTAAATGATGACACGCCACATATATACTTAAGATTTAAGTTTCTCTAAGTCAACCAGAGAAGGGAAAGAAAATGAGAAATGCTAGAAATATAAATATCAATAAAAGGCAATCATGGTCTAAATGTGAAGCAAACTAAAATACAGTTTGTATTTAAACAATGTAATCTAAAAAACACTGGTGTCAAAAAACAAAACAAAATTAAAAAACACTGGTGTCTGAAGCACTTGGAAGTAAGCCTCTGTTGTCAAGGTTAATAAATATAGTGAATCTCTAAAATCTCTGAGGGTTCTAGTTCACTGGGTAAAATAACTACTTCCCTATTATACGGTGTTTTTTTTGAAAGAAGTTTATAACTTCATGGACTGTGTTTCTTACAGATTATGCTTTTTATTTTTTACAGATTATGCTTTTTATTTTTTTTTCAGGATAATATTCCTGAGGGTGGAATTAAGTTTTGAAGTCTGGTTAAAAACTTTTTATTTCCCCAAAGGTATTTTTGTTTGATTACCTATGGTTTTTTCTGATCTTCAAGAGATAGTTAACTAAGCTTTACTAACTGAAAATATAAACCTACACCCATTAAGAAACAATTAGTTTTTAAGAAATGTTGATTCCCCAATCTCTCTGTATTTGATTGATTTAAAATTTTTAACTGGCAATTCAATTTCATTGAAATCCAATAATTTCCGCTTTAAAGAAATCATTACCTGAAGTTCAAATCCTCAAGTTCATTTCAGAGTTCTTTTTCTTCTGTTAAAGTAAAATGAATTATAATGCTTTTTAATTTGAAAATATTAATTGTGGTTATTTTAGGCAGTAGAATATTAGAGTGAGGTTTATTTTCCTCTTTATGTTCTTCTGTATTGTCCAAATGTTATATCATAAACATGTATTGCTCAATATTTAAGTCACTTAAAATGAACATTAATAGAAGGTAAATATAAGACTATTTAAGTATGTCACTGGGACCTGAAAGTCTCAGGTTCAATGGCTTTCTTTTGTCAAGAAAAGTGGCGAGCTGAATAATTATGCAAAAATTATACTGAATAGGATTTAAGTAGGTGGTTTGGAAGACATGTTTCAAACCATCATCTCTACTGTGTCTGAAATCTCTACATCATGGAACTCTGCATAAACACTGCCTGATTGTAAACCTAAGAAATTTCCAGTTATTTGGGGACTTTTAATAGGGATTTTACTAATTGAAGAGTATGTATACAAGAGAAAGAGAAATTACAGGTTCATTTTAAACTTCCTTAAAATGTACCTACTTAAGGTGATTAGCAGGGCCTGGGATGAGGGGAGAATGGGGAGTGAGGGTACAATGGGTACAGAATTCCAATTTGGGAAGATGAAAGAGTTCTGGAGAGGTATGCTGTTGGCAGTTGCACAACATGAAGGTGCTTAATACCACCGAATTGTACACTTAAAACTGTTAACATTTTTAGGTTAATTTTATGTTATGTATATTTTATCACAATAAAAAAGTCCCTGTTTCTTAAATCCTGACATGATTTAATGTGATTTCAGTGAAATGAAATCACATTTTTTTTACAGTATCTCAAAATTCGTATCTTTCTGTCAACCTGCAGCATAAAAAAGTTTTGTGCCCTTGACAAGACCCTTTGTGACTTTAACGAAGTAATCCTCCTGTCAAGGATGCCCCAACAGAGCAGTAGGGCATTTCGGTCTGGGCTGTTCTGAGGGCCAGAGGAAGAAGTCAGTTCTTCCTGGAAAAGCAATCAATTGGCTTTTAAAGTTGGAAGTTAGCCATTATGTTTGGAGGTTACTATAGCAGATTTTAATGATAGTTACTTTTACAAAATGGAATTTGGACCAGGGGTTGCCTCGTTCTTAAATAGCTTCTATTCTATGGAAACATCTTCTGGATAGGTCAGCAAATAATCTCATGAAAACTTTAAGTTGTGATTAAACTTCAGCTCAGTTTCTCTATAAAGAAAGCCTTCAAGAGAGTGAGGGGTTTGAGTTAACTGCCCCCAGCAACTGGCCTGGTAAGAGTTCAGGCATCACCAAGGGTGCCATGGCCATTCACGGCCGAAGAGCCAGCAGGCAGCAAGAACCATCACCGTGTGCAATGGGCTCAGGAAGCAGAACGGATTTCCAGACGGGCACAACTGCCGACAGCAAGGCCGAGTCGTGTTCCAGAAGCGTAAAGCCCAGCCTTTACTCTCTGTCCGAGGTGGAGTAACCTCCTCTCTGTTCTCAACTGCTTTAAAATCCTTATGTGGTTGGAGACTTCACAACTATATCAGAAATTCAATTCCTGACAGGCACTGGACCTTAGGGACAGTACCACCCTGCAGGGGGCTGTGGCAAAGTTATCAGAAATATATATGACTTTGTGAAGTCACATTTCACTAGAAGGGTTAACAGACGATGTTCTTGTTATTGTTTTACTGTGTGTGTGTGAATATATGTGAGATTTATATAAATATATATACAATATATAAATATATATACACCAAATATATATGTGTGTGTGTGTGCATACACACACACACGTATATATATTATGCACACCTCTGTATGTCTAACTTACAAAATCTTTCTTGAGAATGGGATACTCTGATTAAGGGCATTCTGATAGTGGGGTGCCTGGCTGGCTCAGTCAGTAGAGCGTGGGATTCTTGATCTTAGTGAGGTCAAGACCCATGTTAGGCATGACAAGCCTACTTAAAAAACAAAAAAGCAAAAACAGAAACAGAAAAACATTCTGATAGTTACCAAACACATATACAGATGGCCAGTTTTCCAAGACTAGATATAATGAAACGTACTTACAACTAAAACTTCATTGAATAGAATTTGGTCTTTCATTTATGACTTAACTAAAAGACACTAGAATAATGGTGCAATGTCCCAGGGGTTTCATTACGAATATCAATTATCACTATAGTATAATTCTATGGAAAATGTTAGGAAAGCTTCAATTTTTCATCTAGCTTGGGTTTTAAGTGACTATGACTTTGCTAAAAACAGATTATAGTTTTAAAACTATAAAGTTACATAGCTCTCCCTACAGATATCACCCAGCTAACGGTAAAAGGGCCACTCGCACAGCATTGAAGGCAGAAGATAATTCACATTTTTTTTAATTTAAAAAGTTAGAACTTTTATATGAGAAAATAGAGAAAAAGGAAACACTTAACACACATTTGGGATTTTAAAATAAATTGCATGAAGCAAAAGTAAACAGGGTAATTAAAATATTGTAACACCATTTGACACATACATCACTTAACCTGCTACCAAAATTTCACTAGCTTCCTGCTGTCTATCTGGGCAAATGCAGCTTACCTTAAATTGATCAATTCTAGATCACCACAGACCCACCTTAGATATTGTATGGTGTTTTTTTTTTTCCTTTTTCCAACCATTTTCTCAATACCAGATGGGTGTCAATTTCTATTACCAGGATGTACCCATGATGTTTGTTACTCATGGATGACCCTCTCACTTCTGTGGTCATGCCAAATATTCTCCATTTTTTAAGACCCAGTTCAAAGTTTAATTCCTCCCTGAAGGAAGATGCCTCTCAATGCCACATATCCTTCTAGGGTTAATCCATTCACTAATCCCTTACCAGAGATTTAATGAGTAGATACAATGTGTTGCACACTACACTAGGCATTATGAGAGGTTGTAACCAAGACACAGCTCTGCAATTTCAGATGCATATGTTGTCTAACCTCCCCAGATGGACTATAACCTTTTCAAAGACTGGCTGGTCCTATATTACACTTGTAGTATCCTCCTTAGCTGGGACATCTTGAATGAAGTGGGACATGTGTTGATTATTGAAACATTTGAGTTACTGGACAACATCCATCTGGTGTCAATGGTAAGCAAATGAAAGACAACTAGAGGAAACTTACCAGTCCTTGGACACAAAAGAAATCTTTCCATAGGTATGTGACAACAGGGCCCACTATATAGAATTAATAAATGGTGAATGAACAAATGAATGAGTGAAAAAAACAACCTTCTAAAGGAATGGTGGGAAGACCATCAGGTAGGGTGGCAGTTAAGTAAGTGAGAAGAAAACCGGGGGTATTAATATCTCTGCAGCAGAAGAGGAATCAGGGTCTCTTTGAGTGAGGATATAAGGGCTACATTTCTGAATATTCCAAGTGCTAGGTTTGACCAACACATGGAGCCACAAGCCAGTGGGACAGTTGCCATTTTGGCAGCTTTGCAAGAAGACTTTGCTGAATGAGCTCAATCTTACCTGGCCAAGAGGAATTCCCTAGCTTTACTGTAAACCATTAGAGCAGAAAAACAGGCTTAGAAGCATTGGAAATGAGCCAAAAGAGAGTGTCAAGAAGAGAGCAGGGCCTAACAATAGAAAGCTGGGCAGCAGATTAGACAGAGGAGGTATGAGCAAGGGAGACAAAAGCAGATGAGGAGGGCTAAGCAGTGACCAAGGGAAAAGAGCACAGGTACTGCTGTCCACACAGCCTCTCCAGCAGAGAGGATCCCAGGTGGCAGAAGCAATGAGGGAGATTTTACTAAGGCAAATAGTCAAGTCTCAGTGTAGCCCAAATCTTCCAGAACCAGCATTAATATGTAGGACACCGTTATGAATTTATAAACAAGATGCCCATTTGCAATTTGGTAACCGAAATATATTTTCCTCTAAAAATTATTTTAATTAGGTTAGGTACTTATCCCAAATCATAAAAACCTATTTAAGCTATATGTACCTGAAGTTTAGTCCCTTATACAGGTGTTTTAGTCATATCTAATTACCCCATATGTTCCAGTTACTCTGGCTGCTTAAGAAATAATGCCCAAACTGAAGGACTTAAAACAACAACAATGTTAATTTTGTTCATGAATCTGCAATTTAGGGCAGGGCTCAGCAATGTTAGCTCATCTCTGGCCCACTTGGCATCAGGAGGGAGAACGGGACTTAAGAATTAGGGCCTGGAATCCTCTGAAGGTTTCCCCACTCCTATCTCTGGTGTTGGTGCCGGCTGTTGGTTGAGTTCTAAACTGGAGGTGTTGGCTGAAACACCCACATACGGCTCCACCATACAGTCTGGGCTTCCTCACAACATGGCAGCTGATTTCCAAGAGCAAATGTCACGTGTAAAAAAAAAAAAAGAATAGTCCAGAGATAAAGAAATTGTATCTTTTTATGATCCAATCTTGGAAATCATCTAGTATTGTTTCCACCGTGCTCTATCAGTTGGACCAATCACAAGCCTATGTACGTTCAAGAGGAGGCCAATAGACTCCAGCTCTTTATGGTGAGTGGCAAGATTCTAGAAGAGTATGTGGGAGCTGATATAATTATACGGCCAATTTTGGAGAGTACGATCTGCTACAATATATTACTTATAGGGAAAATAAAATATATTCGAGCTTGAAAAGCAACATAGCCCAGTGAGTAAAGAGCCAGGACTCTAGGGCTAGATATATAGAACTCTGTTATATACCCTTATGTAACACTGGGCTATTTGCTTAAGCTCTCTGTGCCTCAGTTTCCTCGTTTGTAAAACTGGGATGCTGTGAAGAAAAAATAGTTATTTTGAAAAGAGCTTAGAAGTCTATCTAGCTCCCTAAATGTTCGCTACTATTCTAACAGCAGGAAGATACCCGGCCCAATTTTGACAGTGGTGCTTCATAGTTTCTGGGGAAATGGTGGTAGTAGCAGCACCACCAGAGGAAGAAAATTCATGATAACAGTTCACATTATTGAACACCTAATACCCATCACTTACTATGCCAAGTAAGTTGGCTTAACAACCATTAAGGTAGGCACTGATATTATCCAGGTAAGAAAACTGTGACTTAGGTAACTTGCCCAAAGTAACATCTGCAGGTTGTAGATGTAGGATTTTCCCCAGATTAGTTCAACTAGATAGAAGTCTGAATTCCTGGATAACTGTGTGGAGTAGAACCTTTCTCCTAGGGGTGCCTGGATGGCTCAGTCAGTTAAGCACCTGACTCTTGATTTCAGTTCAGGTCATGATCTCAGAGTCATGAGATGGAGCTCCACGCCTGGCTCCACACTCAGTGGGGAGTCTGCGTGAGATTCTCTCCCTCTGCCCCTCCTCCCACTGGGGTTTTCTCTCTCTCTCTCTTTCTCTCTCTCAATAAATAAATAAATATTAAAAAAAAAAAGAATCTTTCTCCTAAATCTGATTTACAGGTGAGTGAAAAATGAATGGTATTATGCTATTGGGATTTGGGTTACTTAGTAAGCCTATCTTGACTGGATTAGTACAGGAAAGATAAGATAGATACACAGTTGACCCTTGAACAACATGGGTTTGAACCATGCAGGGGTCCAGTTATACATGGATTTTTTCTGATAAATACAATATAGTACTGTAACTATTTTCTTTTCCTTATGATTTTCTTAATAACATTTTCTTTTCTCTAGCTTATTTATCATAAAAATACAGTGTACAATAATATACAAAATATGTGTTAATTGACTGTTTATGGTATTGGTAAGGCTTCTGGTCAATGGTAGGGTATTAGTAGTTAAGTTTCGGGAGAGTCAAAAGTTCTATGTGGATTTCCAACTGCATGGGGGGTTGGCACCCCTAACCCCCATGTCATTCAAGGGTCAACTGCACTTGGGCTCCACTAATTTAAGGATTCCTTTCTTAAAATAAAATGGCTCTTGTTATTTGCATAAGACAGCATATTTGCCGAAAAGAAAATCATTCTTTAGGTCAGTTCCTACCAGTCTCATTTTTTTTCTCAACTAGAAGACAGCCTTTGGCCCACAAAGAATAGGGCTGGGTGTACTGATCTGGAATGCATGACACTGATAAGAACAGATCACTCACAAATCACAGCAATGAGCTGGCTGTTCACCAGCTGAAGAATGCCCCTTCTAAGGTTTAACTCAGGTGTAAAATCTAATGACTCCCAGTTGTTTGCTTGTGTCTTTTGTTTTGATGTTTGTTTGTTTTTGTTTTTAAAGGTAATTCTCATTTTGACTACATTGGCCAGCATGACCATGAGGAAGAAAACTGTGACTGTTGATATACATAGGAACCTAAAAGTAGACTATAAGTTCCATGATGGTAGGGACCTTGCCTGTCTTGTTCACCACAGCATCCCTGGTGTCTGGTCTAATGCCTGGCACACAGTAGGTGTCCAAAGCTTGTTGAACGTATGGAAGACTGAATGTTTGAATGAAAGCTCAAGCAAACAAAAATCAGAAATTCATAAAGTAAAGCTGAGCTCTTTACGCCAGTGGCATATATCGCTTAAGGACTGTGTGAGGGAGGGGCCCCAAATGCTTCCTGTAACACTGGGGACGCAGTAGCCAGTTAATAAATGCTTGCTTCCTGTGTCACCTGGTGCCTGGGAAGGCATAGGATGGATAACTTTTGTGGGATGCCATTTTTTAATCTCCAAGGATGTTGTAAATATGGTCATCACAAAATTGGTTGTGGTTTTAGGTGTACGAATCACACAAAAGTCTTTGGGAGTCAGCTGAGGAGAGAGCCGAAGAATATAACACTTCTCAACATTTGCCTCTAATGGATAGGGTTTAAATTCATAGAAGTAAGAAAAAAAAATCTGGAATCCTCCTTTAAAAGATTCATCCTTGCATAAAAGCAATATTCAGCCTTTGGTTTTCCTACAGTCATTGGGACAGAATTCAGAAAATATGAATGATCCTTCCATTAGGACAAGCAACAGCTGAGTATCGTTCAGATTAAGAGATTTCTTTGCTGCAAATCAAATATAGAACTTTAATGTTAGCTGAGTATACTACATTTTACATTAGTGTCAACTAAATTTTAAAGAGATGCTGTGTCTCTAATTAAAGGCATTTGTAGAAATAGGTCCCAAAACACCAAGGTTCACTGCAGAGATAAAAAGAACAGACTGTCTTTAGTTTGAAGAACATGGCTCCAGTGAATTTAAATATTTATCATATAATTTTTATATCAAAGTCTTAATGAGCACTAACTTTTATGGCATCACTTCTGGAGACAATAAAATATACTATATTTTGGGATGCTATTTCTAGTTGGATTTCCATCATGGGTCACCATTTAAATAACAGTTGATTTCATGAGGAGTAATGGCACATTCCTTTCTGAACTTAAAATTTCAAACACCTGCCATCAAAGAGGCAAACAGTACAGCTGGGAGTCAGAGATTTTAGACTTTTTCCAAGTTTCTTTATCAAGTTGCCTCTGAGACTCAAAGCCCCCAAAGCAGGTGTTCTCTTCATGTCCAATGACTAAAAAATGTTTGGGAAAAATCCTCTTTCATAATTCCCCAAGAACACATGAAGGAAAATTGCTAAGCTTCTATTTCAAATGTTAGGGATTTGGATTGAGTTTAGACAACAGCTTGTACAAAATGTCACAGCTCCAATTCTCTTACGCTGAGATGGGGGATGCTGATGTAACAGAAAGAGGAGCTTGGACAATTTAAAGGCAGGGTTGAAAAGGTAACGATATATGATGTCAGCCAACCAACTGCAAAGCAACCTAGTAGGTTGGAGAAGAACAGTAGGCAACGTCTTCTGTAAATTCCAAGTTGACAGGAGAATGAGACAATTGTTTACACAGTCACGCTAAACAATATCAATACCTCGTATATTGTTCTTAAATAACCAATAAGTCAAATAGAATCCTGAGTTCAATTTCTTGGGAAGTGTCTCTATTCTCCATTTCATTTTGAATGTGGCCCATCCTGGGGACCTCTGGTAGACAAACTAACAGGCTCTATCCTGAGTAACGAAGTAACATTACAACTTAAGGGATCACACAAGTATGTGCTTTACATTACACTGGGAAGTTACGTAAGTTTTCAGTGATCTCACATAACATCCTGTGTTCTTCATCTGAGTACTACTGGCTAATTTTCTCTGAGTGGTTCAAGGCCATGTTGTAACTAGCTTTAGTCTTACTTCTGTGGTCCATGGTTTTAACCTACATAGCTTGCGTTAACCCTATGAGTCCTTCCTCTTCACTCTTATCTAATGAGGTAAGAGTTTCCTGGTCCATGTAACATAAGAATGCTTATGAATTTCAAGGAGGAAAATGAACGAAAGTTATAGTTTGGTAGCTGTATGGATATACCATTCCTTTTCACACAGAAATCTGAGAATACTGTGAAATTCACACATTCAGAGAATAAAATCAGATGTGGAATTGGATGTGGAAATGGTGGTGTGTGTTTTGTCCAGCGCAGTTCTACAAACTTTCAGCATCACTAGCTTACATATAATTAATTCAGGGGTGGATAGGATTCAAGGAGATCCAGGAACTTGGATGGGAAAACTATGACATTTTTAGTTTCACTCGCCTCAAACTGAAATTTAGTATTTTTTTTTCATTAAAATGCAGGCTACAAACACAGTACCTGTGATTTTGTCTCCAAGAGAAATCACAGATATTCTCACATCACATTATAGTCAGTATTAGATATTCTGAAATACCTTTTACACTCATCACTACTTCAAAATGATGGTAGTTTTACCTGCTGCTAGCTTGTATGATTTAAGAATAAATTATTAACAAAACACGTATCACAATTTTTTAAAAAATCTGGTTAATGTATTTCAATAAGAGTGGTTTCCTCTGTAATCTTGTATACTTTAACTTACACATTTAAAAGCATCATTCTGAGAAGTCTATAGGCTTTACCAGCTTGCCAAAGAAGTCCATGATACCAAAAAGGTTAAAAATCCCCCAGACTATACACAAAGCAACAACCAGGTTTCAGCACAAATCCTTGTGCTGCTATTCCTTGCTGCTATCTTTTGAAGCTGAAACAAACTTGACCTTGAAATCAGCACAGTCTCACTGCTTTAAGTAGATGACTCTGATGAGAGCTATTTTCTTTTTATTTTGCCACAAGGAAAAAAAAAACCTGTAGATTCTAGAGCATCTCTGAGATCACAGTATTGGTTGCTCTCTTCTAGTGATAAAATTTATCATTGACGTTTTGTCTTCGACACTGACTTGTTCTCTTAATATTTCACAATGCTGAAATCCAGTGTATTTTATAAGGGCATTGAATATAATCATTTTATAACTTTAATTTAAAACATCATAGAGGGAGGTATATAAAAAAATCTTTGCTGTACCTTTGTTATCTAAGCTATAATGATAAGTACTTATTTTTTGTAAAAGAAACATCAAAGTACACCATCAAAGGTAGAGTTTTTAAATGAAATGCTACTGGTCCTATCCATGCTCATTTGAAATGTTGCAAGTCAATTAACATATTTCCAGGGGTGTTAGAATGTGGCCTCTGAGTTACTGTAATTATGAGATAAATTAAATGATGAGATGATGCTTCAGAAGATGTGCCTTGATTGTAAACACATTACACTTTTTGGAAAATCCTCTATGGGGTCTCTGGCCAAAAACCAAATGCCAGTCAGTTCAATGAAAATTCAGTCATTGAAAGCGATTGAAAAATTATTGATGTACTCACAATTATTCCCTTATCACTGAAGCTACTGTTCAAAATTCTTATCTTCAAGAGAAATATAAATGCAATCAGAATTCTAAAACTAACAACATAAAAACAAGAACAATATATTTTTGTATTATCTTGATATATAATTCACATATCACAAATATATATTCATATACACAGTTAAATCATTATTTTCTATCCATCAAAACAGTACGTATATTAAATGTGCTGCTATAAAATTCTCCTATTTTTCCTGTTGAATTTGTAAGATTTAGAAACCTGATTATAAATGTAGGCTTCGATTAACTTAAATAGCAGAGGTTTTCTTTGAATTATAAGCTACAAAACCATTCAATCTATCCAACGAAAGAAAATCCCAAAATTACTAAACTTGGGAAGAAAATGAACTACAACAGGGCAAATAAAACAGTTTGCATTATATGCTGTGTTAGGAATAAGGAAATAAAAAGGTCTTATTAATCACCATTACAAATTATTCATTCAAGATCTGGAGCAAATTTTGGTGACTATATCTGTATTTGAATTAAAGTAACATCTACTATTGTTTCCTTCTGTGGGCAATATTTCAGTTCTTAAATACAAGAACAGCTTGCATGACTCCTTAGTGAAGACTACCCAAAGCCATTCTCTTCACAGCTGAATTTCCAGAGGAAGATCCTGAAAATGTACACTTTGCTCTAACAACCAAAAACCAACAGCATGCACACACACGAAGAGGTTCCACCCCAACTTCCTTGGCATATTCCAGATTATTTTTCTCTAAACAGGAAGCTGTTGACAGTTTCCCTTGTATTTTCAGAATACCCTATTTACAAGAAAAAACCCCAACTTTTGTTTCAAAGTATAATGTTCTTTCCCCGCTGTGCCTATTGTTGCTAACTATGCATGCTGCAAACAAGATAGAAACCAAATTCCAAACTATTCTAGGCTGATTCAGAAGGGGTAACAATTGTAAGAAGAAAAAAAGAGAAAAAAAAAAAAAGCAGTTAGTAACATATTGCAAGACGATGCTGGAGTTTTTAAACCCAAAACAATGCTGAAGGGAGGATTCCTGGAATTCAACGGGGAATATTTGGCTCAAGCTATAAAATCCGTATCTCTGAATAATGTCATGTTAGCAAGTGTTGAGCAAGAAAGGCGATTATATTTTAACTTACTTCGGAGAACATTAATCCAAATTTAACCGAATTCCAGAGACTCTGCACAAAATTAGCAACTAGAAGCTGCTTCACATTTTTTCCCCTGGTGCAACAATCATTGCTCATGACGATAAACTTGTAGGAGGTAAAAGAGAGGGGAAAACCACAGTCATCTATAAAACATCTAACTATTGTGTATAAAGCAGGCTATTTACCTCACACCCAAGAAGTGCAAGATTTAACAGTCCATGCTCTGCAGCCCGGGGAAGCAGGGGTGCGGCGGTAGGAGCGGCAGCAGGAGTAGAGCAAGCAGCAGCAGGAGCGGCCAGCATCCACCAGATTCTCCCAGGCCTTTGACTGTGTGGACTCAGCCACAGACTCTGCCTCCAGCTGACGTCAAAGTCCCTGTCACATGGCCAGATGAAAGCCAAGAGAGCATTGGTTGTCGTAGCAACCACAGAACGGCTCTGAAATTATTTCAATAGGTCATCTGTCACTGTAGGATGTATGTGTGTGTGTGTGTGTGTGTGTGTGTGTGTGTGTGTACACACACGCACCCCACAACCATCACGGACAGCTCCCAACAACCTCAACCTCAGAGGTTGTGACTCAAGCATTGCCTACAACTTTCCTCTTTAAGACTTCGCTGTCTGTTCGTTACAGTTCCTTGCGGGAAAATGCCACCCTGAAGTTGCCACCGGTCACGTTAGCACCAGCACGAAACATGTGTGTCTCTCTCTGGAGCAGAAGGAAAGAAACTGAAAAATCCTGGGGGCTAGTTTTCTGAGCTAATTAAAGCTCTTTGTAAGCAAATGGATAAAATGGATAAAAACAGAAACTCAAGGGGAGTTGGAAGAAAAGATGTCTTAACCCCGTAAGAATCCACATCGATGTCCTGAGACCGCGCTAGTGATGGAAAGAAATACAAGAGACACAGGGGCAGTGGCCCAGAGTCGGCTGAGAGGACCTAAGGACCATGACACGGAGTGGGATGGGGGGAAGGGCGGGTGCATTCCGGAGTCCTGCACCTAAAACATCCATGCGAGCATGACCACCAAAGCAGCAAAACAGCACCACTTTAACACGACCTTATGAGTACATTTAGAATGCATTTAGACCCTCGTGTTGAGGTCACCATACCGGGGCAAATCCCCTCCTCCTAAATGCTCTCAGGCACAGCCCTTTGGGGCTCAGCACGGACTAAATGGGTGACAGCCCCCCAGTGCGCAGTGAGAGCCCAGCGCAGCCGAATGAAGGCACAGTCCCGCACTACTTCTAACTTCAGCTTCATTTCCTTTAGCACCATCCCCACTTATTTCTAACTCAGCACACGGGCTTATTTCCTAGTTCCTCCTCCCTCTCATTTAATAGGAAGTCACTTAAACAAGATGAAATGAAGCTCCCAGGAAGGTATTCTGGGAAATACATCCAGAAAATGTATACTTATGCAAAGGGCAAAACGGTTAAAAGGCAAGGGCAAAGAACTTGCTCTCAGAGCTTGCTTTCCATGCTAGTGTGATCAGGATTTCTATTCTGGCTCTTAAAACAAAACAAAGCAAAACAAAGCAAAGCAAAACAAAACAAAACAAAACAAAACNGTGTGATCAGGATTTCTATTCTGGCTCTTAAAACAAAACAAAGCAAAACAAAGCAAAGCAAAGCAAAACAAAAAAAAAACAAAAGTTACTCCGGGGTGCTACAAGGTGGAAGCTACAAATGGAAGCTAAGCCACCTGAGTGGATTACATTTGTGCCACTCGAAAAGAATGAAACTGTTTCATTGTCAGAAATTGCTTCTTGTTGAACAATAAGACCGATGTCCAAAATGCGGCTGTAAAATCCTCCTATTCCAGCTTCCTCTTCTTTCACCTCTGTGCCAGCCCCAACTGGGAGAACAGACAGATTCGTATTTGAACAGTTATTGCCCTGACCCTATTAGCTGTAGCGGTGCAAAAGTCAAATCAAGCTGGCATAGTACAGTAATTTTAGAGACAGGACAGCTGGGAATTTACCTGTCGGCACAGGAACAAGTGGCTCACTGAACCCAGTGTCCATCTAAATGGGTCGGGAGGTCTCACCTGGGGCAGATTTCTGCAACAGCCACAATTCACCATTTTGCGGTTTGTTCCAGTTAGAGCTCTGGGTTTCTGTTCAGAAATGCATATCGTAGTAATGAGTGGAATGGGGAGAGAGGAGAGAAAGCACGTCTTTCCAGACTTCCAGAGCCCCACGTCCTGAGAGCTGCCTGCTTTAGCATCTCTCTGACTCCAGATCCATGGCTGCCTGACCAACTCTTCCTCTTTCTGCAGCTCCGGCGTGAGGAAAGCTGCAGTACCCAGATCTGCCAATAGGTGGTGTCCTCTGAAACAAGAAGTTTTTGGTTCTGAAAATGCCGAAAATCCAAGGGCTTTCGTTTGAAATTTAGTTTGAAATTTAGCAAAAACTAACACCTTTTCATTTTGAATTTTTGATCATTTTTAAGACTAGGTATACCCTACAATATTGATTTGGGCTTAAACTCATTGTAAGTTAAAATAATCAACATACTGACCTTCCAACTGAAAGGTGGATGCGTGTAAATCCTTCTTTCTGTAACACACTTCCAGCCTGTTATCACTCATTTTCCCTTTGCAAACTACCTAGGATTAGAAAATCTTACAGCTAAAGAAGCTACCAGTTACAGCCAGCACTGAAATCGCAATGATGAACTCTTTGGAGCCAAAGGTTTCTACCAATTTGGCTAATTTACCCAGATGTAGTTGAAAATATCATAGGAAATACAGAAGAGCGATTCTCCATTCAGAGCCCACCACATTGAGGGAATATATGTCCTTTTACTTTTTAAATGACAACTCATTTTTTTAGGTGAAAATGATTCACTGAATTTAAAAATACCCATTCAAAAATAGTTCTGCACCATAGTTTTCACTTGCTGTATGAACGTCAAGGCTGCCTATTATTAGTTTGACCACTTTGCCAGAAATAACGGATAAATACCAAAGAAGGAGTCTGACTCAGGTTCACATACCTGAATTAACAGGTTGTATAGTAGAAAACTATAGTCGGCCTTTTATTTGATGTTTCTAGGTAAAAATGTAGCTGTCTCCCCATCTTAACATAGTGGGAAGGCCATGGACCTATTTTTTGGAGATACTGGGTTCAAATCTCGTCTGGGCAAGTTACTTCTGTCCTCTGATCCTCAGTGCCTACATCCTAAGGTTGTTCTGAGGATTATAAAGTTAATGTATTCTAAAATTCTGACTCTCAGCCATAGGGTAGATGGCTTAATGTGTATGTCATTTCATACACAGTCAGGTTTGTCCTCCTGACTCTGATAAGTCTACAAAGACTTACAGGCAAAAGACAGACTCTTACTCATTTCTACAACTCTACGGTTAGCACAGGGCCCAGGACATAATGAGTGCTCAGTAAATGCTGAGTGTCTCAACTATTGCGATATCACTGCTTAGCTATAGAAAGAAATAGTTCCTTTTTCTTCCCATGAACAGAGAAGAAAGAGCCTCCCCTCGACCCCCCAAAAAGGCAAAGGGAGGAAAAATAAAAATAAAACTGTGGAGTTACACAAAATTTTCTAGCCATGAAAGGGTTCAAATAAATTTACNTGAAAGGGTTCAAGTAAATCAAGCTTATCTCTATTAAATCATGAATACTTTTTATGAGTGTACCTAAGTTATATGCTGATGTATTTTATGGCTATTCTGTTGATGTTGGAAAATCTTTTATAGTAAGTGACATTAACTGAGCACTTAATACATGTGAAACATTGTTCTAAGTGCTGCAGAGATATTAAATCATTCTCTATAATAACCCTATAAGACAGGTACTACTCTTTTCCATATTTCACAGCTGATGAACCCTAAGCATAGAGACGTCAAGTACCTTGCCTACCTAGCACATGACAGAGCCAGGATCTATACCAGGGAAGCCTGGCTTCATAAATTCTGGGAAATAATTTATATTTGATGTATTTTTAAAAAGAACTGAATTATTTCTTACATTTATTTCATACCTGAGGATTGTTTTTATTTTCAATTTCTTATGAGGGAGAGAAGGCCAACTTATCTTTTCTACATCTGGGAACTCTAATGAACTCAATCTAGTTTTGGCCTAAAGAGTAATATGGCAAAAAAAAAAAAAAATCTAATCAGGAAGATTGGAATCAAGGAAAATGGGCAAAGTGCAATAGTGAAAATATACTGAATAAAACTGTGCCCAATTATAGTCTTCACTGAAGCAACTCTTTGGATTGAACTGGCTTGAGTAACTTCTGTTGCCCATTATGATGGAGTTTCATGTGTTCAAACCAATACTCTCACTGAGATGACAATAAAAGCTGGAGTAAAAAAAAAAAGTGGTTGGAAGGCAACAAAGAGCAGCAAAGGCAGAAAAATCTTTAAGTTCCAAGATCTCAGATAAAAGGAAAATCTATTGATATAAGCCCAATATTCACCATGCTATCTGCTGCTTTTCTCCTCAAATTATTTGATAATTCTTGTGTGGTGTGGGGCTTCTGGCATTCTCAGAGACTAGAGAGTCAAAAATTGGGAGTACAAATATTTAAAAGCACTGAGGACTTTGGGGATTGAGATCCTGATTTAAAGAAGAAGACGGAGGAGGAGGAGGAAGAAGAAGAGGAGGAAGAGGAGAGGGAGGGGGAAAGGGAGGGGGAAAGGGAGGGGGGAGGAGAAGGAGGAAGGGGAAGGGGGAGGAGGAGGAGGAGGAAAAGAGGAAGAGGAAGAGGAAGAAGAATAGGAGGAGGAGGAAGAAGGAGGAGAAAAAGGAGGAGGAGGTGGTATCACAGAGAAATGATGCTAACTTCCTGAACTGTTTTCCCACTTAAGTATTTGCCAATTCCTAACTGATGTTAGGCAAAAGAACAAAAAGTAAAGATAAAACTGAAGCAAAGAACATAAAAACATAAAGGAGAGTTTAGTAGTCTTGTAGCCCTGGGGAGACAAAAATTAGAGTTCAGGATTCTTCAAGGAGTTGGAGCTGGTCAACACCTTGAGTTTTCAGGCCCCCTAACTCAAAGGCTATGCCATAGAAGTAATGGAAAACAGGAAACAGATGCACCCTCACAAACACCAGGACCCATTCTAGAACTTTTACAATGCCCAGTTGGATCAAGGTAATTGTCCCTATTCTAGCTATCTTCTAGGAAAAAAAAATTAACCCTCTCTGAAGAAAGATGACATCATACAGAACCTCTACCATTTTTCATACACCACTTCTAATTCAATCCAAAAATCATTAATCATGCCAACAGGTATACCTGACCAAAATCCAAGAGAAAAAACAGACAGTAGAGAGAGATCTATAGATGATTCCCCTTTTGTAGTTATCAGACAGGGATTTAAAAATAGCTGTAAGTTTAATATGTTCAAGAAAATAAATGGCTAAAGGGATAATTCCATCTGTAAAAAAATTAGATATATGAAAAAGGAACATATTCAAATTAAAGAACTGAAAAATACAATAACTGAAATGAAGAACACAATAGACTGCTTCAAGAGTAGAGACGATATACCAAAAGAGGAAAATAGTGAAATGAAAGGTAGGTCTGCAAATACTATCTAGACTGAAGTATAAGGAGAAAAGAATGGGAAACACAGAAAACAATGTAAGAGACATTTGGGAGATGATGAAAAGGCTAATGTGTGTATTTGGGAGAGGAAAGAAGAGGAAAGAGAGGTAGGACAGAAATAATATATGAAGAGAATTGGCTGATAAATATCTAGAATTTACAAAACAACAGATTTAAGAAGCCCTATATACCCAAACAGGATAACTACAAAGAAAATCACACATAAATACATCGTCTCCAACCTGCTGAAAGCTAAAGACGAAGACAAAATTTCTTAAAAGCAGTGAGACCATAAAGTCATATTAATGTTATAGGCAAAACAGAAGACTTTTTAATAGTAAAACTCAACAGTAAGACAAACAATCCAATTAGAAAATCAGCAAAAGACAGGAAGAGACATTTCCCCAAAGACTACACACAGATAACAAATAAGCACATGAAAAGATTTTTTAACATCATTAACCATTAGGGAAATGCAAGTTTAAAAAAAAAACCATAATGAGTTATCACTACACAACTATCAAAATGACTAAAATAAAAAATAGTGAGGATACCAAATGCTGGCAAGGATGCAGAGAGACTGAATCACTCATACATTGCTGGCAGGATTGTAAAATGATACAGTCACTATGGTAAGTGGTTTGGCAGTTTTTCAAAAATATTACACAGGCAACTACCATATGACTCAGCAGTTGTACTCCTGGTATTTCAGAAAAATGAAGATTTATGTTAACACAAAAGCTTGTACACTTGTACAGCTTTTAACTTTGTGATGGCCACTAACTGGAAACAATTCAGATGCTTTCTTTTTTTCTCTTATGATTTATTTATTTATCTGAGAGAGAGAGAGAGAGAGAGAGAGAGAGAGAGTATGTGCATGTGTGCACTCACGCGAGTGGGGGGAGGGGCAGAGGGAGAGAGAAATCTTCAAGCAGACTCTGCTGACAGCAGGGCCTGATGCAGGGCTGGATCCCAGGACTCTGAGATCATGACCTGAGCCAAAATCAAGAGTTGCACAACTCAGGTGTCCCCAGATGCTTTCAATAGGTGAATGGGTAAACAAATTTTAGTATAGCCACACCTTGGGATCATACTCAGTACTTAAAAGGAACAGACTACTGATACACACAAAAACCTACCAAAATTCTTGTCCCAAGAATTTTCCTGAGTGAAAAAACTAATCCCCAAAGGTCACATACTACATGATCCATTTATATAACCTTACTGATATGGCACAGTTATAGAAATGAAAAACTGATTGGTGGTTTCCAGAGATTAAGCTGGCTATGGGTGGGAGAGAAGTGCTTATGTTGTAAAAATACAACATGAAGGATCCTTGTGGTAATGAAAATTCTGTACCTTGACAACTTCTATATCAATGTCAGTATCCTGGTTGTAATATTGTACTACAGTTTTGCAAAATGTCACCTTTAAGGGAAAGTGGTAAAAAATATTTGGATCCTCTCTGCATTGATTCTTTCAATAGCATGTGAATCTACACTTATTGCAAAATAAAAGTTTAATTAAATTTTTTTAAATGAGGTTAACATTTAACTATGTTAAATGACTATGTAAAAATGACTATTTTTCAGTCAAAAACGGAGGGAATTTGTTTAAAAAAAAATTACACTGAATTTGTAAAGAGTTGTTCAGGTTGTTTAGGGAGAAAAAAGTAATCCCAGTTAGAAACAGAGATACAGAAAGGGCAATTAGTATGTAGATAAATCTAAATGAATACTGATTTTCTAAAATAATGTCTTGTGGGGCTTAAGATATGTGTAGATTCAAAATATAGGGCAAAGTTAGCACAAAAGGTAAGAGAGGATAGATAGAATTAAAATGTTCTTTTTTTTTTTTAAAGATTTTATTTATTTACTTGACAGAGAGAGATTACAAGTAGGCAGAGAGAGAGGAGGAAGCAGGCTCCCTGCTGAGCAGAGAGCCCGATGTGGGCCTCGATCCCAGGACCCTGAGATCATGACCTGAGCCGAAGGCAGAGGCTTTAACCCACTGAGCCACCCAGGCGCCCTAGAATTAAAATGTTCTAAGATTCTTGTATTCTGGTACAAGTACTAATTAATAAGTTTCTAATATGGTAAGGATGCACACACAGTGTAATCCTTGTATCCACTAAAAGAAAAACAGAAGAATGCATAGCTAATGAACTAATAGATCATGAAAATCATTTTTAAAATTACTCGATGCCCAAAAGAAGCAAGAAAGGAGGAAAGAAAAGGAAGAAAATAAAAGGATAAATAGTAACATCAAAGATTTAATCTCAAATATAAATAATTACCAAAATACTTAAACTGATGAAATATTTTGTTTAAAAGACAACAAACATCAGATTGTATTAATAAGCAAATTCTAACTTCACTGGATATAAGAAATGGGAAGTGATATACAAACTACCAAGCAAAAGTTGGTGTAGCAATATTACTATCAGGAAATAGTAGTTGAGGGCGCCTGGGTGGCTCAGTGGGTTAAAGCCTCTGCTTTCGGCTCAGGTCATGATCTCAGGGTCCTGGGATGGAGGCCCGCATCGGGCTCCCTGCTCAGCAGGGAGCCTGCTTCCCCCTCTCTCTCTCTCTCTCTCTGCCTGCCTCTCTGCCTCCTTGTGATCTCTCTCCCTCTGCGAAATAAATAAATAAAATCTTAAAAAAAAAGAAAGAAATAGTAGTTGATAGTAATATAAGCAAGAAATACTACTAGAGATATAGAAGAAAACTTCATAATTCACTTTTCTAAATATGCATATGCACTTAATAAAATGACATTAAGATATAAGTAGAAAAAACCATAATCACAGTACTGATTTATCATATCTTTCTCAATAACTCATAAAACAAATAGGAAAGAAAGGTAGAATATAGAATATTTCAACGACAAATTAACCAACCTGGCTTAATTAACATATGAAGAATAATCTCAATTACAGAACACACATTTTTTTTTCTCAAATGTATTCAACAATACTGACTCCATGCTGGATCCTAGGAATGTCTCAACACATTATAAGTGATCAAAATCACAGAGTTTACTCTTTGTACACAGAGGAGCCAAGCTTATAATCAATATTAGAAAGACAAATAGAAAACCTCTAAGTGGAAACCAAGCAATACATTTCGAAGTAACCCATGGATTAAAAAGGTTCCATTGCAATTTAGAAATATTTTGAACTGAGCAACAAAATACAATGCATCAAAACTTGCATGCACCTAAAGCACTAATGGAAATGTATAAATATGTTAAAACACACACACACGTGCACACACCCACACACAACTTCTGCTTTTAGAAAGGCACTTTGAAGAGCTCCTCCCCAGTGGACCTGCTCCCCAGTGAAACAAGTATAACAAGTGAAAAATACTTCAAAATATCATAAAGTCTCTGAAAATCTTATTTACAGCATATAGCCAATGAAGAAATGTTTATTCAAGAAAATGGACCAAACTTGATAAGAACATTGAGAGTCTGTGGCACTTGAGTCATGACCCATTTCCTCCCCAATCCCTCTGCTTAGTTTGATGGAAGCTAAATTCTGGGAAGTTGTGACCAATAAGATAGAGTTCCTTCTATGTCGATAAAAGGATATGGTGCCTCACTGGAAAAGGCAGGCCATCAGCATTTCTCCTGTTCTGGTGTTAAATTCCTGATGAGTACAGCTAAGAGTCTGGGGGCTCCCTTCCCCTACCTTAGCTCCACTCACAGAGAGTACAGGTTCTACTCCAGGTACAATATGTAAAAAAAATAAAAATAAAAATGCTGGGATCTTATTGCTCTCAACCCAGTTCACTTGTAGGACAGAGATTCTATGTCAGAGGCAAATCTGAGAAGACCAGAGGCTACCACCATTGTCCAGTGTCCAGAGTAGTTATTCAGAGTTTTTTTTCAGACAGGCAGTCTGTAAGAATACTCTGACGATCTTCCCAAAGGAAATGACTTTATTTGAAATAGAGTGTGGGGAAGTTCAAGTTTAAGGGTGCTCTTGAAAACAATGGAGATTTGGGTGGTAAAAATTCAGAGGAGGCTGATAAAAGAGCAAAAGCTAACCTGCAGACCAGTAGTTTACCAGAGAGAACCAGCTAAGAGGCAGCTAAAAAGAGCCTTCTCGGAGTCAGAACAAACCTCAAAGATTGGCCTTAAGAACCCTTTGATGAATGTAATTGGATGAGACTATGGAGCAATTTATGCCCCAGAGCATTGTAAGAAATACTAGCCCAATCAGCAAAAAATTAGTGAAGCCTAATAGTTGGGTGTGATACCAAATGTGGCAGACAGCATAGCAGAGATCAGGGCAAGAGACAAAGACGGTCGTACTAAAACTAATCTTCCCAGGGTGACTGGGCAGTCACTGAAACAGTGGTATGAATAGCACCCTTGTATTGTGCTCTAGGATTTACTTTCATGATTCTATTTCATTTGACCCTGAATCAGTACAAGCATTTGATTTTTTAAAAGGCTGAATATCCACACCCTAAGCCTCTACCTCAAGTAGCTGGGGGGAGAAAGAGCAAAGTAAAACAAAGAAAGTAAAAGGAATGAAATTATAAAGAGAGCAGAAATTAATTCAGTTGAAAGCAATGTACAATAGAGAAAATGAGAAAGCCAGAGTTGATTCTTTAAACAAATTAATAGAATTCACTAGAAGAAAGAGCAAGAAAAAAAAATCACCAATATCTGTAATTTTTTAAAAGGACATCATTACGGGCCCTACAGATGTTAAGAAATAATAGATTTCACAGGTTATCACTAAGATATCATTAAGATATCTTAGTGGTCAGCCAGTCCTTCCAACCTGCTACTTGAATACCCTCCAGACAGAATGAGCTCTCCACAACAATATGTCAAGTCATCCATTGTGGGAATGTTCCAGCNACAGGTTATCACTAAGATATCATTAAGATATCTTAGTGGTCAGCCAGTCCTTCCAACCTGCTGCTTGAATACCCTCCAGACAGAATGAGCTCTCCACTACAATATGTCAAGTCATCCATTGTGGGAATGTTCCAGGTGTTAGAAAGTTCTCCTTTATAATGACCCAAATGTCCCTTTCCCATCACTTCCACATCAGGCTCATGTTTTGCTCCTTGATGCTACAAAGAGTAAATAGAATCCTTTGGTTCACATTATGGCCCTTCAGAGATCTAAAGGAGCAGCTATTATGTCTGCAGCTGCTAGTTGTCCCCCAATACCCATTTTCTCCTTCATATAAATAGAATCCTTAGCTGGGAAATAGCGCCCAGAATAAAGACTTTTCCACCCTCCGTTGTAGCTCTGTGGCTTCAGGACAGGCCAACTGGATGTAAACAGATATGTCAAGTGTCGCTTCCAGGAACTTCCTTAAAAACAAATGATCAAACAAACTTGTCTGACCCTTAGACTTTTCTTTTTCATTCCATTTGCCATCCTACTGCTTGGGAGCATGGAGGCAATGGCCACCACTATGGAGCATGGGGAGGTGGGCTATATGCCCTAGAGATGGATGGTGGAAAAGTGAGCTGGAAGAAGCCTGGGTCCTGAAGCCTTCATGGACAAAAGCAGCCACTCTAGTTCTCCATTATGCTCCTCTGGACTTGTGGGGGTGAGGGGAGGAAGAGTGAGAAAGGGAAAGTTCCTAAAAAAATTTTTTTAAGATTTTATTTATTTATTTGTCAGGCAGAGAGGGCACAAGCAGGGGGAGTGACAGGCAGAGGGAGAAGCAATCTCCCCTCTGAGCAAGAAGCCCAATGCAGGACTTGATCCTAGGATCCTGGGATCATGACCGAAGCTGAAGACAGACGCTTAACCAACAGAGTGACCCAGGTGTCCCGGAAAAGGGACACCTTATTTAAGGCACAATTTGTGCTTGTTAAACTTATTCCCAGCCGTTAAGAGTTTCCACTATCAAAAAAGTTGGGAACTTTATGGAGCACCTGGCTGGCTCAGTCAATGGGGCATGTGACTCTTGACCTTGGGATCATGAGTTTGAACCCCACGTTGGGTGTAGTGCTTACTTCCAAAAATTTAAAAAAAAAAAAAAGTCGGGGATTTTGTGCAAAGGGAATGCCACTTATTAAAAAACCTTGTGGAATTTCATGGGATTCCCAGGAATCCTTAGAGAGAAAATAAATTGTAATATGTCCAAAAGCATTGCAGAAGAAGTGCTAGATAACAGCAATTCATTTCTCCAAATAATGAAACTACTACTCTTCAGTTACAGTATTCATGAAAGACTCCTTAAAGTCTTTCTGGACACTGAGTAATCACATGGTTAGAAGACAAAGAAATAGGAGAAAAGAGACAACAAAATCATTCAAAGAATAAAAATGGCCTTTTCTTTCACCTTGCCTGCCTTTTCACAGATTGAATGAGAGAAATGAATTCCTTTTTCAAAGAGAGAGAATTTCTCATAGCAAACTAAGGATTTTGTTTTGTAGAAAAAACTGTCCACAAATTATCTCTTTATATTTAATTTCCCATAGAAAAGCTGCAAAATGCTCCTTTTCCATCAGCAACATCTAGTACATTTAAAGCAAATAGTGTAATAAGATCTTTGGTTTTGCTTTTTTAGAAAGATTGCTTTAGAACCATAACTCTTTCTTTGCTGTCAGACTGATACTGCTGCACATTTATATGCCTTTCACAAATCATCAAGAATTCTATTATTTCCTACTTCCAAGGGATGAGGAAATAAACCCAAAAGGAGTGAAGAATCTAGATAGTTTCCATGTGGTACCTGTTGAAAATGCAGTTCCTATCAACAAGAAGAGAGAAGCAATCTTGAAATTCATCTTCAGCCCAAAGTCATACATTTGGTTGAGTTTTTGTACAAATTGTTGGCATCAAGGATTTTTGCCATGTTAGAATGGAAAGGGTATGAGCTTTGGGGTCGGGTACACTCTTTTAAATTAGGCTTCCCAAATACGACTTTTTAACTCAGTGACTTTGGACAATTTATTTACCCTCTCTGAGCCTTGATTTTTTTTTTATCTGTGAAATATAAACATTAATAACTACCTTGCAAGGTGGTTATAAAGAATGATGTTCAAATTAGTAGTGCCTCTGCTACAGTTCAAGAGACAAAGGTAATATTCATAATTAATTAGTAATTAACAGATGTGCTTGTTAAGGTCCAGTTTACCCTAAGTTAGTGCTTTCTAAAAAAACAAATTTACTTAAAGTGTGACTTTCTGTTTTCACTGAATTCCTTAAAGAGTAAATTATGATAGTTCTTAATATCAGCAGAGCTATGAATCTATATTTCCATAGCCTATATTTCCATTTAATAGCATTTAATGACAGTTAAAGCCACAGCATAGAATCCTATTTAGCCTATTAAATTATTTATTCCTCATAAAAGAGAAAATAGGCCATTAGTTTATTAGTTTGCTGATATTAGCTTCTCTTTTAAAAACGCCATCCCTGAACGCACATAACGCATATTCCAAGAACTGCAAATTTATAGGTTTTTTAAATGCAAGTATAAAAGAAATGTTCTAACACTATAAAATATGTGAATCTTGCCTTAATAAAATCAATGTATCTAAATCTTAATGTAGCAAAATAATTAATTAGAATATTTAGAGCATAACTACTTCCTCTGGTGCATATAAAATCTAATTCAATCACAGAAAAAAAATGATTGATTACAACTTTTCAGAAAGACATTTTACGAAAGGAGGTATCCATCTTCTTGACTATTGTCCTAATAATCAGACTACCTATTTCACTTATTGTGTTTGGGTAACGTAATAGTCAGGTTAATACTCTCCCTTTCCCCCACCCCCTAAAATCCCTCTCTTCTAATCCCACGAGCGTGTGAGTATGTTATTTTACATATCAAAGGTGAAGTAAGGTTGCCAATCAGCTAATCTTAAAATAGAAAGACTATTCTGGATTATCTGATGAGCCCAATGTAATCACGAGGGTTCTTAAAAATGGAAGAGAGAGGCAGAAAGATGGCAGCTTGAAAAGGTCTTGGCCCAATGTTGCTGGCTCTGAAGACAGAGAAAGGAGCCATGAGCCAAGTAGGCAGGCAGCCTCTAGAAGCTGGGAAAGGAAAGGAAATTGCTGTCATCTGAATGTTCATGTCCCCCTAAAATCCATTTGTCAAGAACCTAACCCCCAATGCGATGGTATTAGGAGGCAAGGCCTTTGAGAGGTGATTAGGTTGTGAGGATGAAGCCCTTATAGAAAAGGTCCAGAGAACCCTGTTGCCCCTTCCACCATGTAAATATATAGCAAGAAGTCTACAGCCTTGGAAGAGGGCCCCCAAATGGCCATTCTGGCACCCTGATCTTTGACTTCCAGCATCCAAAACTGTGAAAAATAAATTTCTGTGCTTTATAAGCCACCCAATTTTAGATATTTTTGTTATAGGATCCAGACTAACTAAAACAAAAGTGGATCCTGTCCATCCTGTTCTAGAACCTACACAAGGGATCACAGCTCTGTCTATACCTCAAGTGTACCCCAGTGAGACCTGTTTCAGATCGCTGACCTCCAGAACTGTTAGACAGTAAATTGCGATAATTTGTTGTAGCAGCAATAGGAAACTAATACAGGTGAGAAACTGTGCTGAGCATACCTTCTAAGCAAGACTTTACAGAGGAGATAAAGATGAGTCTAGACTCTAGGAGCTAGTAGGACAGAAAAGGGAAGAAAGCAAATATCCCAAGAGAAGCAAAGCAAAGTGCCTGAGGCCTCAGGGGAGGGAAATGTCCCTCTGAGTTGGAAGCAAACCTACTACTAGAAAGCCTGCTGCAGTGTCTTGACAAGTCTTCCCAGAAGGGTTGCCCTAATTGACTTTTGGTCATTCCATCAAGTCCTCTGACTCTAGAAATTCTATCTACAAAATTATTTGTGTTGCAATAACAATATTTTCAAGAGCTGGCCTGAATGTGGCTCAGGTCAGAGAACATGCTGAAAGGCAAGCAAAAAAAGAAACCAAGGGACCACCCTACTGTCTTGCTATCATTTACAGTTAGGATCTGACCCAGAATTACAGGAAAGCGTACATTCTCAGACTGGCAGGGATGAGATGGTTCATGGCCAAAGCTATCCTGGACAGCTGTCCTATCAAACCTGCCTTGAGGCTGTTTTAGTTTCCTGTACTCCTACTGTGGGAATCCACAGCATTGTCATACTCGTATCAACCAAACCACCAAAATATAGGTTCTCTCTGAAGAGGCACAGGGGTCACTAAAAGGGCACTGGGTGGAGACTCAGGGGATCCCCAAATCCTGGTCCCTCACCACCACCACCAAATCAGTGAGTCATGCTCCTCACCAAAGCTTTTAGGGCCTTGACTTTTTTTTACCTATAAAATGAGATGTTTAATCAGTAAGTTTCCCATAATGCTAAGTTGCCCATATCCTCAGAGCTCAGCCGTGGTATCAGCAACCTCGCCAAGAAGAAGCGAGAGCCCATAGTGCCCGGAAGCATTTGTGCCTCCTAGGGCTGGAAGGGATTCAGAAATGTTTCTAGAGCAACGAGATGTCACACTGGCCTTTTCTCCAAACACCTTTTTATAAGGGATTTTACCATGAAATCCTCAATTGCCAGTATAGATTGTTGAAACAGGGATGGGAGAAGCAGTGGTTGGGGTGTGGGGGATGTGGGGGCAGCCCTCACCCAAGGAGAATCAGGAATCAAGATGAAAGGAAAATTTCTGACCAAGCAATCCACTTGGTAATGAATAACAGTGGGACCTTCCAAAAGAATGAGAGGAGGGGCCTGGAGTCAGAGGTGCAGAGCAGGAGAACCCAGTTACGGCCTCTGAGCTCCCCCGGGGGGCTTCTCCAATTCCTACAGCTCCTCCCCAGGTTCCAGGAGCCATCTCAGCATCCTGTCATTAACATTACTTTTGGCAGAGCTGGCTTGAGTGGGTGTTCCGTCCTTTGAAAGCGAATGAGCTCTAATACAAACACAATCAGCACGTCTTTGTCCTTCACTGAATTGGCGCCATTGATTTCTGAAAACTGAAAATGACCTTGTAGATTACCTAGCTCAATTCATTCATTCATTTAAAAATCTTCAGTGACACTTTCTGTGTGCCAGGCACTGTGCTAGGCTGGGGGAGATACAGCAGTGAGTAAGAAAGACACTAACTTTGGCCTCATGGAGTTGACAGCTGTGAAGAATTACAACATTTCATAAATAATTTGTGAAATAGAAGAGAGCTCCCTGGTGCTAGCCCAGGAGGACCTAACTCAGCTTGGGATTTCACAGAGAAGCTCCCTGAGACCATGACCCATGAGTGAAGAAGAAAGAGAGGAGGGAGACAAGTTGAGGAGTTATAAGCCTTGAGAAAACAGTGGGTTTGCAACCTCAGGGCTGGAGGGTAGCCTGGCATGTAAGAGGAGCTGAAAAGGGGCCAGGATGGCAGGATGCTGAGAGGAGTAAGTGACACAATGGGAGCCGACTGTGGAGCAGCGCGTGGGGGGCTTTGTGAGCCAATGTAGCAACTGAGCCAATGTAGCAGTGGAACCAAGCCCTTGCTCAAGGACACACAGCTGGTATGTGGCAGAGAGGAGCCTAAGTCATCTGAGCTCTCAGATAAAAATCAACTAACATTTTTAAATTAATGTTTTTTTTAATTTCTTTTTTTCTTTCAGATTTTATTTATTTATTTGAGAGAGAGCAAGAGAGAGAGAGAAAGAGAGAGAGAACGTGCATACAAGCAGGGGGGAGGGGCAGAGGGAGAGGGAGAAGCAAACTCCCCTCTGAGCAGGGAGCCTGATGTGGGATTTGATCCCAGAACCCTGGGATCATGACCTGAGCCGAAGTCAGACGCTTAACCAACTGAGCCACCCAGGCATCCTTAAAATTTATTTTGTGATTCTAAAGGCAACACATGCTGATTATAGAACCAATGTGTCTTTTATTGGCACAAAGACCACTATGCAAATGGCCTCTAGGTGGGCTCAGTAGACACCCCCTGCATGATGTGTAGTATCACATAATGAACCTCAGCAAACCCATCCTCCCAGACAGCAGACATCTTCAGAATGCTTTTCATTATCAGACTTGTCCAGATTGAGTCACAGAAAAGTCAGCTGCTTGCCCATTTTTACTGCATAAAACTGTAGACTTGAAGATAACCTAGTGAGTATACTCAGGAAAGTATCTCTAAAAAATGATATCCACACATCTCCTCATTTCTTCACGGCTGGGTCTCCAGAAAGTTCCTATCCATTTCGAAATCAGAAGATGGTATTTTAATCACCCGACCCCAGAAGCCATTTAGGCAGGATGCCCCTGCCTCTCCTCACACTCCCGACGGCTCCTGCTCCTTGGTCAAACCCAAACTGACCATTTCTGATAAGGATTCCTGCGCCAGCCTAGAAACCCCCTGTTCTTCCTTCTGCGAAGGTGTCCTGCAAACCCAATGGAACCAGCATTTCCCCCCAGTCGATGTGGCGAGCAGACAAGCCGGGGAAGCCTGGGGAGCAGATAAAGTGCTTGATTAAGATGCCATCCTCTTCACAGTTAATTGGCAGGTCATTTTAGGAGTTCACGCCTTGGAGTTTGTTCTTTCCTGATTGCCATTTTGTTTCCCTGCCACCCATTAAAAGAGTCTCTTTGCCTGTCCTAGTGGTTCCCAACCTAATAATAATTATGGTTTCAGCCTCTTGCCTTGAGCTTCTGACAGCATAAATAATGCAGGTGCACAGAAATAAAGTGTAGCTATGCTGGCTTTTGCTTCTTTAGCCAACCGCTACCCACCCCCCCAAAAAAGGAAAGAGACTGAATTGATAGAAAGATGTATTTACCGTCCAGCTGCCAAGAAGGCATAGCCAACAATGAGGATTTCAGAATAATAACCCTAAAGAGAGGAGGTTCAGAGCGTCCCATTCACTGGGGCCGGCGGGCCTCCTGAAAGAGGCATTGTTCCCGACAGGTCAGGTGGAAGACTCCTCCCGTGAATGCAGCATTCTGAGGAAACGCTAAGACATCCATTTCTTAAAAAACCATCTGACACCAGAAATTTCAAACGTGATTCGGTTCTCAGGGAGCAATACTATCCCCTCACAGGTGTGGAATAATCAGGCATCTAAGAACAGCGGTCTCTCCGAAAACAGCTGCAGAAAGTATAAAGATACCATTCGTCCGTTTTAAATCTGTGCGGTGGACTCCCCCCTTCATGTTTGCATCCTGAGCGCTGTGGGAAGGTTGGGAAATCTGGCTTTCCAGCTGCTGGAAAGAGGAGGGGCCCTAAGAGGAGAACTTTGCCCTGGGCTTAAATACAGTTTTTGAAGTACTCAAGTCTAAAAAGGATAAAATGTGACACAGAGAAAGGCTCAAAAATAAAATATTCCCCCATTCCATTATTCTGCTCAAGACCTTTCCTCTATTTCCCCCCTCGTGTTCTCTTTCTATCCTTTAATTTGACAAATAAAAAAAATAACATAGTTAGAATTTGGGGGGCTTGTTTTACACTTGGCACGGTGCTGAGGACTTCATGTAAATTATCTGTTTGATCTTCACAGTGGCTGCATGGGTAAGAATCATTATTATGGGCTCGAGAAAACTCAGTTTTAGGAGACTGGTCATCATTTGCCTGAGATGCCTGACCTAATTTGTGGAGTTAGACCAATTCATGCCAGAGCTGGCAGTCAAATCCAGAAGCCAAACGTTTTAGAAGCCAAAGGTTTTCCCTTTTTTCCATTCAATGTGGGCTAATGAATACCTTCTACAAGCCTTCAAAGTCTCCATATTTATCCTTTCCAGTTGCTACGCAAATGCCAATGAACAGATATACATGGTATAGTTAACCATTCCCTGATTGCTGCAGAATTCAGTTACTTCTAGATTTTCCTTACCATAAATAGCAACATACAGACATCGTACACTTACTTTTTTTCTTTGACTTGTATCCTTAAGAATAATTCTAATGAGAGCGATCACTAAGTCATGGTTAGGAAAACTGTTGTGCCTGTTGATACTATTCCTCTTCAGACTTTTTAAAAAAGATTTATTGATTTATTTTAGGGAGAGAGAGAGTGAGAGAGCATGAGTGGGAGGGGTGGAGGGAGAGGGAGAGAGAATCTCAAGCAGACTTCATGCTGAGCACTGAGCCCAATGCAGGACTCCATCTCACAGCACTGAGAACACGACCTGAGCCGAAACCAAGAGTCGGTCACTTAATGAACTGCACCACCCAGGTGACCCTCTCTTCAGACTTTTAAATGAACTGTTTTAATTGCCACTAGCAAGAAGTGAAATGCCACTTCTCAGGCTTGTCAGCGCTGTATCAGATACATTATATATATATACATATATATGTATATATATGTATAATCATATATATTTGTTTACTTATTGTTTCTAGCTTAATAAATGCCAAATAATAACTTGTCATCACGTGGGTTTTTATCTCCTGAACTACTGGACAGGTTGAACATATTTTCACATAAGTGTCTGTCATTTGTATTTCCTTGTCTGTGTATTATATTTAGGACCTCTGCTTCTTGATTCACTTGACTCAGGTTTCAATCCCTCACCACACACAGCTTTGCACATTCCAAAAACAGATCTTTCTTTCCCCTAGTCCCATTCTACCCTGGTGAGATGATGATGGTGATGATGATGGTGTCAGCTCGGCATTAAACTCTACCTAAGTCCCTATCTTCCTCATGGGCTTTGTTCAAGCAAATAAACACTACAAAAGGCATACAGAACCCTGTGCTATAAGGAGATTCAAGCAAAGAGCTCTAGAAGCTCAGGATGGGCATCTCCACCCATTGGGGTGTACACGGTTTCTCTGATCTCACAATAAGGCTACAGTGGGAAAAATACCTCGGCAACTTCTTTATAAATCCTATTCTCTGCACATCCAGGTATCCCCAGGGTTGCGAGTAAAAACTCTTAATGTTTTCCAGGAGATAGGCCACCACATACTGGCTGGAAACTGGGTAGGCAGAGTTCTTTTCCCAACTCTGGAAATGAAGAGCTGTGAAGCCTTTTTTGAGACACTGCTTTCTGAGAGGATAGAAGTAATTCCTGTCTCACAAGGTTGTTTTAAGTATTAAATGAGAAATCTCTCTGTATCACCTGGCATCTCTGTCAAAGCATAAGTCAATGTCAGCTGCCTCCCTCCAAAACCTTCCAAAGAAACAAGTTATAAAAGATAAACTATGGAACATACTGCTTGATTTTTTAAAAAATATTTTACTTATTTATTTATTTGACAGAGAGAGATCACAAGTAGGCAGAGAGGCAGGCAGAGAGAGGGAGAAGCAGGCTCCCCACTGAGCAGGGAGCCCGATGCGGGACTCGCTCCCAGGACCCTGAGATCATGACCTGAGCCGAAGGCAGAGGCTTTAACCCACTGAGCCACCCAGGTGCCCCATTGCTTGACTTTTTTTACAGTCATATCCTGTCCTTAAATATCAAATAACTGAAAGCTATTGAAAATGTAAAATATTTTGGAGAATGAAAAGTCACGTGAACATCTTATTCATGAAGTGGGGCAGTGGGGAGTGACACACTGGGCTGTTCCGTGTTAGGTTCATCCAGAACACATTTGACCTCTGTGTGAAGGAGAGAGATGAGCTGGTCAGACGCCATAATTCCATTCCTTCCCTTCTATGCTCAGCTCTGTTTTGCAGGGAGTGGACCCTACAAGCTCCACTCTAGAATCCTGACAACTGACTTCCATTGGATCGGGGAGGTGGGAGACACGGGAGTGGGGGAGGGGGGTGTGTCTGGAGGAGAGAAGCCATTGTTCCCCTCTCTGTCCATCCGGATGAGGTCCAGCGGGGTGGGTGTGTTCTGACAGAGCCCGGGTCCTGGGGGCGCCGGCTGTTCCAGCAGCATCAGGAGGTTTGGAAGCAGAGGCAGACTCCAGCAGCAGCCACGAGTGTGCGCCTGGGCTCTGGGGCCCCCCTGCTTGTGTCTTCCAGTAGTAGCAGATTACACTCTCATCTCTGAGTTAACCCACTTCTCCCTTTTTGTTCCCTCAGGCTTTACTTTTAAAATCAGTCCCCTGCTTTAAATCTCCTTTGTGTGACATACCTAGCATAGTTTCTGTTTTTCTAATTAAAACTGAACTGATATAATTAGTCAAAAAATGAACAAGAAATCCCTTTCTGAGGACTGGAATCATATTCAATCCAAACAAGGCCCATAAACTGCGGTCTAATTGTTTTTATGAGCCTTATGAGGATATAAAAATGTCCTTTGATATTTTACGTTTCTGTAGAGTTCAAAAGTTTTCTGATGACAAATGGCACCTCCTCATAGAATGACAGAATATTTTTGGCAAGTAGTTACTGTTTTAGGAAATTAAAATATACTGAGCATGTAAAATGTGAAAAAAAATTTTTCCTGCTGTTAGCAAGGCCATGAAATTTTCTACTTAATCAAAAGAAAAGAAAAAGAGAGAGCTTGGAACTGGCTAAAAAACTAGCTCCTGGAACTTCTGTTTACCCTCAATGTTCTTTCTTCAAGTCTAAGTTTCTCTATATAAGGCCTTGTCGTTGGCAAATACCAGTCCAACCAACATCCTGAGTTTGGTCTGCCTTGTAATTTCAAGAGCTCTTTAGGACAAAGGTATTAACAATGTTTGCGGCCCATCTTGGCAAGACTTTGAGCAAATACAAATGTAAAGATCATCAATCTCCAGGCTTCTTAAGGTCAACAGCACAGAGAAAAACCATTTCTAGAAAGAAGAAGGAGCCAACGGGTATTTACACGTCTGATAGGTTCTCAAAATACTAGAAAATTCAAGACTGTACTTAGACTGTGCTGTTCTTCACTGGAGGTTAAGATCAGAACACAGGAAAGCCCTAGAGAGAAACCATAAACCTCTGAGTGTGGTGGAAGATGACAACCACCCACAGGCACCACTGTGGAAGTAATTATATACAGCAATGCCAATAGAGTCAACTGAGAAAGAAAATTCTGGAAAGATCCCTCGGTCTGCCTTCCAAAATCCTAGGAAGAAAAGTAAATGTAGCAGCTTACTTATTGATCTACATGGGGGCAGATTGCCTTGCAAATTTTTATTTCCCTTTGATCAGCTGTCAAAAGGAAACAATGCAAATCCTACAATTATCTTGAACAAAATGTCATTTGTCATGAAACTCCTATATCCAGTCAATTGTTTCTTTGTTCTGATCTCAAAAATAAGGGAAGAAAAAAAAATACCTTCTGTAAGTAGAGCACGGAACCTATGCTCTGTTCTAACTGTGATTTGGCCCGTTCCCAGCCTCTATATAGAAGCTGGAATATGTTATTATTACTGGCAGTATTTCTTACTGATAAGAGCCAACTTCCCTATCTACTGAGCCCTCTCAGTTTCCACTGGCCTTTTGTACCATGGTCCTGATGGTGCCCAAGTCTGTGTCCACGAAGGAAACATTCTTATTGTTCTCACAGCGTGACAACAGCTTCCAAACTACAAATAAAACCACCATACTGGGGTACAAATATGCACAGATCCTGTTTTCCCTTATTAACCCACTATAAATTTATATTTATCCTCTTGCTTTATAGAAATTCTTACTTTTTTTTTTTTTGAACCCACAGTAGTTCCTGCCACCTCTTCAGACAGTGAGCTCATTAAATTTACTGCTCTCCTTCATCAGTAAGACCAGCTGAAGAGGGCCAAGAATTGCATGTTAACCATTGGCCTAGCAGTGTGGAAGTCTTTCATATTAACTTTTTTACTAAATCCTGACATGAATGCTGTGAGTTTAAAGTATTATCCCCTCTTACAGGTGACAAAATTGGAGATAATCAAATTGACATAAATAGTAAAAGTAGAATGAGATGAACCTGGTATTTGAACCTGGGTCTGTTTGATCTGAAAATCTGAGCTCTTTTGAGTGTGCCACACTCTGGGAGTCACACTGGTCAGAGGCCATCATCATTCCACACAAACTAATAATAAAGCACAGGATACTGAGGAGCAATCTGGATGTTCGTAACTTCCAGCATCACTACACTGTGAATTTTGCTTCTGAAATGTGACCAGGAATCTTTTCTAAGAAGCAATTATATAGGCATCGTCCTTCCTCCTCTCCTTTCTTTGTGAAGTGTCCCAGTGTGACTACACCCACAGATGCAGCTTGTAAAACTTGCTAGTCCTGTCCTATCCTACAGCGATTCCTCCAGGTTTGGAGGTCACCACCGTCTTCCAATTGCACTTCCCAAAAGGCCAGCTTCGGATCGCTTCCCGCATCTGTTGTCACCTTGAGCAGAAGGCTGGGTCATCCAATTAACTCAACACACAGTAAGGGTGCTCCTCTGCTTCCAGTATGCACAGGACAATATGCCAGGGGTCACTGTCTGGAGGGCTTGTCCTTGAAGATCTACCTACCATTCACTGCACTGACACAGGGAACAGCCTGAGGGCTAAGGAAGTGCGACAACACCTATGAAGACAGAGAGGGGCAGCCCCAACTGAAGGGTTCTTGAGTAATCTTGTTGGATCTGGGCCACCTTAGAATGTGGATAAACAGAGAATAAAATAATACTCAGATGTGTTTTTCCACCACACCTGGGATAGCTCAAGAAAGAAGCTAAGGGTCATTCTGAACTGGATCTAAATCATACTTTGGCCTCCAAGCTAATTCAGACTCCCTTGAACCTCTGGAACTAAGTGGTGGGTTATCCTATGGCAGGATAATATGCCAAATTGTTTATCTCAATTCTGTCCTTGCTGTACTTTTCTACCTCTGTTAAAAAACAGTCAGCAGGGTCTGAGTTCCCTTGACTAAGAGCAGGGATCTGCTATCTTTCTGTAAAGAGCCAGATAGTAAATCTTTTAGGTTTTGCAGGTCTATCTATCTTTGTTCAAGTATTTAACGCTGCTGTTACAGCAAAAAAGCAGCCCTAGACAATAAATAATGGGCACAGCTGTGTTCTAATAAAACTTTATTTAAAAATTAAACAGGAGGCAGCCTGGATTTAGTCACAGGTCATAGATTTCTGACTCTTGACTTAGAGGATTTAGATGTCAAGGCCAAAAGATGTTAACTAAAGACTATCTCCCTTACGGTTTTTGTTTCCAGAAATTAAAGCTCATGGATGGTGCTCAGAGGAAGGGAGAGAGGTGAGGGCCTTTGGACGGCAGAGAAACCTAACATAACCTAGTTATGTTAATAAAATATTGTCAAGGTTCATGGGGTTCAGTAAATAGCTGGGACCAGCACCCCCCACCCCCCCAGCATTCAAAATAAATGGGGAGAGAAAATAAAATAAATGCTCCCCCCTCCAGTATTCAAAATAAATGGCTCCACAGAGAGGACCACGAAGTGGTCCTGGGAAGCAAGGTATTTATCTTTGGTAATAAGTTCCATATCTACATGAGGTATGGTAGCAAAAAACCCAAAAACCAAAAAACACTTCAGGAGACTATAGGAACTTCAGTAATGAGCATTTCAGCTAAGACCAATTCACCATCCCTGGGGTTTTGCTCTGCAGAAGAGTTTCTGGATCTTTCTGCAATCCCTGGGTTGGAGGGTTACAAGGTATCTGGATGAGGAACGTTCAAATATAACTGAGATTGAAATCATATTTAACTAGATTTTTTTCATCAAGTGTAGTGTAAAATCATCTGCTATATGCCCAGTAGGGCATATTATACCAGATAGAATCTTGCTTAATTCTTTCATGAACAGCAGGGAGAGAGGGAGGGAAGGAGGGGGAAAGAGAGAGAGCAAGAGAGATAGAGACCAAGAGGGAGAGAGAGAGAGATGGATATGCATATAGATGTTTTGGAAGTTTTGGATAGATTGAATTTTAACCGTAAAATAAGTAAAAGCATAAAGCAAGATGGCTCGGTAGTATAATTTCCTTTCAACTACTATTTACTATTCATAAAAATGCTAATTGGCAAACTAACTTTTCATAACCTAATTTAGGAGGGTCTCTGTTTAATAGTTGAGCAGACATCAGGATACCCCATAAATCACCCTGCCTTGGCTTTAAAAGCACTTTTGTGCATAGTCATTACTGAAATATTCACAGAGAAATTTCAAGACAACCTAATTGCTCTTTTGAAGTACAAATAGCTAACCAAGAAATAGATTAAAGCTTAGTTCACTGCTCTATTAGTGTATTAGTTTCCTGCGGCTGCTGTAACAACATTACCACAAATTTGGTGGTCTAAAATAATAGAAATTCATTTTCTTAGAGTTCTGAAGGAAGGCTACAGGACTGAAATATGATGGCTGGGCCCAAAGTAAGGGCTGGCAGGGCCAAGTTCCCTCCAAAAGCTCTAGAGGAGATTTTGTTCTTGCTTCTTACAGCTTCTGATGGCTGTCAGCTTCTCTGGCTTATGACCCTCTCTCTAAAGTCTCTGCCTCTGTGTCACCTTGCCTTCTCTTCTGTCCCTGTCAGATCCTCCTCTGCATTTGCCTGAGAAGGACACTCATGATTGCAGTTAGGACCCAACCAGATAATCCAGGATAATAATACCCCACCTCAAAACCCTTAACTTAATCACATCTGCAAACATCTTTTCCCACATATGGTGATACCTACTGGTTTCAGGGATGAGGACCTGATGTTCTTAAAAGCCACTACCTAATCTACTGTAACTACCCAACCTAACAAGTCCCTGAACCAATAGCATTCAAGATTATGGCTTCTGCTTTGTTTCTGTGATCATGTGAATTGGCTAGATACTTCCAGAAGACACAGACAGACAGCTATCCAGAAATCACTGCCACATCTTGCCACTTCAAGGATCCATGCTGCATTTGGCAGGAGAGGTGTGTTCTGGAATTGTGCAGTACAGTGGCTCCAAGCATTACATCAGACTGAAATGGCTTTATGTCTGACCCAAATACCCAGAGTTGTATTGGGAAAGGAAGGATATCTTAAAAATCATCCTCTGTGACCAAGAATATATGCCCCAATCATCCTCTTTCTCATAATAGCACACGACCAGCCACTACATTGTCCCTTTAATTCTCTTTTTTTCAAAGATTTTATTTATTTATTTGAGAGGGAGAGAGAGAGCAGGAGCACGGGGTGGGGGCAGAGGGAGAGGGAGAAGCAGACTCCCCACTGAGCAGCGAGCCCAGTGCGGGTCTCCATCTCAAGACCTTGGGATCATGACCTGAGCTGAAGTCAGAAGCTTGACTGACGAGCCACCTAGGCACCCTTCCTTTAATTCTTAAACAAATTACGTTTTCTACTTCAACCCCCTTGTATTCACGATTTGAGAATTAGTTCTGTAGAACCCCAAAGGGGCACAGTTTATTTCCCAAAAGGAGATTTTATGATTATTCTAAGTGAGGCATTGTGATAGGTGCTGGGAATGCACTGTGCCGGTGGAGACGAAAGAATAAGTCAATAATTTCCATATAATCTAGTGATGGCGCAACCACCTCCCACCACCTCCACTCTGGCCCAAGCCACGTTGGACCATTTCTCACCCGGATCCCTGCAAAGTCTCCTACAGGCCTCTACCTCCGCCCTCGTGCCCTGCACCTCCGCTATGGACTGAAGGCTTGTGTAGCCCGCCAGCCCCGTCCAAACTGGTACGTTGCAAGCCTGCCCCCTAAGGCGATGGCGTTAAAAGGTGGGGTGTCTGGGCGGTAATGAGTGTGAGAAGAGGTCGTGAGAGTGGGGACCCCGTGATGGCATCAGTGCTCTGCTCAGAGTCATAAGAGGCCTCGCTCACCCTCTTTGCTCTCCATCGTGTCAGGGTAAGTCAGCAGTCCAAAAGCCTGAACAAGGGCTCTCACCAGATGCCAGCCATGCTGGCCTGCTGTTGGACTTTCAGCTTCCAGAACTCTGAGAAAGAAATTCCTGTGGTTTATAAGACACCTGGTCAGTCTACGGCACTCGTTACAGCAGCCCGAATGGACCAAGACACCCCATTCAGTCTATTCTCTGCAACATAGCCATAGCAGTCCTGTGAAAACAGAAGTCTGACCAAGTCATGTCCTCTGCACAGAACCTGCCAGGGACTTCCCATTTCAACTTGCGCTAAAACTCAACTGCCAGCCCCACCCCCCAGTGCTTCACCTGTCTGACCTCAGCTGCTTCCTCTCCTCCTAAACCCAGCCCAAAGCACAATCCTTCCTCAGGGCTTTTGTCCTTACTGTTCCCTCTGTGGCGTCAACTCTCTCCCCAGACACCTGCGGGACTCACCCTCTCATCTCCTGCAGGGGTTTATTCAAGCATCACATTCTCAGTGATGTTTTCTCTGATTATTGAATTAAAAATTATAATGTACTCCCTGGCACAACCTGATTTCTCTCTCTCCCTTGTTTTTTCCCATAACATTTATCATTATCTAACTTATTAAATGACTTATTCATATTTTAAAATGATTTATTTCCCCTACATACAATGTAAGTTTCATGAGAGCTGGGATTATTGATGGTTTTGTTCACTGTCTATCCTGTATGCCCAACACCTAGAATGGTGACATCTAGCAAGTGAGGAACACATATTTGTTGGATCAAACGATGATGAATGGATGGACGGATGGATAGAAGGAAAGATAGATGCATGAATGTGTGGATATGTAGGCAGGGCATTACGGGAGTGAAAGACAAGGACACATGACCTAGCCAGAGGTGATGGGTTTTGTGATGGCAAATACTCCACTCACCTGGTCATACCCTTCACGGGTCAATCAGACAATGATTATGTCTCTTTCCTACTTTTATTCTTCATGACAGTTTTAAGTGTTAATTTTATTTTTTTCAAAGCTGATTTTCCAGGTAGTATAATTGTTGTTGCAGAAAAGTTCAACCTATTTATTGGGTCTCATCTTTTAATAAAAGAAAAATGAGTAAGTCATCCCAACTTGAACAATTCCTTTAATATTTTGACAGAAGATAACCTCAAGGAATTTACAGAGAACCTCTCTGTATTACACAAGACTGTCATGGTCACTATCCATTTCATTTCACAGTGTTATAAAAACTCCACTATATTTTAAGGTCTGGTTTTTATAAAATTAACATTTTGTATATTTTTGGCATTAACTACTTTGTTATAAAAGCTTTGCTGTGTATGAGTCAGGGAATGACTTTCATCAGGTCCTATCTTTGTCTTGGTGGTCATATTCACCTAGGTTTGCCAGAAAATACTTTTTAATTAAAGAAGCAATTGAACTGTTGAAGATGTGTCCTTCCCAGTCCATTTTCCCATACATGGTATGCACACATGCACACACACACACGCATGCACACACATACTGTAAAGCAGTTCTTTAAGCTGAATTAAAATTCTCATAATTCTGAATTGAAACAGCAATTGAAAGTGGAAAATACTCTAAGCTGAAATATAGCGACAACATACATGCTTTTATAGAAGGAGTCAGAAAACATCCCACCCAGCATCCTCGGTTCCAATCCTTGCTTCTTCAGCCGTTTTGCAATATTTTCTACTTCTATTCCTGTAGTATTAGCTGACAAGAAAGGTATTTTGTTTGTCACTATATATTTTTTGTATTATTTCAACCAATTTTAACAGCATTGGGAAGCACAAGTGTTTACCCAGTCATATGTGGCATTTTTTTTTACTAACAAGTATAAAAAGTCTCCAAAGAGACTTCTAAACATTTGTCAGTAAATGTGGCAAACATTTAAAGTACTACTGAGGAGCACATGACTGGTTCAGTTGGTAGAGCATGGGACCCTTACTCTAAGTAAGGGGTTCTAAGTTCGAGCACCATGTTGGGTGTAGAGATTACTTAAAAAAATAAAATCTTTACCCACCGCTGGTGGGTAGGGGATGGTAAACTGTACAGGCTTGTTTTCATGTTCTGGAAGTTTAGTTTTTAAATGAATTGCTAATCATGATGGCTTCCTAATGTCCTTGAGCTGATATTATAAGATACAATGGATACTTGGGTGACATTCATCATCAAGAATAGTGAAAATAATTCACTTTGCAAAAATGTTTTGGCAACTTACTAGCTTAGATGAGATTGTTGTTTTCAGCATCATACAAGGGCTGACAATGAGCATATACCAGAAGTAACGGAAGCATCGGCTCTGCCGTTTTCTGGGCTTGCCATGTGCTTGCCTCATTGGTATTACCCCCACTGATCATTTCTTCACAAGAAGCATTTTAAGTTGCTTGTCCACTCTGTCAGAGGAAAGAAGACAATGAAATCTATAAATTCACTTCACTAGAGCTAAATAAAGGCCAACAGGAGGCACTGGGCTGAAAGTGAACAAGCAAGCCAGGGAGTTGCTCTGACCCTCTGGGATGTGGGAAGCCCCTCAGTCCTCAGGAGACCGAACCTGGGAATACGCGATGCGGGCTGCCCAGTGTACAAACTGAATGTGTCACACTCAGTCCATAGTGAAGACGTTGGTAAAGCTTAATTTTTTTCTTTTTTTCATTTCTTCTTTTTTTATGTTTTAGAAAAAAAAATCTATTTTTTTTTTTTTTTGCAAGCAATGGATTTTCTTGTGTACTCTTGAGAGTGTAGTGGGCTGCCCATTTTAAAGCCACTGGTCTAGTGGGAGAGTGCTAGACTTCAAGAGAAATTCCTCGTTAGACTGCCAAGAGAATGGGCTGTGAACTGAAGAGCCATGCCAGTGAAAGAAATGAATATTACTGTGTAGGAAGATCTACCTGTGTCATTCGAATTATCTTAATCCAAGCCCATTAACTTACATGTACCCATTCTCAAATTAATCTCCAGTTCCCTAGAGAATCAGAATTGTAATAACCCAATGGAGGAAACTTACCAAAGGATAAACTCTAAGTAGATTATTGCCCATCTGTGCTCCTCCCCATTTTTATACCTATACATTTTCTTTAAAGAAAAACTGATGCATTAGACAGACTTGCTCTCCCCTTAAAGGTTGTTTGCTTGAAAGCTCAGAGCAGCCTTTTCCATGAATCCTGAGAATCACCTCCTGAGGCATCAGACCCCCAGGCATCTTCCCTTCTGCTCCAGTAGTCAAACCCCACTGAGCTCTCAGTGAACTGAGTGGGAATTGCCATGTGCTCCTTCTGACCTCATCTAGAATATTCCAGATCTAGATGGCCAGTTGTGGATCACAGTGGTGATCCCATCATTTCAACCTGAACCCACAGGAACCCCAGTCCTTGGCAGAAAGTCAAAGTTTCTCATGACCCCAGAGGTATGAAGATTCTGCCTCTGCTCTACTGTTCTCACAAAGCAGCAATGATTCATAGAGGGTCCCTTTAATTAGCAACAATGGAAACATTCTCCTTTATGTTTCCCAGTACAGATAGAGTCCTCTCGAGCAAACCAAATCTGCCTCTGGGTTTTGCCAGGACTGTGTCATCAGCCTGACTCTCCATACTGAAGAGAGAGAAGAGTGAGGAAAGAACATACGTTGAGCGTTTCCTGTGTGGCAGACTTCTCAGTCTGGTCTGCATTTGAAGGTAGGTTCTATCTCATTTTCATGCACTCCACCCTCAAGAGCAAAGGAATGCAAATCCTCCTTTTTCCACCCCCTCTAGGGGAAAGAAATATTCCTCCTCTCCCCTTCTCCCTCTTTCCCACTCCCCAGGCCAATAAACCCGAGGGACCCCCTATGGGGTCTCGAATAGCCTAACCCTTGTGCCTAAGGCAGAGAGTTTAGATCCATACATGTGACAAGACATCTTAACTTCTTCCTCTCCCATCAAAAGTATATGACATTTTAGTCTCTTTATCTTGATTTCTACAATAATTGTTTTCCTTGATTCCCAGCTCATAGAAAGTTTTGACAATCAGAAACAATTTCTTTTTTATAATGACAGTAAAATGTTAGAATCTATACATGGGTGACCAATTCTATTGAATTTATGGCTCTATTTACAGTGAAAATAAAATCTAACACAGCCCCCAAAGAACTAGGCTGCCTCAGGTAGCAATTGCATCAAACGTGAAATATGAGATGTAGGTTATGTTTATTGTTTTAAAGGAACACCTGTCTCCAGGGGCCTACTGAACAACAGACATGCTGGAGATTAATGAGGACGTTTCCTCATATAAACGTGAAAACTCCAACATAAATATTGTGGGGTCTGGCCTCCAGATTCCTTGGACAGTAGAGACAACTGTGCTCCTGCCCGCCCTGAGAAACTGATCGCTGACAGGGGTCTGAGTACATGGTGACTCACTGTTTACCTGCCAGGTCTGAAATGCCAGCCCCTATCTGTCCCGCAGGGGTAAGTCTTTCACCGTTGTTTTTAGAAAAGGGCCCACCACGGCAAACCATTATGGAGGCTTCCGCCACCCCCCACCCCGAGTCTGCACCAGGGGGGACTACAAGTTTCGTGGAAGCTTGCTTTTAAGATTCTTCCTGTGCCCTAGCTTCCCCTTGCACTCTGAGAACTGGCCTGGACCTCAGTTTCTTCATATGTCAGATGAAGGAGTCTGACTGGACAAGCGTGACTCAGATTTTAATGTGTACACAAGCCACCGGGGGAATCTCGCTGAATTGCAGATTGGAACTCCGTAGCTTTGGGGTGGGAGGTCTAGCAAGGTCTCAGGGGATGCTAAAGTTGCTCTCAGTCCATGGACACAAGGAGTTTCATGACTTCTAACGACAATCCCAGTGCCACTGGGAGTTTTTCCTATTCAAAATGTAGTATTTTTTTCCTATTCAAAATGATGCAACAAGTAAAGCAACAAATGTTGCAACATAACACAGAAAACAGAAAAGCTAAACATCTAGATTGAAGTCTCTTAACTGTAACCCAGTTCAGCAGACTGAAGAATCTGCTTTGGCCAGGACTGCTAAGAGTTTTTAGTTTAACAAAGCACGTAGGACCTCAAATGTTTGCACATTTCTTCACCTTTTTTTTTTCCATGAGCAATTAAGATGAAATTTTTGTTTTCGTTGTTGTTGTTGGTTTTAGAATGCTGTTGGTTCAAGAAAATTCAACAATTAGCCCCCAACTCAGACATCCTGAGGCTGAACTGTTATTCAGACAGGAAAAGAGAGAAAGAGAAAGAGAGAGAGATTTAAAAATGGTGAGTATCTCAGTTTAAAATACAATTTGTAACTCTCAAAGAGTGAGGAAAATTCTCCCCTTCTTCTACCTTAAGTTTGGGCTGAAAGGAATAGTTAGCAGAAGAGAAAAGCAACTGATCTGAATGAATTTGGTAGTGGTAAAGCTGGCCCTCAGCTTTCTCTGACAGGGGGGAGCCTGGCTTCTGCTACTTGTGAGAATTTATAGGAACTTAACCCCACCTGGGACAGATGACCATTGTTTTGTAATAATGCCAGGGAAAGTAAGTCATTCTTCCCTCCATAACTGACAAGAGAGAGGGAGAAAAGGACTGCATTACTGGTGCCTTCTGGGAGGAATCTGTATGTAAATCCTGGAATGGTGCCAGGGCCCAGGTGTTCAGAACGGGCTAAGGGGGGTAAACGGAGTGTGGAACCGAGGGAAGAGGGTGTGAAAGTGTGTGCAAGGTGCATTAGTTAGCATATGTACTGCACAGCCGTTTCCAGAGTTCACCTATCTAATGTGAGGACACACCAGGGCCCCCCTGCTAGGATGAGTAGCACTCACCTACCCGGGAAAGGCCTGTAGGCTCAGCACGCCCAGAGCCTGAGCCAGTGAGACTCAGGCTTCAACTTCTGCGGGAAACATCTTATCTATTAGCAATGAGGCTTTTCTCTGGCTCAGTACACACACCAGGTGTGGATAGGCCAGCTGCCAGGCCCTCGGTTTCCCGGTTTCCTCTCCTCTCCACATTCCAGCTGCCACTCCATGCTGGCCATGCATTAGGGCCTGATCTGCTCTAAACCCCATCTTAAGGCCTTCCCCATCCTTCTGGGCTAGCTGACTAATGCAATCAAGGGATCTAAACTGATGGGTAGCATATGTAATGACATTATCCCTTCTAGGACTAGCTTGCATTTGAACAAGGTCTTTGAATACCCCCAAGTAGTGACTCAGGTGATAGAACACAATGAACAGGGAGAAGACGTGCAGTGGCAGAAACTAACTGAAGGCACTTTATCTACTCATCCTACCTGAAGGACTGGGTTGATATTGGCCCAGGTTTTGGCCAAGTTAAACTGTACCAAGGTTATAGTGCTACTTTTCAATATGGCTGGCTTTATCACCTCCATCTGTTGTTGATTAGCGAGAACTAGAGGTAGGTGACTGCAGGTTAAGGCACTGCTCAAAGCATCTGGAGGCCTGAGTCTTTGCCTCTGCTTCTCATTAGTTGTGAGATCTTGGACAAGTCACCTCACTTCTCACCAGCTGTAAGATCATGGACAAGTCACCTCACTTCTCACCAGTTGTGAGATCTTGTCTTGCTTCTTTGTACCTGGTTCTCACCTCTAAAGGGAAGAGGTTGAACTGGGTAAAAATTTTCCAAAGATTTTGTTCATTTTTATTCTTCTTGAGGAAAACCCTTTCTTTAAAGGAAATCTAACACAGAAGCCCAATTCACAAAGCAGATCAAAGCACTGTGTTTGGTAGGGGCCACCAGAGGCTTTGTAACAGATCTCAAAATTTCTACAGATCTCAAAATAATCCAATGCAGTAATTCCTGGTTAGCTTTCTATTTCATGGTAATGCAGGGACCCTTGTTCTTTCTCTCCTGGGACTCTGCAATACTCTAAGCAGTAATTCTCAACTGGGGGTCATTCTGTCCACCCTCTCCCCCCTAAATGGGGGACATTTGGCAATGTATGGAGACACTTTTGTTTGTTACGAGTAGAGTCAGGTGCTACAGGCTTTGAGTGAGTAGAGGCCAGGGATGCTGCTAAACATCTTACAAGGCCCAGGATAGGCTTCCTTACCCAAGAGTTATTCAGCCCCAAATTCCAACAGTGCTGAGCTTAAGAAACCTTGGTGTAGGTCCTTGAATTCTATCCATTCAGCCAACAGACCAGGAAAGAGCACAAGGAAACATTGCATGGGAAGCTGTGATGGCCAGACCTAAAAGTGGGGCACATAACTTCTACCGATATCTCATGAGCTAGAACTTAGCTATGTGGCCTGACTGTGTGTGTGCGTGCATGTGGGTGTGTGCATGTGTGCAGGTAGGTGGGAAGTGTGGGGGTGCAGCATGGGAGAGATGTGACCTCTGACCAAGTAGCTACTTCCCAGAAACAAATCTATGCTACACAACTGGGCAGTGTGAAGAGACAGCGGGCAGCTACCAGTCTGCCCCCCAGAGTCTCCTCAGCTGAAAACCCTCAGTAACAAAGATGACAAATGATGGAATGGAATGAACTAAACAGGTAAGGCAGAATCACATAAAGCCTTGGTACCCAAAGGGTGGTAGCACCTGGGAGTCTCTGAAGGACTCCTTGGTGTTCGTAAAAAGCATGGTGAGAACAAGCCTGCTCTAGCTGTTGGATGCCAAAATTACATAGGAAGTCTCACAAAAAGACATGGAAATCCACCTGAAAAAAATAAATCCATGGAAATAATATAAACGTTACTTATCCAATGTAGAACTGCGTTTCACACTGAGAGGAGAAGGCTGGGCTACAGCTGTTGGAAGATTCTCTTTTTCTATTTGAAGAGTGAAGATGAATATAGTCAAATACAATAATGTGATAAGAAAGACACAGTGGATTTAACCTATTTCCTCTCAGGCCAGGACACAGCAATCATTCTTTTCCACAGTTACTATCACTGATCAGACAGTGGCCCAGTTTCAGAGGACACAGGCATTTAGAAATGCAAATGAAAGGATATACACATGGTGTTAAGTTTTCAGAGAAAAGCTCAATGAAATAAGTCAAAGTATCTGAACCTAGACCTATTTCTGCTGACAAGTAGTATTTATGGGGAGATTCACTTCTTCTCCTGGGCCTTGATCCCTCATTGGCAAAATGTGGAAACTGGCCTGGAGCAGTGGTTTGCAAACTGTGTCCTGTGGAACCCCTTGGAGCTCGAATGGAGCAAGCCAATGGAAAGTAGTCCCCATATTCAACTCCGCTTTTGTCTGTCTGACACACCACACTTCAGGGTAATATTTTGTTTAAATAAAGGATTCTATGGCTAAACATTTGAAAACCCCCCAGCAGGTATCACTATACATTTCTGATTCTAACATTCCATGACTAGTGCTCACAACTAGAACAATCTTAGTAAAAGCCTCTATTCATCCCACAAGAAGACAATTTTTCACCTCTAAATTTTAAATTACCAGTAAGAACACAAAATTAGGTTGGCCCAATCGCTTAATTCTCTATTATGTGTCTGTCAGGAAGTGTTTAAGTTTTAAAGTTAGTCTCATTCATGTAGAAGAATATACAATAAACCCCCTGATGGCCTAAAGAGAAGAATCTTGGTAGATTTCAAATAATTGTTGGTTAAATTGAATTTTACATATCAAATATAAATAACTCTAATCTCAAAAATCTCTAATAAATTTAATTTTTGGTGTGACCTCTGACAGTTGTTCTCAAGCCCAGCACCTGCTATTCTCATGCTGCTTTGATAGGGTTAAGGGATCCTTCTTCTTCCACTGCCAACTGCTCCACTGCAATGAGCTTTTTACAATACCCCAACACAACAATAATCTTGTTTTCCCATTAGGAATCAAGATCTGCTTCCATTCGTGGTTGCTATTCTCCCTGTGACCTTGAACCTGCATGCCCTGTGTCCTTGGTTGATGCTATTTCTGAGCTCTAAGCCCACTGAGAACAAAACAGAGTCCCCTCAGTATCTAGCATGGTTCTTTACATACAATAGATACCCAATAAATAACTAAACATTAGTGTAAGATACACGTGATAGAGACCAATAGGTATAAATCAAACTATTTAATTCTATTACTTACCAACATTTGGATATCTATGCAAGTCAATTATATCTTATTGTATAAACAAAATGTGCTTCTAGGAGCTCTCCAGGTAGGAACTTCTGCTCCAACTTTCAACAGCAAAAACTACTCCCTACTTTTTTTACTTGGACACAACCATTGCCATTGGAGCTCCCACTGGTGTTCACCCCTTCTCATTACTGATAGGCATCACCATTCTCCTCCACAGACAAAGCACTAAGATTACATATATAGATCTTGTTACCCTTAGCCAGCCCTCCAACTGTACCTGCAAAAATACCAAAAATAACCAAGTCTAGAAAGATCACTGTGGACCCTCACTGAAACCCTGATCCTTGCCCCCAGAGCATACAACTAGACCTTGTCGGGTTATGACAGTTTCACAAACCAGTGATAGAAAGTTCATTGAAATGCCAAGTGATCTGGTAGAGGTGGCTAATGTTTTATGGGCTGGTAAAAGTCTCAAAACTAGAACACATCCTCTGTTGCAATTCTGCTTGCTGCTTTGTCTCTTCTCTCTTCACATGAACACCTCAAGGCAGGAATCATGTGTATCTTGTTCAGTCTTAGGTCCCAAGGTCCTAGCACAATGCCTAGCCTACAGTAATTGTTGAATGAATGGATGGATAAAAGGCATACGAAGTCATTTGGTGAGGCATTATTAATGTGGCATGTAGCCATTTTTGTTGTGACAACAATCTGATTCTCTAAAAGAGGTGAAAAAAGGTAATATAATTCAAGGTCATAGCTTTCTGTGGTCATTAGTATCTAAAAGTTTCCTTCCCCAAAATTAACACTTCAGAAACTTTGGAGAAGTTCACACTAAATGATCTAGGGAAAGATCAGTGTACTCCGGATGTTCTGTAAGCCAAGTCAACCTGCATTCATTCATTGAATTAAAAATCTATCAGACTGACATTTGGCACTTCGTTGGAGGGTCATTGGATGGATTACTGCTTTGTTTTGTCAATATGTATTTTTTTTTCCATGGCACTTTTATAGGCTACGGAACACTGATAATATGAGAGCTGAGTGCAATAACTAATGCTCACAAGATTCCTAAATCAAGAAGTGATGCATCGGCTAGGCCCTTTTACTAAGGCAGGGATATACTTAAATTTTTTTTTCCAGAAAATGGTTCAGCATTTATAGGGTTATGTTTTAGCAACCTGTTCACCATGCTATTGGGTAACACCTCCTTCTACATCAATGCTGGTAAAGATAGAGTACCACAGTAACAGTGAGAGCTCCATGCAACATGCCTTTACTGAGCACCAGCCAAAAGTCAGAAACCATGTAGGCGCTGGTGATGTCAAAGTGACTAAGATAACGTTCCTGCTTTCAAAGAGCTCACAGTCCAATGCTGAGGAAAGCTGTTCGTTGGACAGCTGGAATTCCACGGCAAGTCTGTGGTGACCAGGGGGGTGGAGGAAGAGCTGTCAGCATACAGGAGGGAGGGTGTAATTAATTCTGTGTGGGGAGGGTTGGAGATGGTTTCTCAGAAGTAGCAGTTACACAGTGAGAGACCACTTCCTGAGCATTAGAATCCATCATCAAAAAGACAGGAGATAAAAAATGCTGGCAAGGATGTGGAGAAAAGGGAACCCTTGCCCACTGTCGGTGGGATTGTAAACCCGTGCAGCTACTATGGAACCCTACAGAGGATCCTCAAAAAATTAAAAGTAGAATGATCATATGATCCAGAAATTTCATTCTCTGGGACTGTATCCAAAGAAATTACATATAATGGAAAATTATTCAGCCATAAAAAGTGAGGACATTCTGCCATTTGTGGCAACATGGATAGAACTTGAGGGGACTATGCTAAGTGAAATAAGTCAGATGGAGAAAGACAAATATTATGTGATCTCATTTACATGTGGAATCTAAAAACAAAAAAATCAAAATAAAAAAAAGACAAAAAAGCCAGCAAAAAAAAAAAATACAAACTCATAGAAAAAGAGATCAGATTTGTGGTTTCTAGAAGCAGGGAGTGGGAGGAGGGGGACTTTGAGGAATGTGGTCAAAAGGTACGGACTTCCAGTTGAAGACAAATAAGTACTGAGATACTAAGAACGTGAGGTATAGCATGGTGACAGCGAACACCACTGTAGGCTACATAGGATGTTGTTAAGAGAGTAAATCCTAAGAGTTCTCATCACAAGGAAAAATTTTCTTTTCATTTTTCCCTTTTTCTTTTTATTGTATCTACATGAGAGGAAGGACATTAAGTAAACCTACTGTGGTAATCATTTCACAATATATGTAAGTCAAAACCATCATGCTGTAAGCCTTACATGTATACAGTGATGCGTGTCAATTCTATGTCAATGAAACTGGAAAAAATAAAAAGAAGTAGGGTTTAACCAGGTTTTGGTAGAGGTCCTGGGTGTTTGGGGAGGGGAGAGAATCTAGACTTTGGGAACACTAAAAACTAAGGAACAGAAGAAAAGAGAAGGCTCTGTGTCCTGTTCATGGAATGGTCACAAGTCCTGTGCAGTTGCAGCTTGGCTACGTGGTAGGTTGGGGTGGGTAGGACAATGGGATGTAAGGCCTGAGAGATATTACAATGACATCATAATGATGTAATGATAATAATATAATCTAAAAAGCAATACTAAGATAATTGACTTTCAGTGGCAGCACCAAAAGGAAATTTCCATGAGGAGAATGACCAGCAGGTCTGCCAAAGGGTGATTCAGGGGGCTTTATACTCCTCCCCCAACCAAATACCCATCAGAAAAAAAAACACAATTAAAATAAAACAAAACATGTTTTCCCTGCAAACACGCATTCCAGAGAAGTTCCCTAGCCGCCTTCTACACCCACTGCTATCCCTAAATATCAGAAATCCAGGAGCTGCCTCAAAGGGCTTCCGTATTCCTCAAGGATGTACATGGGTCAAGTCAAATGTATCTAGAATAAAGTCAAACCCAGGAGGGGGCTTGCCCTCTTATTTCAGTTATGGCACCAAACCAAAGGTAGCTGGAGTAATGAGGGATGCTGAGGTCACCGAGAGGAGAACTGCCTGAGAAGCTTGTCTTGGATTCTGTCTTGAAGGCAGGGATCTTGTCAATTAGCTCCAGACTCCCCGTGGCACAAGCTGTATATATTGGCAGTATAATAACTGAGAACCAATTGTGTCACCCCAGGCAGTGCTAAATTAGATGTACTGTGCATCTTCCACAGCTATTAATAGTAAAGAGCCTGGAGCCATTAGAAATATGTCTGTGTCATAAGGAAATGAAGTGCTCTTAAATGTGTAAAACATCATTATCTGTCATCTATAGGCAACTAGATAGAAAAACACAGCTTAAGAGCATCTTCAAACTGAATGAATATTCCTGTGAAGACCCTAGGTCTATAATAAACTGGAGACTGAATGAAATCCTGGTCTGGCTTCTAGACAGTGGCTAAAAGAAAAGAAGTAGATGCAGAAAAAAAATACATATGAATGCGGAGAAGCACAAACAAGTGAATGTATTAGTGGCGATGCTTTAAAAAGTGAAGTCCAAGGCAAATTGCTTGTAAACTGATTGAGGAATGTTTAAGCAAAAGTATTGCTTAGTAGACCCTGTAAAGTGCAGCCTATAAAACAGAAAATGCTTGTCAATTTAAGCTAACTATGGGCTTTTTGCTATATCCAAAGCTAACAGATTATAATATACCTAAAAGTAGGCACATGGTCACTTTAAACAAAATCAGATACCATGACACTGTAAGCCAACTTGGCCTACATCTTCAATGTCACTTTTTTTTTCCTTTTTATTTGAGGGGGAAAAAAATAATGTGATCTTGCAAACAGTAGCCATAAAGCAAACGGGGAAAATTGTATATTTGCAAAGGAAATTGCAGGTCACAGTACTGATTTTTTTTTTAATCTAGCCACCCTTGTAGAAGCAAATGTGCCTATCATTCACATATATAAATTATATTTAAATCATGTATGCAAAGAAGTTTAAAAGATTGTTGAGGTATTATTTAAGCCATAAATGTATTTTATTATACCATTTATTGCTTATGGTAAAATGTCAGATGGGTGAATACAAAAAACCTAATCATTGATTATAGTGCTTAAAGAACTAGTCTTCAAAATTACGAAAGTAATTTAAATATATACCAACAGTATACTAAAACAACATCATTAATGTCTTTTAAATATAAAAAGGCATTAACACTACACAGTGACGAAGGTATTAGAATAATCAGAGTGGTGAAATCTAGTGACTAGACTGATAGGCTACCATATTTTTATATTTTTACTTCTATGTGTGTGTCTGACTGCAGTCTTGGTCAGGTTCTAAAAAGGCACATTCAAATTTATTTCCAAGTCATCATTTGTTTTCTCTTTTCTAATTTTACTCTGCACAAATCTTTCTGCTTCACTCACGTCTCTGACACACAGTTGTGGATGAAGGGCTGTCTGGTCCGTGTAATCAGATCAGAGGCCAACCCTGTGGTGGGGGGGGGGGCTGCGGCCCGCAGCCAGCTAGACCCACAGGAAGGCGCTGCACACATAATTCCATCCACTGCAGACACTGCTTCTTGCCTTCCCCACAGCCACCCCTCCTCATTTCTTCTAACACAGGGTTCCTCCATCTCAGCACTGTTGGCATTTGGGCTAGATAATTCTCTGTTGAGGGGACTGAATTTAGCAACATCCCTGGCCTCTACCCATTCAATGCCAATAGCAACGCTCTTCCCTAGTCCATAGGTATAACAATCAAGCAAGCAAATGCCCCCTGAGCTAGGAGTAGGGAGGAGAAATCATCCTGGATGATAACCACTCTTCTTTCAGAACCCTGTTTATGATCTTGTCCCCATCAGTCTGTGAACATCTACCAGTTGTCAGGGAGGTGGCTTCTATTCCCAGCCAAAGAAGGCAAATCTTTACTGGTCTCAACCAATTATGGTGGTTCCATTCCCCTTCTCAGCTCTTGGTTTACACAGGGACATATGACATAACTCTGACCAAGGAGACAGGACCAGAAGTATTCTGAGGGAACCCGGTGAAAGGATTCTTCACTCTTGGGTGTCCCTTGTGGGTAGACTACACACACATGTACACAGACACACACACAGACACACACACACAGACACACACACACACACACACACATGCGCATCCACACAGACACCCCTTTGGGTATATGACAAATAAAGGAAAATAAATAATAGAAATAATAGAGAGTGAAAAAAAGGGGAGAAATGTGCATATTAGTTTGTTATGGCCGCCATAACAAAGTAGCATAGGCTAAATATCTTAACAACAGAAATTTGTCTCATGGTTCTGGAGGCTATAAGTCCAAGGTATAGGTGTCAGTCTGGCGGTTTGCTCTGAGGCCTCTTTCCTTGACTTGTAGATGTCCATCTCCTCCATCTGTCTTCACACAGTCTTTCCTCTCCATCTCTGTCTCCAAATTTCCTCTTCTTTTAAGGACACCATATTGGATTAGGACCCATCCTAATGACTTCATTTGAATTTCATTACCTCTGAAAAGACGTTGTATCCATATACAGTCACATACTAGAGGTTAGAGTTTCAACATATGAATTTGGGGAGAGGGATGCAATTCGGCCCATGACAAGGAAGAAGAAAAATGAGGAAGGGAGGCAGATGACATGAAGACAAAAAGAGAGAAGGGGATGTATCTGTTGGGAATTATTTCCTCTGCAGGTGATAGAAATTAGAAGTGTATTCAAATAAGACTGCTTTTCTCACTGACATTCAGTCTAAATATATGTAGTCTGCTAACATTGGTTCAGTTGGTTAAAAAAAAAAAAAAAAGCGTCAAGAAAGACCAGGCTCTTTCACTATTCAACTCTGCTACCTTTTGATTTGCATGCTATTGCTTGTTGAATGCTATTGCAACCCGACATTGCGTCTGCCCTCAAGGCAGGAAACAGGGAAATAGGCTGTACCAATGATCTTCCTCTTATTCTTGTTTCTTTTATATAGACACAAAGTCTGTCCCAGGAGCCCCCCTTATGTCTTACTGGCCATAACTGGGTCATGTGGCCAGCCTTGGCTGCCAGGGAATCTGGCAGAGCAAATATCTGGCTTTCTAGAAACTTTGATAGCAGGCAGCAAGAAGCAGTGGGATTGAGATGGCCATTGGATTAGTCAATCAACCATGTTTATCCAGGGGTGGGAAGCAGAGAGGAAAGAATAGGAGGGGGCTGGAGGGAAGACCAAAAAAAAAGAGGGAAATTATCTACATACGTTATTAATTACTATATACAAAGAAGCTAAGTTTTCATACACAGGTCTCCCTGGGGTGTTCCCTTAGCCTGTTATTAGTTATTATAACACACAACAGTTTACTTAAGCATTTACATGATTTCCCATCTTTTGGCATAAACATATAAAATGTATTTAATGATTGCTTCTTGATAAGGAGTCATAAGTATACAGTGAACGGCGTATCTACTGCATGGAACATAGGACTTGGCACATAGTAGATACTTACTAAAGACCTGGTGAATAAATGAATTAAACCATCCAGATCATTGTGAAAAGAGGACATACTCCACAAGGGATCATTACGATTTCTTTGTTGTGAAAACTTATTGGGAATGCAAATCCTCAGGCCTCACTGCAGACACTGAGTCAGGAGTAGGTAGTCAGTAATCTGTGTCTTCAACCATTCTCCAGGGGTGTGGATACATACTAAAGTTTCTGAACACACGTACAGGCCTCACTGCAGACACTGAGTCAGGAGTAGGTAGTCAGTAATCTGTGTCTTCAACCATTCTCCAGGGGTGTGGATACATACTAAAGTTTCTGAACACACGTACAGGCCTCACTGCAGACACTGAGTCAGGAGTAGGTAGTCAGTAATCTGTGTCTTCAACCATTCTCCAGGGGTGTGGATACATACTAAAGTTTCTGAACACACGTACACGTGTGCATGCATACACACCCCCCCAGTAAACTGTCTGCGTCCTTCATAATTTTAGGGCCATGAATATTTTATTTACTACACTTTCTCTTCTGTGTTACATTGATCATCTCAAGGCAATATTCTGTTCTAGGATCTTATTTAAATTTCTTCAGCGTTAAGTTATGAAATATTAAAACATAGAGAAAAGTACAGAGAAAATGTAAAACACCCACGTACACACTCTTAGGGTTTCACAACTGTTAACATGCGCCATAGTTGCTTGCATGTCTTTTTAAAGTTGTCAGGCCTGGTACTGTTTTCTCCCATCCTTCTTCCAACCCTCTCGGACAGATGGTCTCTGTTCCTCAGCATCCTGACCTTTTCCTGCTGCTTCCTAAACCCTAGGCTAAGAGATGGCAAGCATGTGATGGGAGTGTGTGTTCTCCCTGGCATTCCCCCAGAGGCCTAGTTACTAGCAATTTCCATCACCTGGACTTTCATGACCCCTTCCCTTAGGTTCTGATGGTAGATGCTCAGATTGGTTTTATGTTCAGACATTCATGAGGGAGGTTGAGAGTGAGCTCAATTAGCAATATCACATGCTTCTCATCGGAAGTGCAACTCTAACTTCTTTTGCCTCTTAAGTTCAAGAGCAATGTTCTGGGGCATCTGGGTAGCTCAGTTGGTGAAGCAGCTGCTTTCTGCTCAGGTCATGATCCCAGCGTCCTGGGATGGAGCCCCATATAAGACTCCCTGCTCAGCAGGGAGCCTGCTTCTCCCTCTCCCTCTGCCTGCTGCTCTGCCTACTTGTGCTCTATCTCTCTGTCAAATAAATAAATTAATAAAATCTTAAAAAAAAAAAAAGCAATGCTCTTTCATATGAGACCCACTATTGAGAGAGAAAAGAATGAAGTAAATTCACCTAATGGCAAAGATGCCAGAAGCAGTGAGTTCTAATTCTGGCAACATTGTGTGTGGTGCTGGTTCTCATTGCACCTTTTATTCCACTTAGTGGAGGAGAGAAAATATTACTGATTCTGAAATATAGTTAGGCTTATGAAGTCCTTCCACACATACTTTCCCACATTTGAGGACAAATGCTATCCTCACAGACTGTCTCGTTGCCCACTGTGTTCCCAGTACCCAGCATGGTGCTTGCTACACGGTGGTCCCCAGCTAAGTGCGTGTTAAAGAAAGGAACGACAGAAGGATGCCTAAAGTGGCAGGTTCAGAATTTCCAGGAAGGAAGGGCCAGGATGGCTGTCTCATTGGACTCGAGGCATTAGAATAGTGTTTTCTCAATGCAGTCAGTTGGCAAACTATTTGTTTCTTGCCTGCTCTAATTCCTCCTTTGAGAAAATCTTAGTATGAAAACAATGTCAGCTGAATGAAATAAACAATGAACTTAGTAATGCACTTGATTTACATTCTAGTTCAAGTTCTTTATCTTGTTGCAGACCAGTAAAAAAAAAAAAAAAGAGTTCTTGGATTGGATCTGCAGGACCACACTTTGGGAGGCCTGGGCCAGAAGACCTAGCTTAGATCGCTATGCGCTCTATGAGCCGTTTTTACTTAATAGTATTAGTTTGGGGTTATTTGGAGGAAATATGGATCAATATTACAGAATAGCTAAAACTCCCTTCCCATAAGCCACTAAGCTTAAGAATGATACATTTCAAATAATCTTTAATTACAAAATCCTAGAGTAATCTTTGTTTTGCTATTGCACAGGATAGAAGTCCTTCAAATGAGTAGTAAGGAAGGTGGCATTTGAAGGAAAGAAGCCTTGGACATTTGGTGTCATGCTAAAAGTTGGTTGGCCTGCTTCTACTTTCATACAGGTCTTCCTTCAAGTTCATCCTGCATCTAGCAACAACATGATCCTGGATTGTTCTGGCTCTATTTGGATGAACTTGAATTGTTTTATAAAGATTTTCTAGTGTCTAATGGTTACCAACCCTTCCCAGCCTACTCTGGTGATGTCAGGATAGGAAGAGCCTGGGTCTGGGGACCACAATGATTCTTGAAAATGATTCTTTTGGATACCCAACACACTCCATCTGCATGGGGCCTTCCATTTTATCCAAAGGTGGTGTTTTTGCATACTTAGCTTGGTAAAGACATTTGCCTACCAAATGTCCACGATCTCTTTTTTTCTCCCAACAGAATGTCAATTTTATTAAGAGTAATAACATATCTAGCTTCAAGAACACTGCATTTTTCAGGCTCCATTCAGCTGCAGATGTCCACGTGACACAGTTTTGCCAATGAAATGTAAGTGGAAGTAACACGTGGCACTTCTAGGAAAGCCTTTTAAAGGGGGTTGGTTGACTGTTGCTTTGTTGGTATCTTCCACCAACCAGTCTGTCCACCACAAATTGCCCATCTTCCTCCTTCTTGCCTGGAATGTGGACATGATACTAGGAGGGGTTCAGGTGACAATCAAGTGCCAAAAATGCTTGAATGGACAAAGGTCCTGGGTCCCTGATGACATCATAAGCTATCATGCCAGCTCAGAACTGCATACCTCTAGACCTCTGATTATGTGAAAAAAAGGAAAACTACTAATTTATGTAAGCCATTGTATAGGGATCCGTGTTATTTGTAGCCGATGAAATTCTTAAATAATACACCTACTATTTTAAAGACCAGTGCCAAATGGCAAAGATGGAAAATAGAAGATATGCTTCCTACATTCATGGAGCTTACGGTATAGCTGTGAAGACAGGAAGTAGGCATTGCTCCTGGATGAATGTGAGACACAAGAGGCCTGAAGGTTAACAGCAGCCAGAAAACCTTCCAGGCATTCTGTGAAACTGTTTTAGGAAGATCTGGATCAGGGAGTATTGGTGAGAGTGAGGTATGAGGTTAAATTTAGAAATCTTGAGATAAGAGACCCATTTAAGCTCATGAGAAACAGTGATCCTACATGACAAGAGGATGTTGGGAAATGTTCAGGTCTGTAATAGGAATATAAACAGAGAATCATCTATGGTACAGAAGAGAAATGAGAAGGAACAAGCATTACCAAAGTCTAAGAAAGGCAATGTCTTGAGAAAGAAGAGAAATGAACTGAAGTTACATAAAGAGACTTTGGAAGTCAGGCAGTAATGCTGAGCAAGATGAGCCTATGATTTTGATGGGGAGAGCACTAGTTTGCAAACATTTTAAGTCCACGGAGCCCTTATTTTAAGAAAGCATCATAAGAAAACCAGCCAAAAATGGAGCTATTCTGGCTAAATAAGAGAACCCAAAGGATGAGCTACCAACCTCCTCTCTCCTGTTGCACCCTGGGACCTCCACAGAGGACCAGCGAGCTACAGGGACCAAATTATGGGGGAGAAAATAAAGGCACAAGGGGAAAACTGAGTAGGTTAGATACCATGATGTAATTCAGAGGTGAAGGAGCAAGAGAAAATTTGAGAAAAAGTATTGTTTGGGAATTTGAGACATCCTGAGCATGTCCTAAGTCTGCTGAACTATTAACTCTGATACTGACACAAGCAAGCTGTTCGACCTTTCAGAAGACCCACATTCAATGTGCTCTCCAGACCTAAAAGTATTCTATCCTAAGTTTGGGGAAATCATGTTTAGAAAAGAAGAAGCCATGGTTCCCAGAGTCTGTGGGTTTGCGTGAAGAGTCACCGAACCACTCCTAAGATTTTTAGCATTCAGTTGTTCTTTGTTCTTGAGAATTAAGAAGTTTCTTTCACTGAGTCCCTTCTCTACTTTCTGTACTAAAGGAATACAATCTATGATATTGACTTTGAATTTTTACATATGTCTGACATTAACAAAGAAAAGAAGATTAAATCCAGCCTGGAAAATGATGTTCTACAATATTGGTTCTAAAAATTATAAGACAAATGGGTAGAATTTAATATCTCATTCAAAGTGTGCTGAGAATCTGTGACCACTTTGTTTTTTTCATGAGATGAAAAATTATATACTGATACTTGGCCTGAATATAAAGTTATTAATTTGTAAAGTGCCCTGTAATAATTTTTTGTCAATTATTCAAATGTCACTCTATAGAAGGTCTTCATTTTCCTGCTCATTTTCCAGATAGGAAGCCTGGAAAACATGCCAAGGTGAAATTCATTAACTATAGTTTAATGATGCTAGCAACTTGCCTGGCTGCATTAGCATAGGAACGGAAGTCTCCCGCATTCTAATCTTTCTAAAATTAGCCAACACAGCCACTATGATGGAAAGAACCATTTATTTCACAAACCTGCCCTGGACAGAATTATAAGTGAGCAGAGACAAGCTCATGCCAACTTTTATCTCTGCTGCTCTGACTGACATGGAATTTGAAAGGAAGAGCAAGAACAAAAGGACAAGCTTTGAACAAGGCAATACAGTCCATTCACATGAAAGACAGAGACCCTTTCTTGTGGCTCCTCAACTGCCCACATAATTCAGGAAGTTCGTCTACATTCAATAAAACTGATACAGTTTCTTAAAAGATATTTCATTTATGTGTTTGGGAGAGAGAGACCACAAGCATGGGAGAGGGGCAGGAGAGGGAGAAGCAGAGGGGAGGACAACAGGGGGCTCGAGCCCGGGACCCTGGGATCATGACTTGAGCGGAAGGCAGATGCTTAACTGACTGAGCCACCCAGGTGCCCCAATCTAATGAACATTTTCTAAGTTTTTTTTTTCAGATGATATTAATTCAAAGTACCTTCCGTATCCAATTAGCCATACCCTTGTCACATACAGAAAGGTCTTCAGACTGAGCATGCACACAGTCCAGCTCTGCCCAGTGTCACTCGGAAGGATCCATACTGCCCTTTGTACATTCACTAAAGTACATGTCACTAAAGGGGCCTTAGGCTTCAAAAAGCTGAAGGAGAGCCACAGGCCCTGCCCTGCAGAGGAAGACTCACTATATCTGCAGTCCTAGCTCCTATGGAAGGACTATCTAATACCCGGAAGTACTTCCATGGGGCGTAACCCAGATGAACCCTGAGTCAAAGCGTTTCCAAGATACAGGGAGACAGCTTCCCACATACAGCCAGTACATACCAGCTGACCTGCTGTGTAAATGAACCTAACACAGAACAAACTGCTTCCTGGGAGATCATATTTTCTGTAAGTCAATGATAGAGAAGCACAAAGGTGTGCAGAGACTGTGAGGGGGGTAAATGCTATATACCTGTACTAAAGAAAAACTTGTATTGGGCTATTGTTTCCTTAAACGGAAGGCCACTTGGGGAAGAAAAGCAGTATGTGAATCCATAGGTTATTGGAGAATCCTTGGATGTTTTAACAAAACCAAATCAAACCATATCTTGAGCCATTAGAAGAGGATAAAATGGCAAAAGACTTGAAACAATTTCTATGTATGTCATGTGTGAGTTTTCTCATCGTGTAGCCTTCTATCTTCAAAGATGTGTGAAGCAGAGAGTAGAAGACTTGTTATTCTGATTTTCTTTTTTAAGTGAGGTCTTTGGGAGTTAGATAAATCTAGAAGTACAGAGTGTGACACCTTCAATGAAAGCAGCATGACAATAATCAGTCTAGGGCCAGGGTTAGAAAGTCATTTAATGAGTAGACCTAGCTCAACAGTTCTCCAAGTGCACCCTGCAGGGTGTTAACAGAGCTTACGTAAGAAAGGAAAAGCTCCATGGAAAATTGCATTTGAGAAATACTGGATTAAAAGTTTTTTTGGTTTTTGTTTTTTTAACTTTAAAAAGCAATTCAGAGCCTTGTATATGTTTTAACATGTGTAACAAATCTGAGAGGGAGATAAAACATGAAGCATTTCCCAAAGTTATCTGTAAAGCCCTTTAATTCCTGGAGACTCTGGTGAGATTAGTGTACCTTGATTTACATTTTGGGAAATGCTGAGCTGGATAAGACCTGTGAATTGAGATAAAGAAAGAAGGGAATGAAGGAGAAAAGAAGTGACGAAAGGTGAAATCTTAGGTGATCTGAGGTCACCTGTATCTTATAAATCACTGTCCATGTCATATTCCAAGGTGTAAAAAGAGAGGGAACTATAGGGAATTCTAACTAAACTTAAAAAAATACAAATAATAGCTATGATTTTTAAAAAATGTATTTATTGTTGTCACCCACAGGTCTACCATTGCTTTCTCTTCTGGCCCATTTACTTTTTTTTTTTTTTTTAAGATTTTATTTATTTATTTGACAGAAAGACAGCTAGAGAGGGAACACAAGCAGGGGGCGTGGGAGAGAGAGAGGGAGCAGGGAGCTAAGCAGGGAGCCTGATGCAGGGCTCAATCCCAGGACCTTGAGATCATGACCTGAGCTGAAGGCAGATGCTTAACGACTGAGCCACCCAGGTGCCCCAGGCCCATTTACTTTTGAAAATAAAACTAAATATAAACAAGCAACTAAAAATGGAAATAAAACACATGGTAGCAAACCATGTTTAGGTTATGAATAATCAATCTCCATCATGGATTTGCCGCTGAGAATGCATTGGACCCACCCACATCCCAAGCACCCCCTCTACATGTCAGTGAACTGCAAATACCCACTAGTCTTATCAGTGGTCACTCGGACCTCCCTGGATCATCCCAGGCATCATACTCAATGCTGAGAGCACACTGTTTCATGGACTGCCTCACAGCAGCGCAGTGAGGCTGAAGCACAGGTTTCCTCATATGAATAAGGCAGTGTAAGCTCAGTGGACCTGAAATCACCTTTTCGAAGGACTCCTAGCTTCCCGACTTGAGTTCCTCCACTATTGCTACTTCATACTATGTTTTTTACTTTCTTATTCTCCTAACTCCTGTGCCCAACTCTGAACTTGTGGCTTCTGTGTTGCCCTTGGTCCTCCAGACCTGGGATTTGTATTGGTCTTGGAACCTCGCCTTTCACTACTGGATGCAAGTTTGGCATGTCTCATGATCCAGCTGACTGTGGGGAACCAACCCATGACATCAGCCACTTGGCTAGAACCAGCTCTAGCACAACAGGAGTTTGAGACCCCAGGCCAGAGGGAGTGACTCACTTCTGTTCAGTCTTATCTTTGGGACAGATCGACCATTGCACAGATCTTAATGGAATTATGGTTATAGGAAGAAGGGTGGAAATGGGGAGTCTAGAAGATTGAAGACCACATTTCGGAGCTGGCCCTGATGTCCTAGAGCAGTGTCCAGACACACAGCTAGGATAGAGGTCCCAAGCTCACAAACTTCTAAGAGCTTGGAGGCTGTGGCCAACTGGCATGTGTGCACCTCATCTAACAGCTAGTTGTTGCTCAGTCGTTGTTGCTGAGTTGGAAAAATGAGCTTAACAATGCCTGGTATCCCCATTTTCAAAAGAAGTAAAAAAAAAAATTCAGATTTCTATGTAAATTTTCTAAAATTTTAGATTTGAATGGGCCATGTAAAATATATTTGTGGGCCAGTCTTTATCCTCTGATCTAGAGCACTGAGTAGGAAAATAAATAAGCAACCTGAAAGGCAGCAGAGCAGAGTAGCTAAGACATAAAGCTTAGAGCCAGATTTCCCATGCCCAGATCCTGGCTTCATCACTCACTAGCTCTCCTGCAACCTCTCCTTGCCTCATTTTCTCCTCCTTGAAATGAAACTAATATCAGTCCCTACTAATAGGGTTTAATGAGCATTAAACAAATTAACATTTATGAAGTGCTTTTAATAGTATCAGGCATTTAGTTAAGGGTTAAGTAAGTGCTTATTTGAAAAGTACTAAAAAACATATCCCAGGAAAGACTGCCCAGGCCAGTACCGGAACATCCCGGATGGCAGATACATTCAAATTTCTCACTCAGACTTAAGCTCACCTGGATGGAAAGACATTTTGGAATAAAAGATTCTAGAAAACAGGTGGGGGTAAATGAGGGACTTTCAGTACAACATTTTTGGTGGCTGCAAAATATCCCAGCGGTTTTATATGGTTTTATCCATATAAAACCTGGTGGGTTTATATGGAAATGAGATGGGTGTTGATTTAAGAATGTATTTCTTACTGGTCTTAATAATCCTCCCCAAGACTTGGGCAATTCTGTAAAAGAAAGCAAACAGTCTCTCCTGTACCCAGGAAGAAACAAATAATTGCTGAAATGTTTGAATCTGGACTGCACTCAGTTACTCTCTGTAGGCTTTGGGTGGGAGACAGTGTAAAGCTAGGCCCAGTGGCTGGGGAGTTTGTGCTTGTTCTTGGCTAACAGGCAGAAAAGGAGCAGCTGACTATGGGATGGAAACTCAATAGCTTCCTCTCTTCTCAAGAGACAATGACCTTCCATCTGTTAAAGCTCCCCAGGGGACCCCGACATCCCATTTAACCTCCTTTCCACCAACCCGGTGTGAAGTTAAGAAAACCAAACCCAATGGAAACACAAGCCCTTACACATCAGAAGTCATGGGAGAGGCCTGGTTGACCTACAGGTCACTACATGAGACACAAAGAAGCAAAAAGGGACTTTTAGGAAAAACTGCTGTTTCGAGGACTGTAAGTCAGAAGCCTTGAACATCTGCCTTGACCCAAGACTGAGCTTGAGCCCCACAGGATGAGAAATATGAAGTACTAAAGAGTTCATGCTTGCAGCTTAGAAAGAAGTGCAGAGGTCTCTCTGAGTGCTTGCAACTAGGGTGGAAGCTGCTGCTTGGGGCCGGGGGGAGGGTCCCTCTGAGGTCTGAACTTGGCATGGACACCAGCTGCTGGCCCTGAAATGGGCGTTGCTGCCCGAGGACAAGGAGCCTCTCCTTTCAACAGAGCAACTGATTCTCATGATGACAAGACAGGAGACACCCACTTCTAACCAAAGAGTTTGGTTCCTTGCAATCTAAGACACAGGCAGTATTTGCAGTCCTGAAGCCTGTGGGCAGGAGGGCCCGACACTCGCTTTTCTACTGCCCATTTCCCTTTTCTCTCCCCCTCCCTGCCACTCCACCTCCCCTCACAGCCTGCAGCCTCCTCTTCTAGCTCTAAATTCCACCTCTCTCCAGTAAGCCTTTTCTTATTCATGATGTTTCATTCAATCTAGCACAAGACTGGCAATCAATCAATAGTTTATTTAAATTCAAAACTGTATTTTACTCCTGAATAAACATAGTTTTTCCAGTCTGCCATGAAAGAATACATGGGCTGTATGTTTAAACGCAGGGTTAGTTAGCACAGCTATTATCCTGGAGTGTTAAGTGCGTGTTTTGATATGACATCATACGGCTTTTTAAAAAAATTTCACAAGATGCTAGATTAAGACTGGGCATCTGAATCCTTTTTTTAGGAATTTACAAGATTCATCCATTCACCTTACCACTGCAAACCTGTATGTGTACCTACGTGTACCAGGCACTCTTAATATGGGGGATACTGAGATCCATAATGTAGCCACTGAGCTGGTACAACTGGGGAGGCTGGCATGCCCCACAGAGATAAAGCCATGAGAGCGGGCTGGGCTAGAGGTAAGCACAGAGTGCCTTGGAAGCATGGGTCTGAGCCTCCCAAGGAGCTTGCTGGGGACGAGGGGGAGAAGTTGGAGAAGACATCTGGAAACAATGTTCCAGTTGAGCATGGAGGATGAGTGACAGGCCAAGTCAGAAGGGACTGGCATCCCTAACAGAGAGAATGGCAGGTGCAAAGTAATGGAAAGGGAATGTACATGGCTTCATGTAAGGTCTTCTGACTACTGGGTCTGGCTGGAGCATGGGGGAAAGTGATGAGAAATGAAGCTGGCCAGGTAAGTCTGAGTGAGTCAGCTCATGAAAGGTCACAGTAAAGGAAGAGAATTCATAATGAAGGAGATGGGAGCCACTCAAACATTCTCCATTGCTCTGGAGGCAGAGGATGGGTGGGAAGAGAACCAAATGAGAGGCAGGTGCACCTATGAAGGAGTTATTTTTGTAATCTAGGTGAAATTTAATAAGGGTCAAAATGAAGGTGGTGGTGATGGGGATGAAATAGAGAGATGACTGAAGGAGAAATATTTAGAGGCAATGAGTAACAACGACACTAGGCTAAGTGACTGATTATATGTAACAAGTCAAATAGAAATTCAGAATGATCCTAACTGTCTGGATTGATAATATAATAGAAACTTCTATTATTCCCCCAAATCTGGCTTTTTTTCTCCTCTAGGCACAGAGGAGGGTAATACCAAATGCCTTTCTGTTAAGTAGGACCACATGACTAGGTCTAGCCAATGGATTGTGAGCAGAAGTGATACATGTCATTTCTAAGCCAGATTATTTGATTGCTAATATGAGATCCTCCAGCTTTATCTTTCCTTGGAAGCATATGCTGATAAGAAGTTTCCATAAAATGAGGAGCAGCCTGGAATACTGAGCCAACACATGAAGAGTCACTTGAACCCACAAGAGATTTCACATGTGTAGGAAATAAACTTTAGCTGTGTTGAGCCACTGAGATTTGAGACATTGTTTTTTTTATAGCAGCATAATATAGTCTGTCCTGACAGATACAGTCAGCTGTACTTAGAGGAATAGGCATACTCAAGAAATGGATGTTCAGGTTTATTTATTTTTAATTATATATATTTCATATTTAATTACTCTTTTTTTCTTGGTCTAGAGTTTTGTCAATTTTGTTTATCTTTTTAAAAACCAACTCTTAGCAGGGGACCTTGGTGGTGCAGTTGGTTAAGCATCTGCCTTCCTTCCTGAGTCATGACCCAGGGTCCTGGGATTGAGGGTCTGTCTCCCTGCTCAGTGGGGAGCCTGATTCTCCCTCTCCCTCTGCCCCTCCCCCCTCCTGCATGCATTCTCTCTCTCACTGGAATAAATAAAATCTTAAAAAATACAGCTCTTAGTTTCATTGATCTTTTCTATTGTCTTTTTAATCTCAATTTCATTTATTTCCCTCCCAATCTTTTTTATTTATTTTCCTTCTACTGACTTTGGGCTCAGTTCTTTTTCTAGTTTCTTGAGGTGTAAAGTTAGAGTGCTTATTTGAGAACTTTCTTGCTTCTTAATGCAAGCATTTATCACTATAAACATCTCCCCCCCCCAGAACTGCTTTTGCTATATTTTTTCACTGTAAGGTGCTGTGATGGATATAACTCTTGCTCTTGGAGAACTTATAATCACTTAATATCTCATAATTATATAATTGTCATTACCAAAAAAATTCCTTAAATTTGCAAAAGGGTTCATCACCAGGCTGCCCTTAAAGAGCAAACAAGACTGTTATGTTTCTTAATGCCACTAAGAATTCATTTATAGGTATTTAACTACCACACCTGACAAAGAATTTGGAATTACTGTGAATTAAACTCCATCAGAAACAAAGACAATGTTTCACAGATTTATAATGTGTCTTAAATGCGAAATGAGTTATAAAAATGTGTGTTAGGCACAGTTGTTCAGAAACAGTTTCTATGTAAGTTAAAGTATATCTGTATAGTAATTAATGCACTTCTATGTAATTATCACATTTTCTGGGCTTAGTGGATTTCCCCTAACCCAGTCATCCTTTTGAGGCCATAGGCACAAAGCCTATTATGTGATATCTGGTTCCAAATGAATAATGTTTTCTTAATTATGATTCATGAAGTCATCCTTAGGTTTGATCTTTCTTTTTTTATTTTTTTAAAGATTTATTTATTGGGCGCCTGGGTGGCTCAGTGGATTAAAGCCGCTGCCTTCGGCTCAGGTCATGATCCCAGGGTCCTGGGATCGAGGCCCACATCGGGCTCTCTGCTCAGCAGGGAGCCTGCTTCCTCCTCTCTCCTCTCTCTCTGCCTGGCTCTCTGCCTACTTGTAATCTCTCTCTGTGTCAAATGAATAAATAAAATCTTAAAAAAAAAAAAAGATTTATTTATTTATTTGAGAGAGAGAGAGAGAGAGAGCATGAGCAGGAGGGGCAGAGGGAGAGGGAGAGAGAATCCTAAGCCCAACTCAGGGCTTGATCCCATGACCCACAGATCATGAGCTGAAACCAAGAGCCAGACACTCAACCAACTATACCACCCAGGAGCCCCCAGGCTTGCTCTTTCTAAGTCTTGGACAAAAGCTAGAAAATGTTTAGCATGTGCCTCACTTTACTATGCTTTTCCTAAAAGTTATCTACTCAAATTACAAGCAAACATTAACTAGTGATTAACTTCTAATAGCATAATAAAGAAGGAACACAATTTGCATAAATATTTTTAAAATAAGAAACACCCAAGTACAGCTTTGCACATTTCTCACAACTTCAACTACTGTGACTTAGTGTTTATTTCAACATTACTTTTCCCTAACAGGGACAAACAGAAAACCCTTTCTGTATTTTGGGAAGAGCCAGAGACTGGTCACATGTCTTGGTCCTGGCTCCCTGGGATTAATGCCACATGACTAAATGAAAACTTTTTCCGGCTTCCTCTGGTATTTCATACTTTTTTTTTTTAAGGCATTAATAATGGTAGATGTTTGTTAAGCATTTGTTATTTCTCAAGTACTCTGCTAAAACTTTTCCATATTATTTCACTAAATCTTCACAACCCGATATGGCAGGAGCTCCTGTTATGCTCACCTTATAGAGAGAAAGTGAATGTACAGGAAGGAAGGTGAAGTCTGTAAGCCCTCACAGATGCTCAGCAGTGGTGCGGGGTTCAAACCCAAGAAGGCTGACCCTGGAGACAGCTATTTTACCACCTCATGCTTGGCTTCTCCAAACTTCCACCAAGCTCCCAACCTCTCACTCCAATAACTTTCTCATTGCCTTTCATCAAGGATGTGAGGTGTGACTTGGAAGAATGGAGCACATCTGTCATTTGTTGACTTTTTTTTTCCTCTCAACTCTGAGGTTTTTCTTTGATCAACCAGATTGATTCATTCAATCTGGATATTGGTTCTTTAACTGTAGGGATGAAGTTTCCTTCCATTTGTCAGCTTGGCCTCTGCCAAAGACATGCTTTGAATTTTTAGAAAGATTGGATCTCCTCCCCTTTCTTTTGAAATGTCTCAAAACTATATTTCTCACTTGGGGGGGAAAAAAAACAGGCTTCCTCTATCATCTGCTTCTTCCCACCAGCCAGAAGGATTTAGGCTAGCATTGCATTTTGTGGTGGATATTCTTAAAATAAATAGGGTATTGGAAATTTAGGGATGACCCCTTAGGAGGGCAGGTTCCTGTTCCTCCATGGAAATGGAATTTTAAATTCCTTATCTGTCCACATATATTAATATCATGCCAGGCAGCCATTAAGTGCTTTAAAAAACACAAGAACATTTTAAGGAGATAGAGGTAACTCTAACATGCAGGAGGACAGGGAACTGAACTATGTTTTTGTTTTTTGTTTTTGTTTTTTAAAAGATTTTATTTATTTACTTAACACAGAGAAAGAGATTACAAGTAGGCAGAGAGGCAGGCAGAGAGACAGGGAGAGGAGGAAGCAGGCTCCCTGCTGAGCAGAGAGCCCGATGTGGGCCTCGATCCCAGGACACTGAGATCATGACCTGAGCCGAAAGCAGAGGCTTTAACCCACTGAGCCACCCAGGCGCCCATGAACTGAACTGTGTTAATCAGCAATCAGAACACTCCCTTAAATCAGACAGTATTATATAATTTTGAAAGCATTTTCATATACTGTAATCCCAATTAATCTCAATCGACCTTATAAGACACATAAAGCAAGTCTACTTACTGCCTTATGGTGCCTTAGGAAATACAGAGCTTTTCACTTCAAGTCGCTTGTGAAGTCAATTCTAAGCTCCAGTCTCTTTCCAAGAGGCTAACACAGTGAGTGAAAATGCATCTACTCTTTATACACGGATATCAACAACCAAGGAGAAAACAGAACTATGACCAATAAGAACCACCATGCATATTAGGTGCCGGGATGCCAGTGCTGACTAGGGTCAATGGTTTCAATTATGAACACCTGCATGGAAGATTGCACTCTTAGATGCTGGCAGAGAAAAAGAGAGCAACCAGGAGACAGAGGGGAGCTAGGTATTTTAAGGTAACAAGAAACAGCTTCTTTATAAAGATTTGACAAGAATATCCATATTGTGTATGACCTGATAGGATTGTTCTAATTTCCTAGAAGGACAAAGAGTACTTGTAATCTTTATGTATCTTGAATGGAGGGCTCCAGATGGAATTGTTCATGGATTTATCATGAAAATTGGTTGGAGTGATGTAACTCAATCTCTTCCAAAAGCAGGTGGGACTCAAGGAGTCAATGTAATAGGGGCTTCCAGTTTCTCCTTGATCATTGACAGACCTGTACACATGTCCATGTAAGATTATGTGCATCAATACTCTAAACCCAGTGCTTGGTTTTTCAGATTAAGAGAGATTTTGTAAAATGAAAGCTAACCTGTTCCTAATTTCAACTTCCCCAGTGAAATTTTTGCCATTATTGCCAATCAGACTTAAACCAGAGAACCCACCAAATACAATAGTTTGAATTTTCTTTCCTGTTGTGTTTGTTGGGGCTTGGAGTGTGGAGGTCAGATCACTCTTCCTCCAACTTTGTGTTTATGTGAGGAATATTCCTAGCCTCTCTCCTCCCTGTCTCACAATCCCAGGGGAGAAGCAGTGTTTTCTCGAATCAGAGCTTTGAAGATCAGAAGCAGGCATGTGTAGCTTCAGACCGTCCTTACTTTTCTTTTTTTTTTCTTTCTCTTTGGGGCATTAACTGCCTACAGGAAGTATTCACTCCTGTATGCTCTCAGTATATGCTTAGGGATGCAGGGCTCATCCCTGTGGGGATCTCTACCCCCACCCATCCCTCCTCTTTCTGATGGTGATAGTGATTGTGTATTTCTCCCATTAAGTTTGATTTCACAGGTTCTGATCTCCAGTACAGTAAATGATAGACTTAGTAAATTCTGGTGAAAAAGAAATTAAGATTTTCTCATCCAGTCTTACGGCTTTAAATAAAATCTATATACTGATTATTGCTAAATTTATATCTCCAGCTTGGCCCCTCTCCCCTAAACTCCAGACCCATCTGTTCAAATGCCTGCTCATGCACTTTTGCATGTTTTAGTATCTTAAATACAAACTCCGTAAGGGAATGGTTTTTTGTGTGTGTTTTCCTCACTGCTCTATCTTGAGTAACTAACACAGTGCCTGGCACATTAGAAAAGCTCAATAACTATTTGTTGAATGACTAAATGACTGTGAAGTAATTTCTCAGAATTTCTGAAGTAATTTCAAACTTACAAAAGTAATTTTAAACCTTAATGGTTAGAACTTTGATTTCCTTGGACTTTTAACTCAAGGGCAAGAGCTTTTGGTTTTGGACCTTAATTCTGTTGGACTTTAACTTTGAAGTTTTAATTTGTAGACTTTTTCTCTGTGAAATTCACAATGGGAAAAAGTTTATACCAAATTGAAGACATTTCCATATTGTTGGCATCTCATTAATATTTATCTTAATATTGTCATCTAATCTTCCTGCTAAATTTCTGATTAGTCTATTATATAAATGTGGCACAATTAGAGATGGATTTTCCAGCTTTGAGTAATTTAATTAATGCTTCCTCTCTGAACTTAGCATCTACATTCATTGTTCACTCATACAGTAGAGTGTTGTCAATTCCTAGGGAGTTTGTGCTTATTCCTTTAAACTAGAGGACAATTGCAAACTGGAGAGCTGAGTGACCCTGTGCACTTTTTTTACTTGTATGGTGTTTAAAATAATACAAGAACAGATTTCTAACTTTTCACAAAAGAACCAAAAGATTGAACAACACAGGGCCCCTTCCTCTGAGATTGTATTAGTGCTGCTTCCTTTGGAAGGGCTAGATGGTCTCCATTTTACACAGTCCACCCCGCAACATTCACTTATGTCACCCATCTGGCTTCTGGAGGCAAGACTGGTTCCTGCTCTCAGCCTCTAGCTTTAGAGGTCTTCTTTTGGCTGTACTTCTCCTCTTGGGTCAAGGAGTCCAAGAGCCAAGGGCATGTACCCATATCAACTTTGCACTGACCTTCTTCGTCTAGACTACATTCCAGCCAAGGATCCCAGAACTTCCTGTCTGATGGGTCTGAGCCGCTTCTAGGACCTGTGTGAGCCCTTGCCTGGGTTGGCCCTCCCGAGGGCAGACCAGCAGTACTGCTGTGGTTCTTAAGGGCAGGCAGGACAGCTCTTTGTGTGTGTCAGTGGGTGGGTAAGAAGATGGAGCTTAAAAATGCAGGACTGGAAAGTTCACATGGATGGTCGGCCCCCTAAAAGAAATCCATAGCCTAGTCCCTGAAACCTGTGAATATGTTACCTTACACGGTAAAAGGGACTTTACAGACATGAAGAGGTTAAGGATTTTAGGATGAAAAGATTATTCTGGAATATCTTGATGGGCCCAATGTAATCACATGAGTCCTTATAAGAGGAAGGCAGGAGAATCATAGCCAGTGGTAGAACATGTGATGAAGACAAGAGCTTGGAATGATGAGATGAAGGGGTCCATGAGCCAAGGAATGTAGCTTCCAGAAGTTAAAAAAGACACGGGAATAGAGTGTCCCCTCAGGGCCTCCAGGAGGATGCAGCCCTGCTAAGACCTTGAGTTTAGACTTCTGACATCTGGAATGACAAGATAATGAACTGGCATTACTTTAAGCCCCGAAGCTTGTGGCAACTGGCTATAGCAGCTACAGGAGACTAATACAACAGGCTTGGGTGGAGGGGCCAGAGATGGGAAGGGAAGAGAAAGTGAGGGGCTTCCAGCTCAGGCTTCCATCTCTATTCTCACCTCAGGCAGCATTAAATACTAATTTTTAGTGACACGGGCTCAAAAGATACTGTCTCCATGAAAGACTTAAACCATAGCCTATACATATATTTTAAGTTTTCCATGTTATACCTGTGCAGTGGCCAAAATGCCAGGTATTGTTAGCACAACAGTATTCATCCACTTATGTAGAAGTTACAAAATTATTCAGGATGGGACTATAAGGAATAATTTCATCAAATCATGATAAACCAGATACAAAGAAGAACAACATTTTATTGGGACTTTCATGCATCTTTTTGACAAGCTTTAAACCAAATTTTCCTGTATCAAATTTCTCAAATATTTACTTACTTTATTGACCGTTCCCAGGAAACAGACATCATAATATGTTATTCTACAGTTCAAAAATTAAGGAAATTAAAAACAGAAAATACACCAGGTCATCAACATGGGCAGAATGCTAATTCATCAGGAGAAATGAGGGCTGTATTGAACGTCCTGATATTTTTAACTCAGACCCCTCAATCCCATATCCTTAAGGAACATTTTCCCTATAATAAATGTGGTTACTTCCGTGGCTTAGGTCTATAGAACAATGATTCCTTTCCCTACTAGAAAGCAGTGCTGGAAATAAGGGTTTGGAAAGATGGGCAGAACAAATACCTAATAAGAAAATATTTTCCCACATTTTCTGCTTTAGCTCAGGAGATTCTCTTCAATTTTGATTTGGTTCTACATATATTTGCAACAAGTCACTTCGTTCACATAAAGTTCCTAAGAAATAAACAAGCAAGAATCAAATCATGTGAAAGAATCTACTTTATTTTTTCTTTCCTGGTCCAATGATCTAAGTTGTCCCTTTGTTTGAACCATTCCAGGATCCAGCCAAGGTCTGTGCACATTAACTCAGTGGCCCATACCCTGTGATGAATGCTCTTCTGGAAGAGGCCAATTCACCATAGCTGGTGCTGAGATTCACTCTATACAAAGATTAGACTTGGCCAAAGCCTTGACATGGTCTAGAAAATTCTGAAAAGTCAAGGCATGGGCAAAAGTGCTTTCATGTGTCCTCTCTCTCTCTCTCCCTCCCTCCTTTTAGAGGGGAAAGGCCTAGAGAAATAAGACTTTGTCCATGGGTCTGCCTCTAATGAGAGCCAAGTATAAAATGTAGAAGAGAAAATAAGTAGGTAAGGAGTAGAAAGGGAACTTCAAGGTGCAGTGCTCTGACCAAAAGAGAAAAAAAAAGAAGAAAGAAAAAAGTTTTCACAAGTTATCTAAAGAACATCTGGCAGAAATTGACCAGAAAATGCAATTTCGGATGAGTGTTCTCTCAAGTCTGGAAGGAAACCAAAACCTTATTCTAAATCTCCTAGTTGGGGTTTGAGAAGAACAGTATATGAGGCTGCATTTCATATAATTTGAGTGCAGTTTAATTCTTGGGTTTTTCCTAATTTCATCTCAGGAAAGGGTAATCAATAGCATTCTTGGCTGAGTTTGACAAAGAGCTTCTTGTCTCAGGGCTGACTCTGTTCTCTTGAATGTATGGACCGTACCCAGTCTCCTCAAAGCCTCCCAGTTCCTGTTCTCTTTTGGAAAGGAGAGAAACCATATCAGCACTCCCTTTTAGAAAGCACTATTTTTAAATAGAAAAATCTGGAAAAATACAAAGCAACACAGAAATTTTTCCTAATTGGCCCTTGTGCATCTGACTTGGTTCTTAAAATACCCTCTCTCTCCCCGCAAACAAAATTCTATGCTATTAGGACTCAGCAGCATTTATAGGAGTCCAATGTAATGCATGTTGGACCCCAATACCATGCACCCTCCAATGCGCATACAACAGGGCTGCGACCATCTGTAGGCACTTACTTCAGCTGTGTGCCAGGGGAGATGTTCCCAAACACAGATATTTTAATCCTCTGGAATTCAGATATTTAAAAAAAAATACTTACTCTTTAAATATGACTGGCCCTTGCACCTGTGTGGGTTTGAATTAATCGTATCTGTATTATAATGAAGGCAAACCAAGATCCTTCCCTCTCTTCATTAAGTGGAAAGGATGCTAGAGAAAATCTAGACTTTTCTAACTCCTTCTGTCTGATCGTGTTAAATCCATTTTTCATGCCAAAGCCATGCACCAAGCAGGAGCTCACATGTTCAGAGCATGATCCCATTAGCAGCAAGTTTATTGAGGAATACCATTTCTTTGGCCTTTCAAGTTGCCCTCAAGTGTATCGAATCATCATGAGTAAGAGTCCAGGAGACCAAAAAAAAAAAAAAAAANAAAAAAAAAAAAAAAAAAAAAAAAAAAGAGGATCTCTACAGAGTCTCCCACCTTTCATTTAACGCTCTGCTTCTGTGAACACCTGCATTTAACTCCAATATTCTCCACCATTACCCGCTTTGTTTCCCTGCTCCTTTATCTTATTCCAGTTCACTACTTTCTCTTCTACCCTTTCCTCTGCTATTCGCTCCCATTTTTTAAGCCAGCAAAATATCTCCTTCCCGCTCCTTTGGGCCTCTTCCACAAAGGGAAGGCTTAGTCACTTCTGTACTTCATTCCAAACCAAAATAAAGTGAACAATCCCCAATGTGTTAGAATGGGATCCCCGATATTTTCATTGAGAGGAATGACTTTTTCTGTCTTTCCAAGCTCTAAGGCCACTGGGGAAGGGACACTGACAACAGTGAAATCTCCAGGGCTCTGCCCCTCACCTTCACGGAGGTGCTTCCCAAAGTGTGGAGTGCATATCACTAATGTTACTCAAGACAATTTAAGGTAGTGCGTAGTTATGGTAGATTTTGGTTGTCTCTTTGTAATGTGCATTATACAAAGTACAACTGGCATTTCAAATCTGTCACTTCACAGCTACTACTGCTTAGGGCAAATGTAAGTTCAAATATAAAAAGGGAGTGTTTTAAAGAAAGATATTAAGTAAAAAATAGTATAGATGGAATGTGGATATGGTAAAAATCATGAAGATGGGATACAGATGACTAAAGCCTGGGAAACTCTGTTTAATGGAAATGATTTGAAACTAGGAAGAATGGGGCATGTCGTCAGCTTCTGGCCGTACTTCCTCCTTCCTCGCAAAGCCCTGAGCTTAGGGCAGAGGGTGGGAATGCAGCTGTTACTGAGGCTGGGATTCACAATTTCACACCAGGGACCAAAAAACGTAAGAAATGTTTCTGAACGGATAAATCAAATTCATATCCTGCTATAACCAAGGATAACATTACCATTGACTTACAATTAGGAGCACTCTGATAAAATCCTTTCAGTTGAGAAGCTAAGAAGCCCAGGAGGTCACATGATTTGGTTGGTATCATCCCAGTGAATAGTACCAGAACTAGAACTCAAAGCCCAAAGTTTGCTCATTCTATCTACTACATTATTGTTGCCAGATGAGTCTTTCTGACACCCGAGTCTTATCTATTTCTGTTTCTATCTAGCTAGATTTAAGAGAGTAGCAGGAAGTAAAACCAGAGAGGCAATATAAGGTGGCAGGGGAGACTATATCAGGACTTGGCCAGTATGACTAATTTTGCAGTATTCAGCCAAAAGGTGTAGCTAATAGTTGCATCTCCTCCAGGCAAAGGAGCCAGAGGAAGAGACGTAAGTGAAGAACTGTCACTAGGACAGTTTGATAATATTGCTATAGATAGAGGCCTCTTCACAGAGCCCTCTTTTAAAATGTTTTATTTGGGGGCGCCTGGGAGACTCAGTGGGTTAAAGCCTCTGCCTTCAGCTCAGGTCATGATCTCAGGGTCCTGGGATCGAGGCCCACATCAGGCTCCCTGCTTGCAGGCTCCCTTGCCAAGCAAGGAGACTGCTTCCTCCTCTCTCTCTGCCTGCCTCTCTGCCTACTTGTGATCTCTCTCTCTCTGTCAAATAAATAAATAAAATCTTTAAAAAAAATGTTTTATTTTGGAAAAAAAATCTGTTTTATCTTGGAATAATTTTAGTTTACAGAAAAGTTACAAAGCATGTATAGACAGTTCCCATATACCCCTTACCCAGCTACTACTAATAATTTACACAGCCATGGTGTAGTTAGCAAAGCTAAAATTCATATTGGTACAACACTATTAAGAAAACTACAGGCTTCTGGGCTGCAGTGGGTGGCCATGAAAACAGAATCTCTTTTGTACTATTGTCTTGCTTAAAACACAAGACTTGAGACACTGTGCAGATGTGGTATGGGACAGGACAGGCCTTTCTCTGCAGGGGTTGGGGAGGCCAGCCTTTCTTCCTCTGGAGAGAATGCCCTGAGCTGTGTTATGGAGCAAGCCAACGGTTATGTACAGTAGTAGGGCATCACTTTTGATCTTTTGTTGTTTCTATTAAACTTGAACTGAGAAAAAAAAAAAAGAAAACTACAGGCTTTATTTGGATTTCCTCAGTTTTTTTTCATTGCTTTGTTGTTGTTCTTCTAGGATACAGCTTAGGATACCATACTGCATTTGTCACGAGCTCTCCTGAGTCTCCTCCAAGTTGGGACAGCTTCTGGTCTTGTTTTTCATGACTTTGACACTTTATAAGAGGTCAAGTATTGTGCAAACTTTCCCTCGCTTTGAGTTCATCTCATGATTAGACTGGGATCAGGGATTTGGGGAAAGAAGTGCCCTTCTCATTGCATAATAGTAATGGATAAATGTTATCAGTATGATTATCGACAGTGATATTAACCTTGATCACTTGCTTAAGGTAGTGTCTATAGGGCTTACCCACTGAAAATTTTCTCCCTTCCTCTCTGTGTTCTGTTTGTTAGAAGCATGTCATCAAGTCCAGTCTATACCCACAGAAAACTAAGCTCCACCTCCTGGTTGAAGAACTATCAAAGAACCTGTGACATACATTAAAACTACCGCAGTCATTACTAAATATTTTGAGAGAAGTGCATGAAGGCTATGCAAATATTCTCTTTCTCCTTAAGTGTCTGCCGACTGATCTTAGGATTCACCAGTGGATCTTGCCCACAGCAATTATTGTTGTGATGTCCTAATGATGATTTTCTATTGCCCACATTTCTTCTACATTTATAGTTTAGAATTCATCTGTTTAAAAAAAAGTATGCTCTTTATCTTCCATTTATTTATTTAATCATTTATTTATATCACTATGGACTCATGAATATTTATTTTATTCTTTCAGTTATAATCTAATATTATTATTACTTATTTTTTGCTCAAATTGTTCCAGCTTTGCCTATAGAGAACTTTGAGGTTGACTCCTATAACTTTAGGACATGCTCTATCCTTTAAAAAAAAAAAAGGTTTTTTTAGCACTTTCAAACTTTCTAGCACATAGGATGCTCCACATTTATCTTTCATGTTCCCTGCCTTACCTCTGCAATCAGCCATTCTTCCAATGATCCCTGGTTTCTTTAATTGGAGAAGGGTATTTAGAAACCAAGATGTGGAAGCTGGGTGCATTCATTTTTACTGGGATATCATGCTTCTAGGCTCTCTCAACAGAAAGTTAGAAAATAGGGCACCTGGGTGGCTCAGTGGGTTAAAGCCTCTGCGTTCAGCTCGGGTCATGATCTCAGGGTCCTGGGATCAAGGCCCACATCGGGTTCTCTGCTCAGCTTGGAGCCTGCTTCCTTCTCTCTCTCTGCTTGCCTCTCTGCCTACTTGTGATCTCTCTCTCTCTGTCAAATAAACAAATAAAATCTTTAAAAAAAAAAAAGAAAGTTAGAAAATATATGTATGTATATGAATCCACATATACACACATATCGATATTAATTTTTATGTGTATTTGTTTACATATAAAATATGTACATATGTGTGTATATGAGTATATATACATGCATACATACATACATACATGTGTACGTATTTGTGTAAATTACATATTTTTTTCAGTATAAATATAAGATTATACTGATATCCCCAGAGCTACTCTGAATATAACTGGCCTAATGTTGACAACCAGTGTCAACTTAAAGCCTCCACCTTGTCTCTAAAACACTAGATTAGCAAATGCTGCGGGTTGAATTGTGTCCCCACAAAAGATGCGTTGAAGTCTGAAGCCACAGCACCTCAGAATGACCTAATTTGAAAATGGGATTGTTGCAGACATAGTTAAGATGAGGTCATACTGGAATATCCTTAATCTAATATGACTTGAGCCCTTAGAAGAAAAGGAGAAGGTAGAGGCACAAAAGAAAGACAGCCATGCAGAGACAGAAGTGGGGATTGGAGTTGTACCACAAACCAAGGAACACTGGGGGCTACCAGAGATGAAAGAGACAAGGAAGTATTCTTTCCTAAAGCCCCTGGAGGGAGCACAGTCCTACCAACACCTTGATGGAAGACGTCTAGCCTCCAGAACTGTGAGAGTAACTTTCTTTTTTTTTTTTTTTAAAGATTTTATTTATTTACTTGACAGAGAGAGAGAGATCACAAGGAGGCAGAGAGGCAGGCAGAGGTGGGGGGAAGCAGGCTCCCCACTGAGCAGGGAGCCCGATGCGGGGCTCGATCCCAGGACCCTGAGATCATGACCTGAGCCGAAGGCAGAGGCTTTAACCCACTGAGCCACCCAGGTGCCCCTGAGAGTAACTTTCTATTGTTTTAAGCCTCCAGTTTGTGATATTTTGTTATGGCAGCCCTAGGAAACTAATACAGCTCCTATATATTTGACACTATTTTCTTCCCCCTCCCCCCACTAGAATACTAGTTTTTTTAAATGTTATGTTAATAATCATACAGTACATTATTAGCTTTTGATGTAGTGTTCCATGACTCATTGTTTACATATAACACCCAGTACTCCATGCAATACTATTTTCTACCCTTTATACTCTGATAACACACAAATTATCTACTCTACTCCAAGGGCTATCTCAGTTATGTCACATTTAAGACCATCTGGATCCTTCCTAGACCTCTGTCCTTTGTAGCAAAGATAGTATCTTATTTTTTGTTACATCGCTATCACCTGGTTCAGTGCCAGGTACAAGTGCTCACTAAATGTCTGCCACTAGAACACCTATAGGCCACCTCTGTCTGTCAACCTGTTAGACTAGCCAGGAGAGTCTTCTTCCTAATACCCCCATCTTTTTTTTTTTTTTCTTTTTGGCCTTCAGATCTACTAGGTAAGGTTCATTCATCTGTCTTTCCTTCCTTTTTCCCTTTCTTCCTCCCTTCTTTCCATCCTTCATATCTCCCCTTCTCCCTCCCTCCTACTGTCCCTACAACTAATATTCGCTGGGCACATACCATGTGTATAGACTAGTTTTAGACACTAGAGAATTAACAGCGAACAAAAGAGACAAAAATCCTTGCTGTCTTGAAGGCTTATATTCTAATAAGGGAGAAAAATCTAGAATCTGAACGGCAAATTACCTATGTCTAAATGACAAACGCGTAGTGGCACAGAATGACAGACTGTACTTTGGGAATGATTCCCATGGGTTAGTTGGCCAGCTGTGCTCTGGTAGCTTCCTTCCCCAAACCAAAGCCCCTGGCTGAACAGCTGCACTTTTCTTCCTCAATTTTTAAATTATTCTCTTCTCCCTAAGAAGGAGAGGGGGCTGAGGGAGAAGGGGAGAAAACAAACTGGCCAGAAAAAGAGAGTAGAAAGGAAGGAATGAGAATATCGATTCTCCTACAATGCATTTTAACGCCAACCCTTCCTGAGCTGTGTCAGGCCTTACCTATGTTAATGTCTTTGTAATAATTACATCATTAATTGAAAACACAACTGTATAATAATAATGGCTACACAGAACTGAGAGGTTGCTATGTGCCAGGAAGTGGTCTAGACACTCACCAACTTGATCCCACTTAGTCCTCACCACAATTCTGAGACAAATACGATAATTTTTCATTTCACAGATGAAGAGTTGGATGCTCAGAGAGGTAAAATCATTTGCTCTGAATCTCACGGTTAGTTAAAGGCAGAGTCAAGACACAGATGTCAGTATGTCAGATTTCCAAGTCCTGACCCTTCCTCCTGTTTTTAGGGAGCCCTCCCTCCCCAGTGGGTGGCACCAGCTGGCCAGAGCTGCCACCCAACACAGACTTCAAACAAAATCCCTTCCATGAAAATGTTCTTCTCAACAAGGGACCCTCTTGCTGACCCTGTCCCTTTTAGCACTTCATCGTGGGATTTCTTTTTTTTTTTCTTTTTCCTAACTGCTCTGTCCCAGTGCTCTGTGTCCCCTGGTTACTGGGGTAACAGATATCTTGGGTGATAGCTGCTGGATTTCCTATGGCCACGGCCTCTTTATCTTTCCCAGCACCTCTCAGCCTTCTAATTGTCTCCTTATTATTTAAGCCAGCATGAAGCAATTTTCCAAAACATCCAATTAGCAAGTGCACAGAAGGAACTGGGTCCATAATTAATTAGTGATTCCAGGACACAACAAAGCAAAAGTAAAGCCAAGGATGTGGAAAGCACTGAAAACTGAAACTACAGGAAGAAGAGAGACACATTCCACGACCCTTCCCCACGAGAGGCAAAGAAACAATATGCTCACTAATTCAAACCCCCAAAGCCCCTCCATACATTTTGGGACTGAACAACATCAATCATTGGGTGACAGTCCCAAGTGGAACATTTCCCCCTCCAGGATGAATGGCTGCTTCTGTTTTTTACCAGTGAACTGATTCTTTCCCCATTGTTTTCATGCGAGAAGGTTGGCCCCTCTTTCCTCCCACAATTGTTCGAGCCTCTTCAGAGACAGTCTTTCCTCCAAGATGGTCCCAACCCCCAGGATTTCTTGCTCATCAGCAGAACAGAGGCCAAGCTAGAACACCAGGAGTCAAGAGACCAAGCCAAGATGACTGTGGTGGCCGAGAAAGGGAAGAGAGTAGAAGAATGCCAAGATTCTCAGATGTACAGATACTATTCCAATTTGGGGAAGAAAGGAGGGCTTTGGTAGCAGTTTATCCAGATCAAATTTTCCCCAGACACCAACTCATTCTCCAACACACTTGTGAAGTGTAAACAGCAGGGCAGTGCTAGGACTGCTGTGAGTGAAAGAGTTACCTTTTCATTAGGAGGAAATAAAAATGATCTCTTTGGGGGGTTTTTTGGTTACCTTTATCTTAGGAGGAAATAAGGATTATCCTGTATGGTTTTTGGTTACTATGGACTGTCATTATTGCCTGGAAGACCAGAGCCAACAGAACAAGAAGTCTGAAGAGCATCACAGCAATTTCCCACATCTCACAGGGGTGACATCACCACTGTCACATACTTGCCAACAGGGAAAATTAGAAGACTTATATAGAACACTGGAGTTGTAGGAATCTTTCACTGCTTTTTCTTACCTATAGCCTAATTTCTTTTTGGCTCTAGATCGAATACTAGCTTTCAGGGTTGATTTCTGTACTTACAGGAGTATACCCAAACCCACCCCAGCAAGCCACAGTCTACGCACTTTGATTACTACCATGGCAATGAATACGAGCAAGGTTAGGTGAAAGGAAAGTGAAAATAGCCCCTAAGACATTTATAAGACAGACTAGTTGCTGCCGCTGCTGCTCAAAAGAGTAAATAACTATGATGCATGTTGCTAAGCAATGTTGCATTTTCAGTCCTTAATAACTCCATTAGTAACAAAGGATGACAAACTACATTTTGAGATTGATGAGACGCTTTACCTTGCTTCTTTGAATAATCAGCCTCAGCAACCATGGCTCCTAACACAAAGCACAAATGATCGTCCTTTGTCCCCTAGCAGGGATGCATAGTAGAACTCAGTGGTATAAGTCCCTTTGGAAAGTCTAAGGGTTCTCTGCTAACCCATCTCCCATGGTACTTTGTCTTAAATAAAAGGACATGAATTGATAAATAAGCATACATTCTTTCCCCAAAATGCTGCTTCTTGCTCATATATATATATATATGTAATGAGTGCTTGAAAATTGTGAATTTTAAATACCATACCCTTAAAGATTTGTAGTACAGTGATTCTACAAATATCCATTCTTCTGATTCAAAGATAGTGCTGCTTTGGGGGATTCTGTGTGAAAGTGACCAACTCTGCAGACCAGTCCCAGAGCCTATGTTGATGACAACTACCCCTTGGTTTATAGATGCTAGAAAATTGCTCAAAATGAGCTGCCAACTAATGGCTTCTTGCCCCTCCCCCCCCCAGTTACCCAGAATTCCCAGTTTCCCAGCATTTTCCAGCTAGTAAGTTAAGTATTAAACAGAAATAGTCTGCAAGAAAGTAACCTCTTCGGCAGGATTCTACCAATGGAATTCTGGAACTTTTCATCTCCTTATATAAGCAATGCACAAGAGACACTAACTGTCTGAAAGAGCACGGAGTCTGGAGCCAGACTTTCTTTTCTTTTTCTTTTTTTTTTTTTTAAGATTTTATTTATTTATTTGACAGAGAGAGAGAGAGAATACAAGTAGGCAGAGAGGCAGGCAGAGAGAGAGGAGAAAGCAGGCTCCCCACTGAGCAGGGAGCCCCATGTGGGGCTAGATCCCAGGACCCTGAGATCATGACCTGAGCCAAAGGCAGAGCCTTTAACCCACTGAGCCACCCAGGCGCCCCTGGAGCCAGACTTTCTAAGGTAAATCTCAACTACACAATTTCCCATTGAAGTGACTTGGGCAAATTCATGTCTTCCTGCCTCTATTTGCAATGATTAAATGAGTTGATATATGCAAATATATGCAAAATTAATATGATATGCTTAAAACAGTGCCTCCTTCTGGCATCTTTTGGCTCTGGAGCAGAGATATATAAGGGTTAGAAAGAATCTTCAAATACCTCCTTGGTCAGAACAAGCAAATACCTGTTTGTAAGGGGGAAAAAAACAGACTCCAGAATGCAACCTTAGGATCTGTATTTGCTGCATTTCAGAGGAAGTCACTGATCTGGAGAAGCTAGAAATTGCCAAAATTTGAATTCCTATAACATCAAACTGTTACTAATTATGGTTCTGGTCATATGTCATATGTATCCCAGAAATAACAAATGTTCCATGGAAAAATAAGTGGCTAATAAGGGTGGGAAAAACATATAGTAAATGTCCTTGTTTTTCTTGGCTGTTAACTTTAATGAAATATTCAATGAAAAGTGTCCAACTGCAGCGACTTCTTACCACTTCGGAAAGATACTCTTGAACTACTGAAAGTTAGAAATCTATGTTCAAATAGCATCATCAAGTAATTTATTCTGAATCTCTTACATTTTAAATTTTGAAAAATTTAATGTCCCAGGTGTTTTTCCCAGTAGAAATTACAGTGGTAGATGTTAAATTAACTCCATGTGATTCTCATTTTCAGAAATACAATTTTAGACTGCTGAAGACTTTCAATGTGTCCCCTTGAGCGGCATAAAGAAAGGCTTTAAATACAGTGTTTTTTTGTGGGTTTTTTTTTTCTTCTAGGAATACATTTCTCTCAGACAATTTCTCAATATTGCTATTTAACAGGCTAAATGTTTTAGACTTATTTTAAACTTTTATTTTACTTAAGTGAATATGAATGCAGTGAGTTTTTGCAACTATCCAGTGAAAGAAAAATAAATTACTGATCAAGTGCTCTTCACTTATAAGGCCATACTGGCAGTAGGAAGAAGAGGGTATATTTTATTTCAGTAGCTTTTACACTAAAGAGCAGTGGTTTTTTTTTAAATAAATCAGTCTGGTATTCTCATTCATTCCTAATTTCTGATATAAGTAAGGCATGATAATCCTGTAGGTGCTAAAAATTGATCAAGATCTGATCCAAGCTACTTTGGAGACAGGTGCTATTAATCTACAGCATAATACTTCTACAAGGAATACGTGTGCATACTAGGTGACAGGCAATGCCAGGGGCTAGAATTATAGTGACGGAAAAATCAGACACAGGCCCTGTCCTCATGGAGCCTATAGTCTGGGGCAGTGCTATTTAAAGTGTCTGTGGAGCAGAGCCATCCCATGAACTATTCTTACCAGACTGCAACAGGATAAATATAGATATTGCAAGTAATCATTAGACATTTTTCCAGTAGTTGAACATTGCTGCAACATCCAAATGTGTGACTGAGTGGACTCAACTCATTGGATGGAGTATAAGATGAAGCATATGCAGAACTTGCACAGCTAAGTTTCCCACGGAGAGGTCTAAGTACTGGTCATAGATAAGAAGATACATATTGGCATGCGATGGATTGGAAATTAAAAAAAAAAAATCTAGCCCTCTCCATAGATAGTTTGAAAAGCACTAGTCTAGTGCTTTATAAGCATTAGAGGGAAGGGAGAAAGAGGGATGGAAGGGAAGGAAGAAGGAAGGAAGAGAGGGGGAGAGAGACAGAGACAGACGGGGTGGGGGGAGTGGAGAAAGGGAGAGAGTTTAATTCCAACTGAGAACATTTGGGAAAGTTCCATGAAAGAAATGATTCTTAAGCATGAATTTGAATTTCAGAGGTTAGAGATCAAAGGACGAGAAGAGCTAAGAAGGTGGAAAAGTGCAAGGAGATGGTCATAATGCTGCTCAGGCCGCCTGTTTCATGGCTGTCAGAGAGTGATATGGAGACAGGAACAAACGGAGTTAAGAGGAATCTGAAAAGGTGGGCTGTAGTCTGTTCACAGAAGGCTTTGAGCACCATGAAAAAGAAATAGAACTTTATTTTTGAGACCATGGTAGTTTTGAATATGACTCACCATGATAGAGAAATGAAAGAAAGCTCTATTTTATAAAATAATACTGGTGTTATTTGAAATATATACAACATTTTGAGGCAGGAGGCCTTGAGGTAAATAATAACAGTAAAAAAGAATTTAAAAAAAATAGTTCCCCTAATGGTGCTATATATTAGTCACATGTCTAAGTAAATTTATGCAATATTAAGTCTTCCCAGCACCACAGCATAGTAAAACACCACTTTAGAAGATCTAATCACACACAATTGAAGTGATTTTCAAATGCCATTGCTTAGCTTAACAGTGACAGAGAAAATGCACACGCTTCTCATTTTCAGAAACTTTGATTAAACCACAGATACTAAGGGAACATTAAACCAATATATTATTGTAATAACTTATACTTAAATGTCAAGTACCATCACCAAAGGATACAAGAGTGGCACTTTTTTTTCTTTGTTGTTCTTAGCTTCCCATAAAACTACAATTGCACTCATTAAATGTGCCTCATTTAAGTTTCTCTGTGTCCCCAAAAGGCTATTAATTCTTGCAACTGATTGAGTTGGAGTCTCTTTAAGGTTCCCATAAATGTATCTTAAAAAAAAAAAATAGGTGAGCCACTAAGTAAGTTTTAAACCTTGAGGGTAAAATTTTGTAACATTGCAACAAATAAAACAAGCCTCTCAAAGTATAGGCACCCTCCCCCCTGCAGGAAACTGTATTGCCGTGTTAGGGTTTCACATGTGTGACTGAGTAAAATCTAATTACCCTTCTAATTCTGGTTTCATAATACTATTTTTAATTGTGATGTAAGAACTAGGGAATTATAAAGATACCATCCTGTTAAACTGAAAGCTATGCATTTAGGATTGGACATGTTTGCAGTACAACCATAACACAAACCTAGAATATAGCATTGGGAGTCACTGATTATAATATACTAAAGCAGTGGTTTCTCAACCGAAAGTGAGTTTGCCCCTCCCAGGCGGTATTTGGCAATACAAGAGATGACTGTCATGACAGCAGGACACTATTGGCGCCAGAATGCTACCAAACATTCTCTACTGCACAGGACAGCCCCTTGTGACAGATGATCTGGTCCAAAATGTCAACAGAGCTGCAGTTGAGAAACCCTAAACTAAAGGATCCCAGGATCCTGCTAACATTTCCATTATTCTTCTTGGCATACATGGAAATAATCACTTTGATTCATGCAATCTGAGTATCAGAAATAAAGACATTCCTGGAGACTGACACAGATAATTATCATGCCTCCCTTGGTTCTAACAAACTCTCCTCTGATTTTTGCAAGACCTGAAGGTGACTCTCATAGGTGCCCTGGTTTAATTCCATCAAAGGTGATACCTTGGGCGCCTGGGTGGCTCAGTGGGTTAAGCCTCTGCCTTCGGCTCAGGTCATGATCTCAGGGTCCTGGGATGGAGGCCCACATCGGGCTCCCTGCTCAGCGGGGAGCCTGCTTCCTCCTCTCTCTCTGCCTGCCTCTCTGCCTACTTGTGATCTGATCTCTCTCTGTGTGTCAAATAAATAAATAAAATCTTTAAAAAAAAAAAAAGGTGATACCTTATATGCAGATATGGAAACACTGCCAATCAGGAAATCTTCAAGCAGATCTTCAGAAAAGACAGGCATGACTGAAGACTCAAACAAGGTTCCAGATATGTATGATTTTCTGAGTTGTAAGTCACTGATTATTTTAAGATGCATAATCAATTAAATAACAGCTTTTGGGAATGTGGCAAAGAAATACCTTTCCTTAAATGTATACATTGCTTTTTTTTTTTTTTAAAGATTTTATTTATTTCACAGAGAGAGAGAGATCACAAGGAGGCAGAGAGGCAGGCAGAGAGAGAGAGGGGGAAGCAGGCTCCCTGCTGAGCAGGGAGCCCGATGTGGGCCTCGATCCCAGGACCCTGAGATCATGACCTGCGCCGAAAGCAGAGGCTTTAACCCACTGAGCCACCCAGGCGCCCATATACATTGCTTTTAAGATGTGCATCTTTTTTGGAGATGGTAAATGTGCAAAATCTACAAAGTATAGTGTATAATAAGACATACTAAGCTCTGTGTTAAAACAAATAGACTCTGAAATACTCTCCCTCTTGGATCCTTCTCCATCAATGTTAGCTTCCATTGTTTTCATTTAAGTCTTTTTATTGCTCCCCTCGTCCCCCCCCCCACCACTCCAAGAAGAGGAGGTAAGGAGCAGGTGGGCTGTGGTACCACTAGATCCTCCAAAACAAGAATACAAATCTCATGGCTTCCCTCTCTTATGTTCCTCTCTTGGAGTTTCTCCAAAATCTTTAACTGTGAATTAAGTGCCATGAAGAACACCTGTCTAAGCATGGTCTTAGAGCTGCTAGAACGTATCACTTAACTAAACAAAGGAATCACTCCACTTAGATGCAATACAATAAATACTTGAAATTATTTTTTAAATTTCATCTAAAGACTACCCACACCACTCATGAACAAATAAAAACTTACTATAAGACCTATACATTTCCTTATTGGCATATTATCTGCTTGCTCCATTAGAATTTAGGATCCATGGGAACAGGGGTATTGTCTTGTGTGTATTGGTTGAATGAGTGAATGAATGAATGAATATCATCTCCCAAAGAGCACAGTCATTATAAAATCATAAGCTTCTTTTATTTTCACACTAGTGATAGAAGACAATAGGACTCTTTCTGTTAGAAACTATTCATGTTCACTCATTCTCTACTAAGTCTTTCATGATCTACCCCTGCCACCTTTCTAGCTTTCCCTCACATCGTGTCCCTCTTGCTTTCCTGGGTTCAGTTCCCAGTAAATGCTATGTTCCCTGCTACCTTAGGTTCTCCCAGAACACTCTCCTCCAGGTTCTTAACCTCTTCACATTTCTTCAGGGAAGTCTTCCCTGATGACCACTTATCTAAATGTAGTACCTGTAATTTATGGTCTCAGTTTCCCATGTTTGTTTTTTTCATATCATAGTAATGATCACATTTGTAAAATGTGTACAGTTATTTGATGACCATGTCCATCCCATCCCACAACACTCAAATGTAGGCAGAAACCATGCCTTTCTTGTCCCCCGTTAATATTGCCATCATTTTACACAGTGCCTGTCATAGAGCAAGTACTCGATACCTATTTATTGGGTGAATAAATGAATTGTGTTTCTTGGAACATTATGTTATGGAATATACAAGTCCAGTTTGGACTATATCATTCTCCACTAGGGCTCAAATTTGTAGGTGCTTAATCAACGCTTTTTGGTTAATTGGAATAATTTATCTACTGTCATTAGACAATTTGCTCCTAAGTCTACCTGACACTAAGTCTACATGTGGCAAAATTGCTAGAAATCAATTGCTCTCTTTCTATTCCTTTTTTTCCCTACATACTAATAAAAAAGCAGCTTGGTTTATTACTTTTTTCACTGAATTTATTAGCTATTTTGACATTAACAACATGACTGTGTGGAAAATGGTTGTCAGGGAATCAATTATTTGGATGATCAGTATTTGCCTCTATTTGAAAACATCTGGAAGCATACTTTAATTATCCCCCAGATATTTGGTGTCTTGTGTTCTCAGCCTCTGAGATAATCTCTCCTCATGACTGTTCTTGAATGAAAGATATTCTATTGATACAATAGGTGGTTTTTCTTTTTTTTTTTTGATAGAGGAGAATTTATAGGACATTGAAAATAAAGAGTAGGGAGCTCCCAGGCTGAAAGGATTTAAATAATATTTTTTAAGAGGAGAAGGAAAGGGGTCTTTCGTGCAGAAAAATATAGAAAAATGTAATTCCTTGCAGTGTCTTGTAACTGAGAAGCTAGTTACATAAGAAGCCTTGGGGAAGATACGGATTTCTTGAGGATCTAGATGAAAGAACTCTAGCCTAAAGGAGCTAAAGAGAGATACCCAAGTGACAAGAAATCAGAAATAATTGTAAACCTGGAGTCTATTCATAAATTTCACCTTAAAATAATTTCTTTGCATATATCTTTCCTATCTGTTGCTATCAGGATCTCTGTCACAGGTAAGAGTATCTGAAATTCTTGAACAAAATCCCAGAAAGCACAGGAAAGGAGGCAGTATTTGCCAACTTTGGCCATCTAGTTGGAAAGCCCCTGTTAGGAGGTTTAGCCTCCTCATCCCTGCCCTGCCCACTCCGCTCTCAAGACAACAGTCGTTGAGCAGGAAGTGGCTCCTTCACCACCTCAAGACCTTTCCTGTCAATTTCTCATCCATATTGTCCTTTTTTGATTCTGGAAGATGCCTTGAATGCAGCATGAACTCCTGCAGCCTAGCCTCTTTTTGCTCCACATAAACCAGAGATGAAGTCGAGCAAAGTTGGGACTCACTCACACAGAGAATCTACAGTAGGGACCTGTCCCCAAGATCACAGAAGAGAGACCTGCATGCTTGAGGAGGGGCAGGGACACCAGAAGCTAATAGCAGACATGTTGATTCTCTGTACCTCCATGTCAACGGGAATGGTTCTTGTATTGAATCATACTCATGCTTTCCTGTCTTTGGGGCAAGAACACACATGTTCCTATTTAGTTCGATGTCAGAAAGATCCAAGGAACTCATGCAATGGCTACTATTATGTTTACGGTTGTGATGTTCATAAGTATTTCAACCAGATTATGACAAGAAAGAGCCTCAGAGCTGTGTGATCACTAACAACTTAAATGCACAATTCTATCTTGGCCTCCAGGAGAAATGTATTGGGGTTGAGACTCAGTTCTCAATGATATGAAGAAAAAAAATTAGAGTTTGCTTAGCATGACCCCAAATATTTTATTACTGTCCTATGTATCTCATTAAAAGGACTGGCCTATCAGATTTGGAATACAGACTTTTCACTTTCACTTTCTTGTTACATCCAGATAAACCATGTTGTTCATCTAATACCTGAATCATAGAGACTTAATGGGGATAAAGAAAGTGGGATGAGAAAGAGATGAGTACACTTAAATTTCATTTTACATCAACTTATTTCCCTTCCCTGACACATCAGGGAAATACAAAATAAGGTTCTGTTCGCACCCACATTTATTTTCTTTTTGCCATTTGTTCTTCATTTAAAACTATCTGGTCAAATAAACATTAGATTAATATCGATGCCTTGTTTACAAACAGCCACAAAAAGGTATTACCAGGGCCTAAGCCATATTATTACCTTGCTTATAAATCTTATCTGGCTCTCATCTGGGGCCATTAGCATATCTTGAAAAATTTCCAAGAACCTCATATACCAGTAGATTTCCTTTCCTGAAAAGCCAATTTCCTAAATATTCAATGAGATGGCTTTTGAGACCCACCCACGTCAACAAATTAGGAAGGTAATAATGTTCCTATCGTAAGAGGAAATCCACTATTGCGGGTGCTGCTGCCCTAATTATACCATAATAGAATTTCAAAAGAATTGTTTCTGAATTAAAAAAAAAATCCCATCTACTTACTGCACAATATCCTCTTCAATTTTCCATACCAAAAGAGTAGATTTAGAAAGTAGGGAAGGGTACATACATATTGCTTCCCCCCCCCCCCCCCCCCGGAAGAAAGTCAGGTTTTGACTCTGTGATCATGTCTCCTGTTTGTTTGTTTGTTTGTTTTAAGTAAATTTCTCACACTTAAATAAGGTTTCCATTTAATCAGTGTCACCACAGAAGAGAATAGGTTTTCTTAAAAATGAGAATGTACCATAGTTTTTCTTGTCAGTAACGTACAAATTCATCAAGAATTAAAGTAGAAATAGATACCTTGTGACCAAGGTTTAATGGCAGATTAATAAGCTAGCATTTGTTATTTACCAGATAGCAAACTATAAACATACAATAACCTAACAGAGATGCAACATTTTCACATTCTGAATCATAACTTAATAATAATCATAATTTAAAACCCAGATATTCAAGAGGTTAAAAAAGGGAACTCACAATGTGCAGTCAGGCAGCACCTCGGATCACAGAGCCCTCCACGGTATCACGACAGATTTTTATCACCAGCAGCTCAATGGCCCTGCAACTGAGATCACTCATAATTAATGAATATTTTACTTGAACATTTGACAGTTCAGTAAGCAGTCTATGTAAGACCGTTACTTTTGTTTCTTCTGTAGTTGCCTTTGCAAACAGGAAACAGGAAACACACCTACAAGAACACTGACATATCTCAGCCTAATTGGTCTTTGGCTCAAAGTACCCAGAGGCGAGTCTTCTATTACAGGGGTGATAAGTACAGTCCCCAAAAGTATGGGCCTCAGGTGCTAACCTTTCACAGTTTGAAATCTAGATAGATGCTATGCAAGCCATTTATTACAGAGAGCGACAGGTCCTCTTAGTAACATTCAGGCTTTATGGCCTTAATCCCAGAAGGACTATAAATCTCAGAATAAACTCATGTATATACCAATATATATACGTATGAATACATATTATATATATAATATATACACACACAGATGTATATATATACATAAATATATACTATATTAAGTAATAAATTATTTTAAAATATATACATATATAAATAATACATTATTTTAAATAACATATATATTTTTCCTGGAACATATATGGAAACTATCATTCAGGAATCTTTTGGTTACAAATAACAGAAACCCCAACTCAAAGTGGCTTATTCAAATAACAAAACAAGAAAATATTTTGGTCCTTTGAGCTGGGGGGAAAATGTCCAGATGTAGGGCTGGTTTGGGGAAAACAGGTTCACTACATCATTTAATTCTCTGCAATTCCCTCGGCACAGGCATTCTCTGCAGATCGATTTCCACTTCAGGCTACAGCCCCTTGGTGCAAAAAATACTCCCTGTAGCAGTTCAAGACTCCATATGTGTCTTCCAAGAAGACAGTGTCAGCACTCTGGCAGTCCCAGGTTCTGAGGCCTCTCAGATTGCCCACCACTGAATCAGTCACTATATTTTGCTGAATCGCTTTAAACTAATCAAGGCTTATCCCTGAAGGTGAGGGGAGGATCATTCCAAAGAAAAACCATATAGAAGGTCATTCAGGATACTGAGAGGAAGGGAAAAGAGATTATTGTGGAGGAAATCAACCCATGTCCACCACAATGTCTGACAATAATCTGAAGATAGGTATTTGAGGATGCATATTCATGAAAACACAAGTTCTTACACTATTTAAAGATGTCAACAGAGAATGAGCTGAGGTTCAAGAGATAGTGATAACCGAAATCTTTACTTGCAGTTGGACTTTCTGTTAACAATGGATTTGCTCTCTAAGAAAATAGTTCAGAATATTTCAACTGGGGGCTCCTGGGTGGCTCAGTCAGTTAAGCTTCTGACTTCAGCTCAGGTCATGATCTCAGGGTCCTGGGATGGAGCCCCACATTGGGCTCTCTGCTCAATGGGGAGCTTGCTTCTCCCTCTCCCTCTGCCCCTCCTCCCTACTTGTGTTCTCTCTCTCTCTCAGTCTCAAATGAAGAAATTAATTAAATAAATCTTTCAAAAAAGAGAATATTTCCACTGTGTTTATGAAATACATTTTATAGTCTATGAAGTGCTCTTGCATTTGATCTTCAATTTTGACATCCAAACAAACAACCGTGCAGGGGAGGGGGGGAGGGGGTTGGCGGGGG